>OX411742.1:59971837-60571837 GCA_948252205.1 Orthosia incerta
GATCATTGTTGTTTCAAAATCAAAGCAATGGCATTTTTGAGCAAGAGAAATATCCTTCTGCTCAAGTAACATTAGTTGTGAGTACAAAGTAAAGTTCAAGCTCTCTATTTCAATGAAACACAAAACTTTGCTCGGTTTTGGGATACATAATATATGCAAGTACAAATACGAAAAACAACGATCAGTAGGACCATATTGTAAAAAAAATTATAAGAAGTTCGAAGAAGTCGATACAGATTATAGACTTGGCTAAAGAAGACTCAGTTTTTAATACCAGATAAAAAATACCTAATTTATTTGTGTGAGTTAATACTAGGTAATACTTTGGAGGTATGGGGGTTTTCACAGTTCAAAAACTAGATCGCCAATTTATCGAGATCCACGAGATCTGCCAAATAAGTAGTAAATAAAAGTGGTTTAGATAAGCATTTTTAGTTCTGCCTTGCTATAGTTCTTGGCCTCTTGAAACATGAGTTTGCGAGCTCTATACTTGATTGTCTACTGCATCTCCGTTTGCTACTCTATGTCAAAATCACCAGTCACGTTTCTCATCCTTCTGTGTCTTACTCCATGGCTGACAGACCACAAAGTGGTTAGTGGCGACCATCACTGTCCGAGTGCCCACGCTCATGCCATGTCTTGAATTATTGCCTTCCCCTCCGCGCTCCACATTACAAAGTGGAACGAAAGCTTTCCTGAACTACAGATACAGTTTAACGGTTCAATATTGCATACAAACAGCTTGATTTACTGCTGGCACTTAGAAAAGAGTAAATAGAGAGAGGTTTAATGCTCTGGGATTTTAAAGGAAAACGCTAGATTTAGTTTCTTACAGAAACGAACGAATATTGTTATTATGACGATCTGTTTAGTATTGAAGAAGATGGTGCATTATTTTATCTATAGTATAGATTCCACACTAATATTATGAAGCGAGTTGTTTGATTGTTTACAGAAGCTAGTAATCTATTGAAGCTTTAAACCGTAAAAGAAAATTCTATCACAGAATTATATCATTATTTAGGCAGTTTTGTCACGGCAAATGGACAGAACACAGGACGAAGCCGCGAGAAAAAGTAAGTACCTATAACATGTACAGTGCGTGCCACATAAGTTGAGATTTGACCCTGCCTCCCGCGCCCTGTCCGCCACCGCCCCAATGACGCCCGGCCCCGTCCCGCACTCATTCTTCATACCGCTAAAGAGACCTATAAATCGTCTACTGCGCAAGTCTCACAATTCTCCCAACACGTGGCTTACGTAGTGTGTCAAGTCTCATCTTTCGTGGCACGCACTGTAAGCTAGAATCAAACTTTAAAAACAGAAAGCGTAAATCCTGACTGCTCCTGCCTTAGCCTCTAGGTTTAAATTGCACAGATATTCTATCATAAAAAGGGCTAATATTAATACATCCGGCCGTTTTGTGCAAAAAGGCAACAACGTGTCTAGATACTCGCATATTTCTTGCTGCAACATCCTGGCTAGCGAGCCGTTTTCTATAAAATAAAAGGCAAATAAGTATAATCTTGCTTCTCGAGGGGTCAGCCGTGCAGTGCCCTTCATTGTCTCGCTATATTACCGACCATAATGCCCTTTCATAGGCTTTAACATTGACGACGAACAAAGCCAGGGGAGGCACACTAAAATTGACAATACGAGAGTAACAACATAATATAACTACTAAGCTATTGTATGCAACCTTGTAAGGAAAATGGAGGCATAGTAAAAGTAAATTTGAGGTTATTTTTGTTTGCTTTTAAGGAACCAGGTCCTGAAAAATGCTGTGAAATTATCTTGGTATATAATCATGAATGGTTTTTGCTTTCTATCGAAATACTACAGCTACCTGTCTAAGTTCACATGTGGAAGCAAGAAATGTATTGAGTATATCTCCTGTCGTTGACCTCTTTCAATCTAGATTTGTCTTTAGGGTTGACACACACGATAATTTTAAAGATTTCATTGCTCGATAAACATGAAAAAAGCCGTCGATTTGTTTACATTAAAAACTGATAAAGGTCGCAACATGTTGAAAGTAAAGGAAGTTAATGACAACAAAAATAAACATATAGGCGTTTTTGGATGTCGGTCACGGCGGGTGCATCGCGAATGTGCGCAAGAGTCGAATAACGGTGGTGTGGTAGCCAATTAGAGTCGCAGACGCAATGCCTTCTTAGGGCTCCCACAGAAAGGCGACGACACTATAAAAAAATGATAAACTCATAGAGTAGCAAACAATCAGTCGGCCCACCTGCTGGTAAGTGGTCGTCGCCATCTGTGGACATCTGAAGTTCTATTGGTACCACCAGGTACGTTGTCCACCCTTTCCAGAGAGGAATACGTATTTTTTTTCTACGGATTCCTCTTTCTGGTGATGTTCCAAAGACGATGGTTTCCAGTTACCAACTGATAGACGCTACATCACCCGACGGCAAAAAGATCATAGCCGAATTCTAAACCAACTCCATTCAGATTGTCATCAATATGCTAAGGAAAAGAAACCGTACTCCAAAACTCGCTGTCGCATTGTCGCGTCCCACCTGTCTGTGGAAATCTTTATGTGTAACCATGATTAAGTAACGTGATTATGAGTAGCACAATGGTATGGTACCATTAATATAAACAAAAGAATGGGGCATGCAAAGGATTAACGTTGAGTATTTGTGTTACAGCTAAGTAGACCGAAACTTTTGAAGCAAATTGTTTTGTGCAAAGAAGCTTTGTAGAAGTGTTAGCAACACTAAAAATTAAATTATTTTTTCGGGGTAATATAGACAATATATGACCGGTTTCCGAATTCAAAATGGGTCCGTGCCCACTCGATCCGCATAGACTTGACCCGAAGAATAATACCTGGATATTTCTGGGGGGGTGACCATAAGCTCTTAGAGTAAGGTTCATATTCATATTAAATTTATTGCAACCATAATGTACATACAGGTGGTAAATATTAGTTACAGAAACAATTATGGACCCTGTCGGGCACAGCAACATTCTAGATACATTTAGTGTCTAGGAGAGAGGAATAGCTCTTTATATTTTTGTTTGTAATTAAAATTTCAGTTATCCATTTCTTATCTAGCTGCTTTTATTTGGTTTAACATACTAATATATGTGTGCCTTTTTATGTTCATGTTAATTTATGAATTATTATTGCTTATTAATTTATTTGCTTGAATTTTTGTATCACAGTTAGTTTATTTGATATAAATTTTTGGATTCCAATTAGTTTGTTTATATTTAATAAAATTATCGAATTAAAAATTATATTCATTTTAATAAAATTAATACTTAGTATCTGATAACGATGTCCATATTATATTTTGAGTCAATTAATTCTTTATGTTATTTTACTAATCTAACTAATAATTGTTTTTATTTTTACTAAAACTAATAATTAACATGTCCATATTATATTTTGAGTCAATTAATTTCATTTACTTATCGAGTTATCAGTTATTTTTATTCATTATTGAATTTATCCGTCAGATATTCGGCAATAGTGTAATAGCTTTTATTAATTAAGAATTGTTTTAATTTATTTATAAATATATTGGTTTTATTTACTTGTTTTATGCTTTCCGGTAATTTATTATATATCTTTATTTTGAGTGTGCGTAAGGGACAGATGTAGACAAGTCATATTCATTAGAAAGTTCAGAAAAGCGCGCAAGATCTTCACCCAAATCCTTTGTCGTCACTTCTAATCCTTGATTTTGTTTCGAATACTCTAAAACAATGTCTTTGTTATCGTTATCTGGAACATAATGGTTCTCAATCTGACCACATCTGTCCCTTACACACACTCAAAATAGCTTTACTCTAAGAGCTTATGGTCACCCACCTGTTTTGATAGGCGTAAAAACGTCGATGTATAATCAAACAGAAAAGTGTCGTTTTAACGTTAAAATTTGGAGTTAAGGTCGTGCCTAAGCCTATGTATTATTATATTATCTGTGGCCAGCTTTAATATTTGTCTGGATATCAGGCTAGAGTAGAGTTTGGCAATTACTCAAATTCTAATTCTTAATTCAAAAAATCATTTTGAAAATCAAAGTAAAATTTATCAAAATTTTGATGAAAAACGATTGATAGTTGTGGGTAGATAATTAAGTATTCCGTATTTAGACTGATTAATTAATCTCTACCATTAGATATTAATTAATCCAAATAACATTCCTATTCTAAATTTTATAGCACTAATTGAGATATTAATTAAAAGATTTATGCAATTAGCAAGCATTTTATGGACTTCCTATAAACGGAAGCAATCAATATAAAATTTTAATGCCTTTAATATCAAGATATATCCAGTCATTATTATTGTATTTCATTCAATTGCTGCAGGCAATCCAGGGCGGCAGCGTAATGCAAGAGGAATAAAGTTAATAACATAGATAGGGAATCGTGCATACGTGCAAGTAGTTATAGCTTATAAATTTATAATTAAAGTTCTGAGGCTTTAGTGCGAGTTTTTACTCACGCTCAATCGCGTTAACGTTAACGCCAATTTGTATTGAAACTGAATAAGCGCCGTCTGGTGACGGCAAGGCAAACCACTTTTTTTGTATACATTTTGACATAAGAGATCGTTTACGTTATCACGAGTGAGTACGTTAAAAAACTCACACTAAGCACACTTATGTCGGCTTATTATCTACAAGATTGTGAAATTAATCAATGGAAAAGCAAAGGTGAAAACAGATTTTTATTGTGGCAAGCCTTGCAGAGGAGCTTTGTTCAACACTTGATCCGACTTGTACCTTACGTAACTTTGCAAACATGATTTTTTGTTTATTGAGATATTTCGATAATTTTGGTCTCAAATGAAAGGTAGCGTAGAACCATTTTATCCGTCAAAATCATGTAAATCGGTCTACGCGTTTATGAGATATTAACTCATTACTGAATACCAATTGAAAGGTTCAACCCTTACCGCGATATGTTTGTTTTGATCGGGTTAGCGACACTGCCTTTACATTTTTTTCGTATCGTTTTGAAATACTGGCATACATTGGTAGAGAGGTGTTAACGACTTATTTTTTTTTTATCTGGCGGTGACTTTAGAGGTCTTTCGGCTGAAATTACAGATGTTGATGAGACACTATTCGACGAAAAGTCTAAGAAAGAGATAGATAAACATACGGGGATGCTCCTATCATCAGTTGTGTATGTAATGACAAAAATATTTAGAATACGTGTTTCAAAATAAGGTAGTTACGATGCAAGTTCGATTCTTCGATCGCAATAGAATAGAATAGAATACTCTTTATTATGTACACCATATAAGTTACAGAAAGTATAGACGAAGAAAACATTGCACTGGGTGACACAATGGGCGGCCTTATTAGCGATAAGGCCGCCCATTGTGTCACCCAGTAGTAAAGCGATATTTTCAAGCCAATCTTGACATCCTTTCATTGCTTATTTGACTTATTTGATAGACTTGCGCATTCACCTAAGCTCTGACAGATCAACTTAATCCTTAGTTCGAGTACGAGTACAGTCTAATTTTATAAGTAACCAACCAATTATTTTTTTTATGTTGGGATCCATCCATCAAATGACTTCTCCCGCTCTGGGTGAAACGGGAGGCGTTTCAGACTTTTACTGACTAAAACCCACCCGAGTTCCTTTAGTTGTTTGTGCCAGGGCCGCGATAACTCTCATAAAAATTTATTTGCGACCCAGACAGGCATCGGCCCTAGTGGACCCCGTCAGTTTTGCTGACATCTCTTTGAGGCGCGCGTGGAACACTACGTGCCGTCGACCCTGGTCTGGTCCTTATCGGACGGCGAGGAATCCATTACTCGCCGTCCGCAAGCCCGCGCGCGCTTACTGTTGCCGTGAATCGGCTTGCGACACCCGACGCTCAGAGCGTCTCCTGCGGTGAAGTGGTGAAGTAAACAACACTCAATAGCAAGTTTGCATTTTTCTTTTGTCATTATTATTTCGATCTTAAGTAGAATAGAATATAATTTATTTATTTAACAGAAATCTAAGAAAACCTATGGTATACAAATATCATTGAAGTGTTAATTATCAATGCTTGTCATAATTTTATAGTTTTTTTTTTTATATTTTGGCTTCGCACGGTTTGTGCATTTAGCCAGTGTCAAGTTTAGAATAGAAGTTCTAGTTTCTTTAGATTTTAGTCATTCAAGTAAGGCCCCAATAAAATGGCGGTAACTTTATTGGAAGCTTCTACGGAGTTTTGTCGACACCATGTACAAATACTTGTTCTACCGCTGTGTTTTACTTGCCCACACTCGTGCACGTTCACTAATATTATTAGAATAAAAAACCACCATTTTTACATTATTAATATTCAATTTAACACAGTTATAGGAAAATAAAACAGAGAAGTAACATAGACGCCATCACGTTCCCGCCAAAACTCCATTTTATAGTTCTCGTAAACGCAACGGCGAACCTAACAAGCTCACACTATCCGGTATCTTGAAACTAGTACCTAATACTTCTGAGTACGAGTATTTCACGTCTCAGATGTATACTGTATCGTTACCTAAATACCTAGTACAGGTCCTGCCTACCCGCCACTCACTCTTTGTTTACGTTTGTATGCCCTACGGTCACTGTCAGGAGTAGGGTGGCTAGGAAAATGGATACAGTGGGACATAATGCTTGTAATTTGCACGTGTTTCGGTAAACGGAGGGTGAATGAAAAGGTCGAAAGACAAAAGAGGTGTATGCCCATCAGTGGCATAATATACAGGTACAATAAGTAAATGAAAGTTTTGTTAGTTTGGTGTGGAATATGTGCTCGTTGCGATTTTAAACCCCGATAGAAAAAGTTGTTAAGTTTGACGTGTGTTGCTGTGTATTTGCGTGTCTGTCTGTGGCATCATAGCGCCTAAACAGATGAACCGATTTTGATTTAGATTTTTTTGTTTGAAATGTGACTTTGTCGAGAGTGTTCTTAGCTATGTTTGGTAAAAATCGGTTAAGCCGTTCAAAAGTTATGGGTTGTTTTCTGTTTGAAACCGAGTATTTTCGCAAGATATCGTGTCATAATTACGTGTTCGATAGATTGTAGATCGAAGCGTTTCTACTACTAGATAAATCATGTAGTTTAAAAAGTTTGAAAAAAAAAAAAATTGCCGGTTGTTTTGGAAATTTTTAATTTTTCTTGTGTTAGCGATCTTTATATTTAATTGAGCACACTAAGTGATTTTTCTATGTTGGCAATAATTTGTTTGATATTTTTATGCTTGCTACAAAGATGGACTGTTTTTTGTCAGGTTGGTAAACGACAAGCTTGCGCTTATCGTTTCCCGCCCATTTCGAGAATATAAATATTGTAGCTCTTGCCATCAAAGGCAGTCTATTTTTGATCGAGGCTACATTAATAAGTATTAGGGTAAGTGCTTTATTAACTGTATTCTATAAACTGTGTTCTATAAACTATGTTCTATAAACCATGTTCTATAAATTATTTTCCATAAACTGTGTTCTGTGTGACTGTGTATTTGATATGAGAATACACTGGGTGAGTAAACCCTTTCTAAGCATTTTTATTTACATCGCCATCCCCGCCAAAATACCCACACAAGATTTTAGTCTTTTAAGTAAAAGCTGACACTTGTGTAACTAGAACTAAAATCGGTCTATGCATTCTATAGCTATTTGCTATCATATTATCGCCAAGTTGCCTAATCGATGTATTATTGTAAACAAGAATAAGAAGGTATAAACCACAGAGAAACTTATATATACCGACAAAAAATAAAAAAACATATAAACACAAGATTCGAACTATGTTTTTAGGGTTCCGTAATAGTTACTAAAACTCTGCGGTCCGTCTGTCTGTCTGTCCTATCTGTCACCAAGCTGTATCTCATGAACCGTGATAGCTAGACAGTTGAAATTTTCACAGATGATGTATTTCTGTTGCCGCTATAATACCAAATACTAAAAACGGAATAAAATTAATATTTAATTGGGGCTCTCATACAACAAACGTGATTTTTGTGCCGTTTTTTGCGATAATGGTACGGAACCCTTCGTGCGCGAGTCCGACTCGCACTTGGCCGGTTTTTTTTCCTACAATGTTATTCTTTTCTGATTAATTTCGTTGCGGGACAGCTAAATACATTCTCTAGGACTTCGTCGAGCTTCATTGCCTCGGCGCTTTTCTGGTGGTGGCCACTGTTGATTCTGGCTTTCAGGAGTTGCAGTGGTTTGGGAATAGTGCTGTGGGATTGGCCCAATAAAAAACACAAGTTGGACCGTAACGGTTATTGGATGCACAGAACCGATCAATCGAAATATGTGATCAGCCATGCTTAGGGGAGGCGTATGACCAGCTGTGGACGTCCACTAGATATGAGTCATACTAGATATGAGGCTCAGAAACGTCTATTACCATTTATCAACTGGAAGACGTCTTCCAGTTGATAAGATGATAATGAATGATGAGCCAAAAGCTATTTCCTACCAATATGAATACGACAGTCCAACAAAAAACCACAAATGCCGTTTGACCGCCAAATTTCTTCAAAATCCTTCACCATGGCGAACCTACTAACCGTAGGAACGGTTATAAGAGCTCTAAGTTCATTGAAGGTAACCAAGCAATTTATGTCTGCAGGAGATTGCTTTGTATAATCTGTTACATAGGGGCCCGGGGCCCTCGTCATCATAAATAGGGGCCCGCAACAACCATGGAGGCTTATCCGATGCTTAGAGCTCACTCATAAACTCATAATAGTGATGTCCTATTATGAGTTTATGAGTCTCTATTAATAAGATGGTGTTTTGTTTTTTGAGCTAACGTGGCTTAAGAATGAAGTGCAGGGGGGTGACCATAAGCTCTTAGAGCGGTATCAATTTGAGATCGAGTAAGTGACAGATTTATACACGTCAGATACATCTGTCCCTTATTCGATATCAAATTGATACCGCTCTATGAGCTTATGGTCAACCCCCTGGTCCCTAATATGGAATGTGACCTTCTTTCTCCTTAGAAATAGATGAAGTCTTGGTGATCTCTCTCTCAAAAATAAGCTGTGATGTAAACTTGTGAGCAGTGGTTGCCCGGTGGTACAGGCCGAACGTTTTTTTTTTTTTTATTGTTACTAGGCGCTTAGGTACAAGTTTTAAGTCATGGGTCGAACCCAGGAAGGCGCTTTACTTGTAATTTATTTCATCACCACTGCTCTCAAAACGGTGAAGGAAAACATTGTGAGGAAACTGGCATGTCTTAGAACCAAAAATTCAAAGACATGTGATATCCACCAACCCGCACTGGTGGATTACGGCTCATTCCCTCTCACAGAGAGGAGGCCTGTGTCCCAGCAGTGGGCAAATTAAAAGGCTGATGATGATGATGAATTTAAACTTCATTGCAACATAAACATATATTTGTTGGTAAATTACTTACTATGGGGTATAAAAATAAGTACCTATACACCATAAATGAAATTACATTACGTTGCAGCTTCGGTATTGAAAGAGCCGAAAACATGCATTATGGAGCGTAATATCAGAAAGTAAATCAAAACCTAGTTGCCAAGCAAAAAAGCACCCTGCACTTAACACCAATAAATCATCAGACAACTAGTTCAATTGCCACATAATTTCCAGCACACGATAAATTGTCGCCGGCCATCCATCATGCGCTTACGCACGCTGAAAGCGACAAGGCCGAGCAGCTACATTTTGATTTACGCATCACTTTCATCCCGATACCGTTAAAGCTGGTTTAAAAGCTTTAAATGTTGATATCGAGGAAAGTCGGTAAAGCAAGACGGATGGTCGACTCTTGCTTAATTTTATGCTAATGGTCGCAAAGCGCGTGTGAAACGGAACGACGCGCTGCGCGAGCGCATTGTCGCTAGGGATTTGTAGCGTAGCGCTTTCGTAACAATCGGTGTTATGATGGACTAGCTTTTGTTAGTGGCTTCGCCCGCGTGATAGAAGTATATTATCCTACGAAAATTTATTACCAGGATGGAGTATTCCATGTCCTTATTCAGAGTCTACAGACAAACTGTAATTTTATCAGGGAAAGCTATTGTCGAAATGTCAAATTGTTAGGGATTGATCACGTGTAATTTCGATTGTACTTGTTAATCATCAAAATCAAAATCAAATATTTTTATTTTACATAGGCCTACATGGGCACTTATAAAACGTCGACAAAAGGTGCACGGTTCGGGTTAGTCGTTTCCTATGGAGAAGAACCGGCAAGAAACTCCATGGTTACTCTTTTAAATTGTTTTGTTTACAATATTTCCATGTTACAGCATTAGTACTTGGATATGGGGGGACAACGTAGGCCCGACAATAAGTCGTACGAAATTGAAAAAAAAAAAAACAAACAAAAAAAAATAATGCACGAAATAAAAAGTTAACAAATCAAACTAGAAAGCCTACAATGTTCACACATTCACAATAGGTAAAAGAATCTATAAAAAGGTAAAAAAAAAAAAAAAAACCTCAACACAAAATTTAACATGTGGCACAAATACTGTAATCAGTGCTGTAACTATTCTTAGCAAAGGGCTATAATGATGATTGAAAAATATTGTAAAAAGTCTAATTAAAAGAGAAAAAAAAAAAAAAAGAGATTGAGAATAGTTAGAGATATCCATATATTTGTGCCGTTTATGAGTTACCAGGGAAGCCGCATGCGCAGAGGGTGTCAAAGCCAAATTTTTTATCTTCAACGTAGTCCTTGATTTTATAATATGCTTTTTTAACAAGGACACGTTTGATGTAGTTTTTGACTTAGGCAACTTGTTATAAAAGCGTATACTGTTTATAAGAAAAGACTTGCTAGTTTTCGTTAATCTGAATTTGGGTATTACAATTACAATGCCATGTATTATTAAACCTTTATACATCATCATCATCATATCTGCCGAAAGACGTCCACTGCTGGACATAGGCCTCCCCCAAGCGTCGCCACATTGACCAGTCCCGTAAGTCTCGCAACCAGCGGATCCCCGCAACCTTCACTAGGTCATTGGTCCACCTGGTGGGCCTTCCAACGCAACGATTTCCGGTTCGCGGTCGCCACTCCAGACCCTTTCTGCCCCTTCGGCCATCCGTTCTGCCAGCAATGTGCCCTGCCCACAGGCACTTAAGTTTGACAATTCTTCGGGCTATGTCGGTAACCCTGGTTCTCTTACGGATCTCTACATTTCTTATTCGATTACGCAAGGAAACGCCGAGCATAGCCCTCTCCATTGCCCTTTGAGTGACTGTAAGTTTTCTGATAAGGCCCATTCTAAGCGACCACGTCTCTGAGCCATATGTCATCACTGGCCACACACTGGTCATAGACTTTCGTCTTGAGACACTGTGGTAAGTTGAGAGCCTCTTGTAATTGTCTACTCGTGAATGTTTGTTATTGATTTAGAAACATGACATATTAGTAGGATGGTAAGGCACGCGTTTTGGTTTATTTAATGCAAATGTTAAGTGGATACTTAAGAGGAAATATGGGCAGAGAGCGCCGACGAACGAATTTCCTTAGAAAAAACTAAATAGTCATAATTCGAGGTTTGGTTCTCGCCTGTTTCCTCCTCTAATATTGGAACAATTTAAACGATATTCCATAAACTGAAAATGAAAGATATATATACTATGCCCCTATGTTTTCCTTTTTGATGATACATTATCTTTAGAAGCACTATAACCCTCAAAAAATGCTCAAAATTGCGCTGTCAAAAGATGCTTAGTGTTACAAGTTTTACAAAATTAATGAAAAAAGGAAAACATAGGGGCATAGTATATATCTTACTTTACCAGTTTAGTGATAAGTTCAGATTAGTAGTTCAACAATGCAAATAATTTTATTTTGAAAATATACATTTAGTCGTTTTTACATGATATCTAGACTCCCAAAGGTCTGTTTATAAAATATCGCGCGCTCGTTTTCGTCCTAAATCATCATCCATTTCGCTACAAACTTGCAAAAGTGCTAATTCGTACGCGAACTAGCTTCTTACTGCTCATCACAGAATCTATCACTTTCGCACGAGTTGTCGGATGAGATAGGAGGCATTTTAACCCCGCGCACAAAATAGTTCGTGCCTTCGACTAGTGTAACCTTAAGTTGGTTTATTTATTGTATTCAGTATAATAGTGCGCTCAAAGCTGGTGAGGCTTTATTTGAGTATATTGTTATGAAATGAACAGTTTATGTTTGATTGATTTTTAAGTAGTGGCTTTTCTGTTCCTATTCTCCGTGAAATAGCTTTAAATGATAATGACATAGACCATTTTTGTTGTGTTGGGAAAAAGGAAAGTCTCAATTGTGTCATTGTCAAATAGCCTGAAAGTTCTTAACATAATGAAGCCTCCTAACTAAAAATTCATCGTTGGCAAATCTTAACAATCCTTTCACAAAACACAGAAGTGAAACTAACTACTAATAACTCAGTAGTTTTACAGTTTTAGGTTTATTAGTTAAACACATTAGGGTGGGGGTTTAACTAATAATACTCCGACGCGTATTTTGCTATCAAATATCCTTAAAGAAACACAAAAATCACAGACCATTTCAACGACGTTTTTTCTTTCAGGCAATGGCTAAGCCTAACCTCAAATACTCAATTCAGAAATCTATAATAAATCTATGACTTACTAATTCCATGTCTTCATCATAAACAATAAGCAATGACACAATGTAATGTCGCAATGTATTTTATGTGTGTAAACAATTGTTGGTTAACCTAATAAATAAATAAATAAATAAGTGACATAAGGGCTAGTACTCACGTTGCCGAGGAAGCCGCTGCAGGGTTGTATCTGAGGCGGCAGCGGGGGCAGGTCGGGCGACCGGTGCGCCCGTGGACTCGCCCGCGTGTTCCGAGCCTGCTCCGACTGACCCATGGCTTAGTTGTGGTGCATCGCTGGAAGAGAGAAGAGGGTTAGAGTTTGTAGGGAAATAGTATCAGAAGTAGGATAGACACGAATAGATCAAAATACTATCAAGAAAGGGGTAGGAAATGGATCCTATTGTTCACTCGCATTTTGGCAGCCCTACCAATGACAGATTTAAATATATTTTTTTAAATGCCGTCCGTGACTGTCCTGAAAGAACATAAAATCCTGATTCGTAGTAAAAAAAAGTAGGTATATGTAGAACATCACCTTGCGCGAGCTTGCTTGGTATATCTGTTCTTCTGTAATCTGCATAATATTTAGTTTTTTAATATCTATAAATATCTTAGATTTTCGGCACCGTGTTCCTAGGATTTTATTTCGCCCATAAAGGCAAAAAGGTCATTTCAGATCTTCCATCCTTTATTAAATTGCGATTTGATATTTTTTAAAGTTCAATTAACTTTTGGGGTCGTCGATCACAATATTTACCTCATTTAAAATAAAATGGTCCCGAATAACATGTTTGTTTTTCAAAAAGATTGCAATTTGCCTACCTATCTAGGTAATTTAGGATAGTTGACAGAATCTATGAAATAGTCGGAAGAAATTCAAAAAAGAGGATAAGAATTGTACTTTTATTTTGATGGACAGAACTTCCGAAACACAGATCTCAAAACTAGCCCAAAAGGAGGGTAATGTGGTTTACGCATTTTTTAAGTTGGGAATAGCTCGCAACAAACTGTCGAACGACACGTTTCTATCTGTTTAATTATGAGCTTACCTTTATCAAAGCCGGAATCATTAATACCTCTATAAATTATTTAAAGTGTTAATTTTAAGTGTCTTTTATCTCACCAATCAGTTATCTTTGAGCAAATTATCGTTACAGCTGAGTTTTGATGACAATTTCATCTTATTTAACGTGCTTTAAATGTATCTATTTGTTAATTTAATGTTTCGGCCCAAAATGCCAACTTTGGATATCTAAACTTTGTAGATAAATGTTTAGATATATGCTTTTTATCAGATTTTGTTATAATTATTCGATTTTTTTGATAGCTTTCGGATGTGATGTGGTTTTAATGATAAAACATGTTTAAGGCGATATATACGCCCCATGGCCGTACGCCCGTTCGACGCCAAAATATCAATATTGAACCTCCTTTTGAACAGTTTTGTTTGCAAAGTATTATTTGATTTACATTATGCTATGTTAGTTATGAAGAAATTCCATCCATAAATTTTTCTGTGTAAAAATATTTTTAAACATCCAAGTAGTTTTGGAGGAGTATCCAAAAGTAGCGAAAAAATAGCGTGTTGTTAGTTATTTTTTTAATTCAAAACTATTTGTGTTACTCAAAAACCATGTGTTATAATTAATAAACATGAAACAGTCATATATATAGTTTTTAAAACCTTTTTCACCAAGCCGTTACTAAGGAGTATGCTTTAAAAAGTTACCGTTTTACGGCACTAAAAAGCGGATGTAGGGCCTTCAGATATCACAGAAAAAGCCAGATAAAAATTAATAGACATTTTGAAATATTGATGTAATTTTCAGATTTTTAATGATGCACGCAAATGGTCACCTACATAGCTTGCAGGGTAAGTAAGCAGAAGTGGTAGCGGGTTGAACATGTTTGTCTAATAACCGATTTACGATAAAGCAGGGGAACCTGGAGTGGAGATCCTGTATCGAGAAGCGTAGGGTGAGACGCCCCCGGCCAGGTGGATCAAAGACTTTAAAAAGATGGCTGGGATGAACTGGATACAGAAGGCAGAGGATCGGATGTTGTGGCGCAGTTTAGGAGAGGCCTTTTTATGAGAGGCCTTTTTATTGTTAGCGGGGGGCAACCTTCAAAAGGCACCTGAACTTTTGGGGATAAGACCAAGGAGTGTGCGATTTTCATCTCACTAAAACCACCCGGTGATCACCATCAGCACATAGGCCTAAGTCTGACAGCGCTGCGATAAACTAAGTTGATTGATTGACACCAATTGATGGTGATCTGATGACACACATAGGTACACTACTAAAGTTCACTTGGTATAGTTACCTACTTTATCAGTCTATAAACGATGCCCATACATATCGCGATTCGTGACTTTACACGACATTTACCACATTAATCATTTCACATCCAATTCGATTTTAAAAACTCAATTAAAACATGATAGTGTGTCAAATTGGTTCTATATCTAGCGTAGAACAGGGAGGTCACCTAGAGAAAGTTTTACAACAATGGATTCAGAACTTTAGGTCTTGAAACATAAAGTACATAATCCTTTGTTGTTTTTATAGGTTTTAGAATCAGCGTTCTTGTTATTCTAACGTTATTTTTGTTTGAAAACGAGAAAAACATGATTTTGTCAATAGGATTGCGGATGTCTGCCGAATATTGTGGTGTGTGGTGACCAACGTTTGCTGAATTGCTGCTCGAGGTCGTTTGTTCACCTCTAATTATAAGCTACTATCATTTATTAACTCGATTGATACGTGTGATTTTCACAACATCAAACAAGCTACCCATTTTTCTATCTTCAGCTGCCTTACGCTGCAAATCATCTTCACCACATCAAAGTAATTAAAAAATTTGCATTTTCTAAGTTGCCAGAGCTTTTGTACCTAGGTACTAAAGCAGTGCTGCCTACTTAGCGCTTTTAGCGCCAGATCTAGCGCTTTTTTTATCAATAGCGCGTTCTAGCTCCTAGCGCTTAATCTAGCGCTTTTTGAAATCATATTATGATACTCGTATGCACATCTACTATTATTGATTCTTCGATATTCGTAACACGGAAGGAATCACTAACATTTTTAGAACTAGGAACACTTAAATGCTGTTATGTTTCGTATGTTGGTATCGTACTCTATGAGGTGGGGATTCGTTGACGGGACTGATTCCTCGCTATTTTGTAATTTGTAGCTAAATTCGTTTCACGTTCTATTGTTTCACAGTAGTTTATAACTTTTCGTCAGTTATTCCGAGTCAGTTTTACAAGTTGTGCATTGAGATGATAATAAAATTGGATTTGTCCTAATTAAAATTAGTTTGAATTTGACGCCGAATACCTACAGCTTTTTTTGACAGCGATAATTTAGCGCTTTCTTGCGCTTTTTTAAGGAGCTAACAGCGCGTTTTTGGTTAGACGAGTTGGCAGCACTGTACTAAAGTGATAAACTGCCCCTTGATCTATGAAGGTTCGAGTTTGGTGTCTCTACTTTGTTGTAGAGTTACTATAGTAGTCTCGGTCGTTTTATGGATTTCAATAGATAATATCGCTTATCCTTTTTTCTATACCTAGGTACTGGAAGGTGTGTTTCACTCAGATTACGTGGGACATAATACAAACTATCAAATTGCGAGTTTATGGCCGAACACGGTTTGTTTAATTTTAAAGGCTGTGTTTAGAAATGGGCGAAAATAATTTGATTATAAACCAAGCAATTACCAAACCAAGGAATACCCAGATACCCACTAATATTTTGAGGTAGACCTTAGTAACGCGATTTCATAATGGATACAAATTGAATTATAATAAGAATATAGTCTAGTCTAGCGCAAGCCTATATATAATTTTAAAAAAAATCTGATTGGCTATTTATTTTCATTAACAAATTAACATACACTGTTAATAAATTATGTAGAATTTTATGTGGCCATTTTAAAGTTTCTTATGTTTATTGAGTAAAGTTTTAAGAACACGTGTGTATGGGCCGCAGTATATTATACCAATATGAACCTAACTAAATCAGGAACAGCAGTACCTACTCTAGTAAAAAAAAAAGTTTTTAAAATCAAATAACATTTCTTCAAATTAGACTGAGTTCAAAGTTACTACATAAAGACAGTTCTCGTTGTTGTTTCTCATATTCTATATATACTTTTTAACATATTTCATTGCTTTTTACACACGAGGCACTTTTGTTACTAAAAGAGTTATGAATATAAATGTGGAAGGATGGAGGGGGACGAAAATGCCAAAGGAAGAACGGTGGGAGGAGTGATATGAAAGAATAGGGAGTCATGATGAAGATGTGAAAGAAGAAAACTTGTTACGGCCCCAAGTAACGTGGAACAAGCGCCAGATGACGATGATGATGAGACCAGTGCTAATAGATAGCTAGAACATACAACTGACTGACTGACATCTAAAAGAAACCCGCTAGCTTGCTGAACAACCATTGCCAGCAAAATGGGCACCTTTACTTCATAACAGATAGCTTGATCTCTGCGACAGCTGTCAGTATCAATACAGTTACAATAGCGCTTGACAGGCTTACATTCTAACAATAACGTATACGTCAGTTTGACATATGTCGCAGAGATCAAGCTATATTTTATGAAGTATAATAAGAATCGTAACCATAAACTGAAGACCATGCAGCCCATGGTAGTTGGTTTCGTAGGCTGTATGTTCGTTGCCATAATATCATACCACCTCAATATTATTTTTATGGTAAGTGGTCTGGTAAATATTTCTAGCATTTTTCACATTATGCATAATTCCACTTACAATTTCATCCGATTACTTGAGTTAACGAACCCAAACCGACGGTTTCTTTTATTCATGAGCTGATTAATGGATACAGACAAAGAGTTATGTTTGTGTTTTATGTGGGTTATGGAGTATAAGCATTTAAATAGCTTCTACAGTTCCACAAGTGAATCTATGTCCTTTCGGCGCACACGCACCTAACACAATGTTCAGGAATCAGACATATTGTAGTCTTTGGGTCTGGCTTATTTTATTTCGGCCTGTACTGATAATAGGTTAAGAAGAAGGAATGAAATGTGTAATTAAATTGGGTACCTACCGCTAAAAAAGAGTGATCGGATCGACCTCCATTTTGACAGTTTAGGCAAATTTAAAGCCAGATTTTATAATTGTAGGTAGGTATCTCCCCGAACATTGAGTTTCCTAGCCCTACATTATCTCACTGGATGAGGCACATAGTCCCTATTTTCATATATTTTTTTATCTTATATAGGCTCGCGCTTGACCACCATCTCACCTGATGGTAAGCGATGATGTGGTCGACGATGGAGCACGCTTGCCCAGAAGTAACCTATTCACTCTTGACTTAAAGACCCCTAGATAGTAGCTATCGGGAAACACAGACTCCGGCAGGGAATTCCACTCCTTAGCTGTACGCATAATAAAAGTATTCTCAAAACGTTTAGTGCGTATGGGTCGGATGTCCACCATGTACCGATGGCGCATCGCCGTACGTCTGGTAGTCCGATGATGAAACGGGCTGGGCGGAATTAGATTATGCAATTCCATCGCACACTCCCCGAAATGTAATCTATAAAAAACCGACAAGCTGGCAACTCGGCGACGATGTTCAAGGCTCTGGAGCTTTGACTTAACCAATGCCTCATCGCCGATGAGCCTCTTGCCCCGCTTTTCGATCGACTCTAGTGCATTTTTGTAATACCTAGTTTTATTTATTTTAATTTAGTGTAATTATTATTGTTTAATTTAGTGCAACTTGGATAATATAGTCTTTTATTTCTATTTTTTCTTTGTAAGTTGCGACAACGTTTTGTGTGCATGCAGAGTTTACCTGTAAGTGATTGTTACACTTTATTCTGATTTATTGCTTCTGTTTTATTTGCTTATACAAGTGTATACAATTGTTGGTGAACCAAATAAATAAAAAAGGGTTCAGGCTCAAAAAGAATCAGCATAGAATATAGAGAAGTTTGTCAAAGAAAACTTTGCGTTTGCCCAGACGGAGTACCTACATTTGGGTTTTCTGCTATGAATAGGTAGAGTCTACGAAACCAGAGTCTATGAAACATGAAAGACAAACAAGGGCAGAGACCAAGGTTTAGGGTTAGTAAAGGGAAAGGCTACAGTAAACATAAATACCAAAGTATAATTATATAGGGCCTTAATGATTCCACTAAACCTCATCTACCAACACACCTACTATCCATACCTACTTATCGCTTATCAACAGTCGATCTATTTACCTCCAAAACAAGAAAGATGCCTATCTTAAGTCCTAAGCACCTAGATAGGTAGGTTAGTATCTACCTTCCTTTTGTGAGAATGTGATAGTCCAGAAGGAGGTCGCCGAGCGGGATCGTGAGAAGGCTGATCCCGCTCGGAGAAGGCGTAGTAGAGGCAACCGCCTCGACGCCTAAAACGCCGTAATCCCGTCTGTATCATAGGTAGGTGGGACTCCGGGGTCACGGGCGGCCAGATTGGGGACTCTGTTCACCCGGCATGTGACCCCAGGTATGACGGTGGCATAGTGGTCACGTGCTGCCGTACACAGTGCCAGTGTATGTGCCCTAACAGGCGTTGCACAGAGCGGTTTCCGGGATAGTCTTTTAAGAAGTAACGGGGACCCTTCCATGTGCTGATGGTGATCACCGGCTTGGTTTTAGTAAGGTAAAAATCCCACACACCCTGGTCTTTTCCCCGAAAAGTCCAGGCACCTTTTGAAGGTTACCCACGGACAAAAAAGAAAACTTAGTATCTACCTATTTTATACCTCTCACAACCATTTGTGGTTCAAGTGAAACGGGTCTGTTCTGCCTAGTTTCTGCGTAATATCTAATTATAAGTTCGTTTACATGCTAAGTATCTTGTTCGTCAGTATTGCAAGTATTGCAATATGCCGGAATGAAGACTCGGTGATTCTGAATAATTACGCGAGGTTACCCATTTACTTTACCTGTTCTCTACAAGCTTGAGTTGCGCAAGGGAAGGTCTTTGCATTAAGTTTTCTTTGTTTAATTTTGCAATATATTTGTTGCCTTCATTCACTTATGATAGGTAAGCACGTACTTAAATTCAACGTTGTACGAATAAAACGCCTGAAATACCTAATTAAATTTTCGCATTCAGCGATTTCGCGTTTCCAACGAATACTCGCTGCAGCAGGTCATCAGTTCTCATCATGGGTTAAAACAGATTTATTAGGAAAGTGTTTATTATCATCAAATGACCGCGCTTGAAAAAAGTCATCTGTTTCTGTCGAAAATAGAAATGAGAACAACTTATAACGATCAGAAATGTAGTTCTTAGGTAGATTTCAGCACTTGTGGTTTTTAATTCCTATGTTATGGTTCTCAGAAAGGTTTTTGACTGATTTTGCCCTAACAACTTACCTAATTCCTAAACCAAACTTTGTTTTATACACTATAGGCTCGCGTTTATTTTCTTACATTTTTATAACAAAAATAGTTAATTTATTAAAATACCTCAATGTTAATGATATAGCATGTATCGTTAGCGTAATGGGTACCTATCGGTTGATTAGTTTTCCTTTAATTCTATACCGGTCTAACGGCCGTCCATCAATCAATATCTTTCTGACCATTATGTGGAAAACAGTCCAATAAATTGAATTTCAAAGGAGGCCTTTGATTCTAAAAGAGGCCGTTACAGAAATTTATTGAGCTGGTTATTTGTTTAAATAACTCATCTGTGATGATCTGTGCAACCTACTTGGAGAAGCTTCGTTAGGTTCCGATGAAATATGAAAGTTCTCGACAGATTAGGGCAGGCCCAATGGGCCTTATTTTTAGATATATATCTGAGCTATTTAGGAACTGATTAGCAGAGTCTGAATAAAAATTCTCTAAAGTAAATAAACATCTTCTAACCTGTCGCTAAACAGCGTCGTAAAAAAAACTCAAGAACTTTCCCACTAATAAGAAATTAGTTGACAAAGTAGCATTAAAAACTAATCTCACACGAATTATCTAGAAATTAATGTTGTACCTAGACACGCCGACACCGAATTCCAATCCTTTACTTATAAAAGGCCCGCTGCGCTAGCGCTGCGACTTAAATTATAGAGTGAATCGTCTGCAGTTAAACGAACCACGACTCATGAAGTTGTTGGAGCTTTTTGTACTTTTTACTGGTAGGCATTAGATCGTAACGTCTCCTCGGCCATTATTAATGCGCCGATAAAGACCGAACGGCTTCGGCTGCGCTCAGCCAATTGCGCGGGCGTCGATCCATAGACAGACAGCGTCTCTCGCCATTATAAACTTATTGATTTATACCACTACACAGGTTGTCTCCAATACCTATTTTTATTAAATGACAAAATTATCAACGTTCTGCATATTTTTCGCCTACGCAGCCGGAAATGGTTTTGACAAAATTAATATACACGATCCGATGCTCATCGGCAGGCCATATGGCCTTTGCGATAACTTGTTCCATTTCTAATTGCTTACTTAAAATTCTGACTGTCGAATATTTATTTGCTGGTCGTACGTTTACCCGTGCCATCTGTTCATCCATAAAAAGTAGTTTGAGTATTTCGGTCGTCATTTTACGAGTGAAGCCTGCAAGTCACCGCGGCTCGCGAATAAAGAGGCGTAATGTAGCAGGAACTTCAATACTTAGTCGGAGCCCAGATGTTCTCGGAGCGTCATTACCTACCTCGGTGGTCGCGGCGTCGTATAGGTGATAAATAAATGGTTATCTGACCGGATCGACGCATGCGCCGCCCGCCGCGTGGGAACTACGGCTTGGTTTCAAAACAACACTGCACTTATGTTACCAGCCGTATAATTGTTACAAGTGATAGGTACTAACTTTCTAAAAAGTTGTATAGAGTTACTTGTTTTATGATAAAACTTATAGGTTTCTCCTGTCGATACTCGTACGTTAACCGAGTTTGTTTCCCGTTGGGACAGTGGAAGCATTAGAGATCGGGTGAAGGTATGTAAGCGTGGATGGTTATTGGAAAGTTGATACTGGCCAGTAACCAAGTCAAGTGCAGCACACGGAAAAAAAGCTCTGTGGTAACTAAAAAAATTCACCTTGCATATATGAAACACACGAGAAGTTTCCTTTAAATCTTTAGCTCAAAGATAATCCTTAACAACTATCGAGAACTCGAAACATGACATTGACATTTGACGCAGCATATTTCACGATCCAAATATAGACTCTGAACTAGTCTAACAAAATCCACAAGTTCATTTCTCAGAAAACTCGCGCACGAAATGTTTTTCAAAGTTTTTATTATATTTCGCAAGAGAACGCCGTGAAATGCTTTGGATTCTGTACCGCACGAGTTTTAACGGCGCCCGCGTCGCTGAGACGAATAAAGCTTTTTGCCGGTTGACCGACCACCAAGCACTGAAAGCTTCGTTCCACTACCATAACCCTTATTTATTTGGACCTAAGATCGAAAATCGGAAGGATTAATAACCATCTGTGTTGATAGAGATCAAGTTAGATTGGTACCGTAAGCCAGCGGTTTGACAAAGGGAGTCAATTTGAACGTAGATATCTGAGGATCGTTCGTGACTCATCTGTCTATGGTGATTATCTCGAAACAATATGGCGGCGAACTCGTGCGGTTTGCTGTTCTGTCGTGGAAAGAAAATTGGGAATAACTAAATGGGGGTTTGATCTTTATTGATATGCTTATCAAGTTAATTATTTTGTAAGATCGAGACGTAGCTGCGCGTTGCAGTCTTTTCTTTTTAATCTCTAGTAGGCGATCGCGATGAGAATGTACGATCTACTCCGTTTCCGTAAATGTGTCCGTGGCATCAACAGTGGGCCCTATCAGAATATCAGCGCAGCGTTATTTTCTTTTTGATATCGTTGCACATGCTGAGATAGGAGCCTTTTTGGTCTCGCACGGGGTAATTAATTTTTATTTTTTATTATTGTTTGTGTTTTTCTTATCTCGTGTCTCCTGTGCGGGTCACAAATAAATATTTTTCTTTCTTAGTAGTTACTAACCAAATTATAAATCTCTACTTTTGGTCTAAGAGAAAAAGTTATTAAATAGTTTCTTGGAATCATCATCTGCCTAGCCTTTTCCCAACTATATTGGGGTCGGCTTCCAGTCTTACCGGGTTCAGCTAAGTACCAGTGTTTTACATGGAGCGACTGCCTATCTGACCTCCACAACCCAGTAACTGGGTAACACGGTACATCTTGGCAAGACTGGTGTCAGATCTCAAGCTTCTGACTAACCGTAACGACTGTCAAAGATCTTCAAATGACAGCCGGGACCAACGGCTTAACGTGCTTTCCAAGGCACGGAGGAAACTCGGTATGTTGAATTAAATAGTTTCTTGGAATACTGCATGAAAAAAATATGAACACGAATCAAGGTGTTTTTTCTACAGCTCGCTAGAGCATGAGAATATTGGCGACACATTCAGTCAAGATACCTACCTACTTGATGCTGGATATATTACACCAGTGTCAGAGGATGATTTCTAATGAAACTGTATCAGCTAACTAGTAGGTAAGTAAGTATTTAAAATCAACGTTCTACCAAGAAGAAAGGTATACCTTTAAGAATATTGGGCGAGTCACTATGAGAGAAATAAAATCGATTGTCCTGCAGCCTGATTTAATTGCATTAGTGAATTCCGCAAGGCGAAGAATTTGTCCCCATCAATCGACCAATCGAATAAGACGGAAATCCACAACGCGTCTTTCAACTCGCACGTGATTAGTCGATTGATGGGATCAAAACCATTGCTTTGCCTAATTATAACACTATACGCATTATAGCTGCTGGTGTGGGCCAAAGGAAGCTCCTTTGAAGATTCCAGACCGATAGGACCGCCATAGGCCCTTTAAACAGCTTGCGAATCGAAGCCAGGACCTCACGCCCGCCTAACGTAGCGGTTACTAAAATAATAATAATAGCCCCACCGCAATATCTCTACGTTGACGTCGTGGTGCGGCTTGCGCGCTCCAATGATCCCTAGATCTGAGCCGGTAAATCCTACTTTGCTGCATCATGCCTAGTGTGAAGGGTGAAAATCCGCAGGGCAGTTTTGTGGCGAGCTGGTGGGCTGTGTCGACTCCACGGACCTGATTTTCCGGATGAATTCTTGTTCCTCATCTCCGGCTTGCCTTTATTGGCCGGTTGGTGTGGACATTGACGGGGAATTGAACTCCCACCTCTCTTATAAGCCAGATAGGCTTGAGTGGAGATTTGCAAGAGCAAACGTGCTCGGTGGAAGGAAGTATAATCCAGTAAGATGCTGGTAGGGATCTCTTGACTGTACTTTCGGGATTGTCCTGATAGCCGTGGTATACCTCTCCACACCTCAAGAACGTCCGGATATGTTTGTCCCCATGGCGCTACGTCACTCAAAAGCTAGCGACTCTATCAATTAAATGTGTAAGTCACCCCCTGCCATTTTATAGCCGTGTAGTTAAACAGTGGTCAGGCAGGGGCCAATAGTCATTCTATAGTTTTAGGCAATCGATCCACTAAACCCAAGCCCATAGCCCAATATCTTTGTCTGCATATTCAACAACAACCCTGCTACAACCGGGGAGAGTCCTTTGGTACACTTACGTTGTGCATTTGTTAACTTTTTATTTCGTTTTACTTTATATTTTTTTGTTTTTTTTCATTTCTTACGACTTATTGTGTGGCCTACGTTGTCCCCTCATATCAAGTACTAATGCTGTAACATGGAAATATTGTAAAACCAAACCATTTTTAAAAGAGTACCTAACCATGCAGTTTCTTGCCGGTTCTTCTCCATAGGAAACGACTAACCCGAACCGTGCATCTTTTGTCGACGTTTTATAAGTGCCCATGTAGGCCTATATAAAATAAAAATAAATGATTTTTGATTTTTTCATCCAGGAATAATCATCGGTTGGTGTCACATATGATGAAACAACAGCTACATATCTAACAAGGCCTCTGCGACTTGACTTCGGCCCCTGGCACGCCTTTCAAAGGACTGGGCTCTCAGAGTCCTGAGGTTGTCGAAGACCTAGATACCTAGCTGTTTCTATTAAGTAAGCCTGCAAACTTAAGTAGTATTTAATTACAATAAATGCTCTAAAAGATGCATTACCAATTCATATTACTATTACTAGTTGTATGTAACGTAACAACATAATTATTGTTTCATCATCAGCTTTGAGAGATGGAATGATATTATTGTTTTTTTTTATTTAACTTTGGAAACATATGAATCATACCGGTATGATTCAATTATTTTAGCAAAATATAGGCAGGAACCTAGGACCAATTTATTATAGGTATTTTGGAAAGAAGAAAAAATGACGAACGAACTACTCGTCAATTTTTTGAAGAAATTGAACAAAAGAAAGACATCGTTCACGACAAGTTTCGTGCTCCGTGTCAATCAGTCTTCATTATAAGTGGGACTTAAGGGTACACTAGTCGACGGCACGAACTATTTTGTGCGCGGGGTTAAAATGCATTTTATATCAACCGACAACACGTGCGGAAGAGATAGATGCTGTGATGAGCAAGCAGTAGGAAGCTATAACACACTTTTGCAAATTTGTAGCGAAATGGATAATGATTCAGGACGAAACCGAGCGCGCGAAATTTTATAAACAGACCATTTTGATAGTTTTTTCATGATATCTAGACTGCCAAAGGTCTGTTACAGACCTTTGGCAGTCTAGATATCATGAAAAAACTACAAAATCTATCTGTTCATAATAAAATTATTTGCATTGTTGAACTACTAATCTATCCCTGTATGGAAGCCGTTTTGCAATTTTCCGTCTTCTTATGGTATTTATTCGCGCCCAAAAATGCGTTAAAATTAGTGTCGAAATGTGGAACTTTCGACGCTCATAACTTTCAAATATTTTTTTTTTTTAATTTTTTGCTTCCATACAGGGCTAAATAATGATGAGACAAATTGGTATGGAAGAATTTTCGACTAGTATAACCTAAGTAGCTAGACATCTACCTATTAAAATGAATGATCTTGTATACCACAAAATGTTCCAAAAAAAATCATCCATCGTAGAACCTGAACGCAGATCATAAACGTTTAATAAGATTTACCACAACTTCGGTCACATCGCGTAATGCGATAGCTCACCGTTTTTGGTCAAAGAGCTTACGAAACACGAAGCATCGTGAAATTCAAGACATCAATATTTATTGGTCCTTACCAGCTGGCTGTTAAGTAGGCTATTTAACACTGATAGGGTCTTTACAAAGAACAAATTACCTAAACCTCTTAAGCAGTATTAGTACCGTGAAACATGATCATGAATTTAGTGTCTCGAGTGACGTAACAGGTAATCCCAGTAGTGAAAGGATAGCTTGGAGGTCGAGAGGAACGCATAATGCCCAAAACACGATCGTCTTACACAAGTAGAGCTTTTGTTCGACTAGAGATGTTTCGATAACCATCTTAAAATCTAAACAAAGGAGTTTCGCTACAAAAGTTGATAGCAGATAGTTACATTGACAGGAAAATGGATCGCGGTTGCGAAATTTCTGTTTGTATGCAAAATTGTTTTGCTTGCGATTGCAGCAAGTTGCAGTTATGCAAAAGTAATCGTTAAATTTCACGCGTATTAATATTGTTGACGTATATTTCACGTTGTATTAATTTAATAAATTCATGAATGGGCAGGTAATGCAATATGTCGGAAAGAAAAGCAACTCGACTAATATTAAAAACTGCAGCCTAATAACCTATGTAGGCAAGAAATAATACGTACCTACATGATGGTAGTTGGTAGGGCTTCAGTGTTTTCATGAACGATAACTTTTATCTAGATCCATCCATTACTTCGTCTAATAGTTCAGAAAATACAACACAATGCTCTCTTTTCAAAACACTTATATTTTCATTGGCCGGTCGCACTCTCATCGATTCGCCTATCGAAAATCTAAAGAATAAAATGTAAATATTGTGTCGATTTGATTACCTTCTTTTTTTTGAAGGCGGTAAAAAAGCCATACACATTTGATACCTATATCTCATCTTACCTATAACATGTGGGGAGGTTAGGTATAGGTACCGGTATACCACTGTTTATGGCATAGCGTGGACAATGGGCCTGTGGCCCGGTAATTACTGGCTCAGGGCGTGGGCAGGCGATAGCACCTTCAGGACTATTGTGGCTATCTCGCGATCTCACCCTGCTAATAAGACTGGCTGATTTGTGCCTCTCCTCAAGCACCCATTAAGTTGGCTTTGTTTGTTCATACAGCGTGACCGGGGAAGAGTTGGTGTGCCGAGTAGCAGCAGTTAAAGACGTTGGTCCAAGAGGAGACTTGGAGAGGTATCTAGACAGGGTCTCTAGAGATCAAGGTCTTCATTGATAGATACGAAACAGGGTACCTACTAATATATTTTGCACAATGTTTTAGGTACCTAAAACAATGCTGGTTACCTTGCTGCATGTTTGGGGGTTTGAGATATATTTATTCTCCTGAGGCAGAAGAGAAAAAAAAATGGAGTTTTAAGAAAATAATTAAAAACGGATCATTCAATGATTCAATTCGTCAACTTCATCAACAGAGTACCTACAGTGGTCTAACCATCCATTTTCTTGAGCTTACAAAGTGCTGAAAAGCACCATCCGTTTTTCTGCCCCTGAAATATCCGAGATGAGCTTTCTTATTTAATTAACAGCCTCTTTACGTGGTTGCGTCTCAAAAACCAGAACTTTGTGGACCACCTGTTGTTTTTGAGTTGTACCGAAGTAGGGATAAAGTTGCATCTAGCCTTAAATCACGCTTGCAGCAAGACCGTGTGTAGGTTATCGTATGGGATTCTGCTGAAATCTTAATCCTTACAAACGAATCCATTAGGTAACATGTACCTACCTTTTTGGGAATTTATGGATTCAGCTGTGGTCAGAAAAGATAGGTAAAATACTTACCTATCTGGAACGAAACAGACCAGTCAAAAAGCCAGACATAACTAGCTAAATTCTGCTCGAAAAGCTACATAAAATTCTAAACGGCCTCTAAATGTTTATTATGGTACCTAGGTACTGTCATTGTTACCGCGTTTTTATGCAGTCAAGTGGTAGATGGATAGAAAATCAATTTGTTGGTAACTACAATTTTCAAATCAGGATTCCTTATATGGAATATGAGAACGTTAAAGCAGTAGGGTAAGCAAGCTTGTAAGCTCAGCCGTAAACAGTGTTTTATGACCAGAATTTCTAGTTTCTACGCTGCAAAAAAATAGTCATCACAGACATAACGGTTTGGTACAGATTTGTTGTTTTAATTAAAACCCAATATTAATAAAAAAAAAATAAGAAAGACCTACTTGTTTATAACGGTATAGGTTGGTTATAATTTTGCTATGTAAAGCTAGCTTTTCAGTTTGGCTTTTTTGATAAATTTCTTATAAACAAACTGAAGCTTTTCAAGCATTTCTAAGAAAGATCTCCAAGAAACTACCTTTGTAAGTGAACGAGAAGCTAGTGATCCATTCAATTTTACTAGAAAAATAAATAAAAAAAACTTACCTTTATCCGAAAAACAAAAAATAACAGACGTTGATTAGAACAGTTCCAACACTAACAGCGTCCAAAACACAATATCACACGTGAAATTAGTTCGTATCACTGCAACGTCCGTTTACTTTGAGTTATTATTTTAGTTCGATAAGACCGGACGGTTCAGTTATTTTGAACCGGCGTCTCGCTCGCAACGAAGCACCGCGTGCATTTCAATGGATGAAAGTGTAAACCGTGGTTTTTGTATAGCGCCTTCTCGTTTGCGCTAGCGGGCGCGAAAAAGACAGAGACAAGCCATACTAAAGTTGGCTTTTTGAGTGGAACGACAACTTCGCCCACTATTTTATTGTTATTCTAATTTTTACATCTCGAGACTTTTTACCGGCTGCGGTAACATGTTTACAGAATACCCAAAAAGTTGGGTTCCGATTTTTTTCTTCTAGTGAAGAAGATTCATAAGGGATATTATTGGAGTGAGAAATGAAAAACTCAGATGTGGATCGATCGTTTATTTTTATTTTCTTCCCACAGGTGGCAAGAACCAGAGTAGCGAGCACAACCTAACGTAATTATGAAAATGGTAACTATTTTCAGGGATAACCACTTCTAAATGAATTAACAATTTTCAAATAGGTATAATTTGGTACATCTAATTCAAAGCTCATGTATTCTTGTCGTCGTTTATTTCCACTATACTTAACTGCAAAAGAAAGGTGCCAATTTTCGCAATAAGTAGTTAGTAATATAATTATCAAAAATTCTTAATTCTTATCCGTGAGAAAAACAGTAAAGTGTTATAAGTTATCGATTTGCGTAAATTTTAATAGGTATTCGTTTTGCGGTGCAGTTTTTTTGAGTTTGGCGCCGAAAATATAAGATGTGAAATCCCTTGTGTACTGCTCCTACCCCGGCCTATAAGATATTTTTTTTTACTTCTAATGATTTTACGAAACTTCAAAAGAAAATAAAATGATATAAATTGCTATGAAATGTAAACAAATATGCATGTAACCAAGGCTTTATATTAGCTATCGGTTACAAGCCGACTTGTCTCTGATAAGAGAGCATTACAGATTTGGAATTTTTGTCTACATTGCAAATGAATAGTATTATTTTTCTTTTTTTAACGTGTGCTGATTTGCTACGTGTCCAAATTACATTTACACAGAAAAACAAGTTTGCTCTCAATAAGAAATAGTGTGTAGAACAAACATCGGTTATTTTCTGACAATAAAAAAGTTGAAATACCAATAGTTACATATTAATATTATAACGACGAAGTTCACGCCACTTACAATGATCTCGTGGCGCATAAAAAGAGATGTGATTGTCGGGGACTAGAGACCTACCCTCAGACCCACTTGCGGCAGACTCATTGGCACAGCAATAAAATAACCTGAAGAGATTACACGTAAGTAGTCACAAGTGATTCTAAGGGCTCGGTAATAAAAATAGGACGTTGATAAACCCATCAGACTAGCGAGCAACGGACAGGTGTCATACAATTATTGTGGTCTCGATAGTTTTATTCACGTCCCATTCAATATTCAAGGAGTTTGCGTAGGTCCGGCGAATCTTTAATTATAATAAGTCCCCGTTACCGAATACCATAGCAAACTCCTTTTGTTTTCCAACAAACGTTCAAACATTCCTTCAACGTTTGTTGAAAAACAATATTATCCTGTGCTGTTCCGGATAATTTAGACAATCAAGTGCATAAGCACATTACATTAGATTAATATCTAATCAAATATAATATTATATGCAAACTTGAATCTAACACTTTTTTTTTTTGATTTTTCTAATATTTTTTATCGAGGTATCCTTTAGCGAATATCGTTAATGGAATAAGTACAATATAATATGAACTTATGACAGAAAAAATGAAATACATTACGTGACACGAGAAAATTAATGTGAATTAATTAGTTGAATGAGTTTAAAAATACCCAACCGCTCTAATAACGTAGCTTTAGACAGTACGTGAACATTTCAATATCTGAAAAATCGCAAAGTCGTAAACTGATGTACTTGTCTACCCGCATGAACACAAACATCAAATATTTCAGATAAGGAAATTGACAAAAGAGTTAGCGAACATATAATAATACATCATTTAAAAGAACTGAAAGTGACTATACATTAAATTCACAATATACTAAATATATACAAGGATAGCCTTCCTGATGTAAATTTTGCAATTAAATTTTTTTTTTTTTACATTTTCCGTTTTCAGTCATTACAAACAGAAGTAAATCACACTACATAAAAATAAATATATAAAACACGACACATAAAATAGAAAAGTATGCACGAATATTAAAGTTTAATATGAAATTGTAACTAGGCAAGGCTTTCAAATGAAATAAATATAAGTTGTGGGGCAGTGTGCAGAGCGGAGCGAGCGTGGAGTCAAGTCGACGCTAGAGGGCGCTGTGAGCTCTGAGCCGAGAGCTGTGAGCTACGAGCTGTGAGCTGCGAGCTACGAGCTGTGAGCTGTGAGCTACGAGCTGTGAGCTGCGAGCTACGAGCTGTGAGCTGTGAGCTACGAGCTGTGAGCTGCGAGCTACGAGCTGTGAGCTGCGAGCTACGGGCTGCGAGCTCCGGCTGCGCTGTGCACGCGCACCGCCGCACCCGTGTAAAATGAAAATATACGAAAATATAACATATACAATTCTTATGTTTATGAACTATAATAACAGTTATGCCTATATGAACTGTTACAATCCATACCTGGAGCTGTAAATTATGTTACAATTGGTGGTCATCGCTGCTCACCGTTTCGTTGTGCCGCCGACATGTAACGCAAGGCATGCCGATACATCTTATAAAAAGTTAACCAACCGTTTTCTAAAAGAGAACGGGCGTTCATAAACGGTGAACAGCGTGGGCCTATATCGGCATATATCAAAGAAGAGCACGACACATAGTTCATCGTATCCGACGTCACTCCGGGGGCTTCGGCCCCCACTAACATAGTCCAGCTTCATACAAAACTGCTAACATCTCGAATAACCACTATCCGGCAGAACGCAACGGGCCATCACGGATCAAGAATGAACACAAACCCGCGACGCGTTCGCCACCCTACATTATATAATGCGGCAAATCAATAAAATCGCCGCGTGTAAATCTTATTCAACATGGACAAACCATAATGTCCGCTAACGATATCGTTCGAACCTCGGACATCGCCGCGTCTCGACATGTTCGGTTTGAAATAGTTTCAACTGTGGGTACATCTTTCGCGAACAGCGGCCGAAAGGCGTACCCACTGCTGGACAACGGGAGATGCGCCTAGTCATCTCCTTACATTAAAGTTCGCGTTCAAAAATTTTGCAAAAGAAAACAGAACAATTTACTTTACGATATAAAATTTTGAATGAATTTAGATCGCCTGGAAACGTAAACGAAAAGTACTAACAAACATAAAATACCTGTTCTACTTATATTTTATATTAACAAATTATTAAACAAGTCGGGACGATATTATTGTAAGAATTATATTAGAATCGTCCTATCATGTTTGCTATGGAATGCTATCGTCTCGTTCTTCATTCATATGTAATTTTTGAACTAAAACAAATAAAATATCTACCCAATATTTTTCCAACAAAACATTTTAAAATCAATATATAACGATGCAGAAATTCTGCTTATTACTTCAACGCCATTATTTAGTTTTAACAATACCAACCATTTTTGCACATAATCAATTTTCGTCGTGTACCGACTGTGAAGCGAGAGCATTCCATCAAACATTCCTACATCAATATGAAATCTCTAAAAGAAAACATTGAACTAAAATTAACGTTACATTATAACTCCTCCCTTCCCGTCAATATCTACAATCATAAGATATGTTAGCACTTCTAGCCTTCCACTTTGTACCTCGACAACCCTACACACTCGGAGAAAGTAACGTTTAAGGCTTTGCTAATTAATCCTATTATTATTGCTAACTTTTTCATTCTAATGCCACTTGAAAGAGCAATCGAGCCACTAAGGACATCTTCTCGAGACCGATCACGGCGGCACGTCGTTTTCGAATTTGAAAAGCTGCGATTTCTCACTTTCGACATACAAACAATAATACGCTCGAAGAAAAAGGGGGGCGATATATACAGATCGGGCGATGGAACAAGAAAGGAATCGATCGACACTGAGAGTGCCCGCCGCCGGGCCGCGCAACGGGCTCCGAGCCGAGCTGGTAGTGGCTCTGTGTGCCGCGTGCGCGCTGGCTGCGTCAGCCGAGTGTGCACGCGGCGCATGCGGGTGAGCCGCGGCTGTGCGTGCGCGTGCGCGTGCGCGGGCGCCGCTAGCGCGTGAGCGGGCGGTCGAGCGCGAGCGTGCAGCACGGCAGGAAGCGCGCGTGCGGGTGCGTGCACGTGGCCGCGCAGCGCAGCGCCGCGCTGTGCCGCCGCTTGCGGTCGCCGCGGCCCTCGTCCGGCGCCTCGCCGCCCGCGTACTGCGCGTGCGCCGCGCTGATGTCCGACAGCAGCTCCTCCCACTCGCGCGACAGCTCGTCGGGCGGCGGCGCGGCGGCGGGCGGCGCAGGTGGCGGCACAGCGCAGGCGCGGCAGGCGCGCTGGCTCCAGATGGAGCGCGCGGCGCTGGGCCGCATCTTCTTGGCGGCGCGGCCGCACTCCTCGCACGGCGCCCAGGCGGCCGCTGCGTCGGCGGCGCTGGCGGGCGGCTCGTCCGTCTGCACTCCCGCGTCGCACTGGCGCAACGGGAAGCGCAGCCGCAGCCCCGGCTCGTCGAGGTCTGGACAGCGCTGCGCCGGCGTGAGGTTGAGGCGCCCGTAGTCGATGCTGCGCACCGCGCGGTACTCGAGGTAGCGCTCGACGCCCTCGCCCAGGTACAGGCCGCCAGAGTCACTGCGGCGGAACTCGACCGTGTCGGGGTCGCCGCAGATGTCGAAGGTGTCGCCGTCGGCGTAGCGCGGCGGCTCGGCGTTGCTCTCGCGGCGGATGGGGCGGAAGTGCGTGCGCGAGGAGGTGAGCAGGTCCTCGCGCGGGCGGGCGGATGGCGGGCGGGCGGGCGGCTCGCGCGGGGCGGGCCGGGCGACGCGGGAGCGGTTGCGGCGCGGCAGTACCTCGGCAAAGCCGCTGTTTTCGCGGCTGTGGTTGATCGCCGTGAAGGAGCGCATGGTTTTCGCAACGGTGGTCAGAGCGTCGTAGAGATCGTCGCCTTCGTACAGCGCGAACGACTCGAGCTCGCGCGGCTCTGGCTCGACCACGTCGGCCAGGTTGAGCGGCCGAAAGCGGTCATGCAGAGCGTCAGCCATGCGCGAGGGCGAGTCTCCGCGGTCCAGTGGTGGCGGGAAGTCCGCAGCTTCGGTGGACCAAATGCTCTCAGTGAGGGATATAAGACTGCACTTCTCTGCGGACGGATCGGCGAACAGACGGTCGGAGGGAGATGACAGCAGATCTTGGAAATCTATTGGAAGGTCTTGGTACTCGTCATCGGGCGTGTTCTGGTCTTTGGACCACAGAGCTTCGATACTGCGATCGAACTTTGCCTGGAACTTAGCGTACAGTTCCTCCTCCATGGGCGTGCGGACGCGCGGGATTAGGTCCTCGTTGAGGACCCACCCACCGTCTAAGTCAAGGCTATCTTCCCAGTCTGGCACCATGTTTTCGTTCATTTTCCTTTCTGTTAACTCCTTGATCTCGTCCGTGACAGTGTTCTCGCACGTGCCGTAACCCTCGTCTAATGCTATGGCTCTGATGAACTCCTTCACTGGATCTTGTGTTTCCATATCCCAGACACCCTCGTGTGTTACCCACTCTGGCAGTATCTCTTTGCTGTCAAAAGATTTACTGTAGCTGTTGCAACGTTTCTTGTTGTTCTTCTTCTGACCGTGGTATGAATTGCGTCGCTCTTTGCCTGAAGTTAGTTTCTTGTTTTTAGTATTCCAATCTTTAGACATTGATAATTCACTTTGCATTTTGATCTTAGAATCTGGTGCTGATTTACGACACCACGCTGGCGGTGGGAGATAATACGGTAGCGGCGACTCTCGACCTTTCTTTAAAGCCGGAAACGCTGCGTAATATCGACGAACAGCCTCAGTTTCTTCTATAGAACACGTGGGCATGCCTACTCGTGACGCACCTTCTTGATCTTTGATGTCCTGGAGTCGTGTGCACAGCTGATCAACAATGTTGTCAAGATTAGGTTCCTGAAAACAATCAATACAAAATTATCACAAAAACATTCAAATAAAAATGCTCTAATTTCTTTTTACTAAAACAACATAATACTACAATTGTAGTGTAGCTGCTTCACATGCATTTATACAGGGTGAGTTTTTTTAAGTGGGTGTGGAGGGCTCAATCCTAAACTGAGTAATAGCAGAAAACACTCAATGGAGTTGCGAGGCCAATTTCGATGAAAACCAAAACTGTATAATTGGATTTCTAAATAATCAATATTCCTGGCCAGGAATAGAAACCGTTGATTTTGAAAAAAAGAAAACACGTTATATATAGATATTGTCGCTAATAATCGATTCATTGCTAGGAATATAGATTTTCAAAAATCCATTGATGCAGTTAACATCAAAATCTGCCTTGTGACTCCTTTGAGTGTTTTCCTCTATTCCTCATAGTTTCGGATTTGGCCATCCACACCCTTAAAAAACTCACCCTGTATATTGGTGATTTTCAATTATTTGGGCATCCACTGTCTTAGCCCAGCTATTAATTAAAAAAAAACCGGCCAAGTGCGAGTCGGACTCACGCACATATGGTTCTGTACCATTATTGCAAAAAACTTTTTGTATGGGAGCCCCAGTTAAATATTTATTTTATTGTTTTTTGTATTTGTCTAGCTATCACGGTTCATGAGATACAGCCTGGTGACAGCCGGACAGACAGACTGATTGTTGAGTCTTAGTAATAGGGTCCCGTTTTTACCCTTTCAGTACGGAACCCTAATTAAAAGAAATGGTTATAATGGAAGTACAGACACATGTTTTTTCTTATAGACAGTATGATGCATTGATTACTAATTTACTTGCATATTTGATAGCTTGACACATGTCATTGTTTTCTAATTATAGATGAAAGACCAATGGCCAAAAGTGGCAATACTATTTATCAATTCCTGGATGTATGTATAGCAGCTACAATAACACAAGTTTTGGAAAAACTACAGAACTAAATAAACACCAGCTCTACTACTAAATGAAAAATACACATTGGAAAAAATACCTACACATATTAAAAAATATAAAATCAAAATCAGGTAATGATAGCATAATAAAAAAAACTATTTTAATGATCACCTGCAAGTGCAATGAAAGGGTATATGTTGTAAAAAAATAAAATATGTGCATACAATGATAATGCAAATAATTATTACAAGTAGCTTTTAACAATGGAACAAAAGAAGAATGCAGCAATGCTCCTAAACTAGTGTGCAAACCAAGGGGGACATCAAAATACGTGGTGTGGTGCTTTCATAGGCAACAATCATAATGAGGAAACTTCCTGTAGGATCAGGCAACATGTAAATAACAAAAATACATTCTAATCACAACCACAAGGAAAATAGTAAAAAATTCATTCGGGTTACACAAATAACCAGACAAAAACAAAATTAATATCATGTTGCCTATAAAAATAACATAAAACATTGGAATAGATGCAAAACCGACCTTTTTATAAGGATTCTTATAATTGTTAATTGTCTTCATTTTTACATTTCCACTGTTATGGTCACTTTCGAGTGTTACTGAGCACTGCATTTCCTCTTGACAGTCGAAAAAACAATAATTAGTTCATACTGATTATTATTTGATCACAAAACACTTCATCATCTTTGCTTCAATTTAGTACTTGTAACGGTGTTCAATAGCTTCCTTATCATTTATTTACTACCCACATCATGCTAAGATACTTAATGATGTTACAGCTAATTGATTAGAAAATACTAATTTATTTTTGTATTTAATTTGTTTGTATGTGATAATCATGGGGCCATTACATGATATTTACTGCCTTAATGGTATCTTGCTGAGTTCAGTTGTTGCCTTTGACTAACAAAACATGAGTGACTTGACAAAGAATATTTACATTGAATTGCAATGATCTGAGGTAAATAAGCAGAAACTGTTGGAGTGACTTACCTGTACCAAGTGTGTGGGTATCAGATGATGGAGTATGGAGTTTGATGACGCTCTCTCGACGTGGCAGGCCAGCAGGCAAAGGCCTGGTTCTCTCTCTTATGCTTACGCATTTTGTCCTTGATAGTGTCTGCCGTTATCAAACACCATCATCTTGTATAATAATCGTGAGTCCATTTTACAATTGCCGTGGGCCGTGTGATATAAATCGATCCTTTAATTCCTCCGTTACTAATACATTCTTAATTTCTTTGGCCTATTCTTTGCTTGTGGGTCAGTTTTTTTCTAATGCAGCAATTGCTTCAATTTTTTTGCAATCGCATGGTCACTAGCTAATAACAAATGACGCACTATGTGCACCCCTTTTATTTCTGCAAAAATAAAAAGTTTAAATTTACTATCATTCAATGTTTTGATACAAAGGTCATTGAGATTTAGCAAATACAAAGAATTTGATGTGCCGTGAGTACCATGCCCGCCCCGTCGTGCTAAATGGGTCGATGGCGCCAAAACGTCACCCGAGGAGGGTGAGCGCGGGCGAAGCCTCTTCGCATTCGCAACGTCACCCGCACATCACTTTTTGTTACACATCAACAAAGAGTAGTATCACGCGCGGTACGACAAATCTTTTATCGTCGTTTTGTTCTGAGTCATACTCATTCTACTCATTTCATCTACGATACGATGCAATTTCACAAGAAGGCGATAGTGTTACATGATGCACTTTCACTAAGGACGCGCATTGAACCTACTTCCGCATTGACACATCAAAACAATCAGAATTAATAGAAATTACTCACCTGTAACAGTTTATACGGGGTTAAACTATCATGTTATATCAATACACACACACCCCACATGAAAAAAAACATGGCAGCCGCAATGAGTGAGTGAGAGTCACAAATTTATTTTATTTTGCGCAACTCCGTCAAACGATTCGAATGACGTCTTGTTACTGACCAATCACAGGGCTTCGCTTTTCAAAATCATTAAAGATGGCCGCATGGCAGCCCGTGAGTACACTTGATACACCTTGTGATTCGTCGAAATATGACTATTGGCTAATCTAGTACGTGGATTTCAAATTCCATCCAATGAAAAATCACTATTTAAAACCGGATGCTTAACTTTCACGCCATCTAGAAGCGGCAAATTTGAAAAACAAATAACGCTAGTGTTCAATGAGTAGCATGGCTTGCATGGTGGGCTACTAAGTACTTCTTTCTTGTCTATTTTAGTGCAGTTGTAGTTTACTTCAGGGTTAGAGCCAAAATAGTTTTATTATTTTGTATACATTACAACTGCCACGTCTCGCATCGATCGATTAGGTCACACAATACGCCCTAACGACCGAGCAACGTACCTAGACCTGTAATATCGCCCAAGGTCGCGCGAAACGCGAATGCCACATTGCAGAAAATGAAACAAAATCATTTTATCGATCTCTTTATTCTCTTACTCTTTAAAACTTTATATCTCAGTACATCGAATTAGAGTAACTGATTTGTTAGAAAAAATGTTACCAATACTGATGGTAAGGCAATTCAAGGGACAAACAATGCAGAAATATTATCATAGTAGGGAAAAGGTATTTAAACTGGTGCTACATTATTTGCTATAAACAGCTGGTAATTGATTTTATAAAACAATAGACACTCGTGTACTTATTAAATTATTGTTCGGAGCGTAATTAGATTACAGACATAAATAAAATAACATAAGTAACTGTAAGTAAATAAAACATACTTCTGATAGTCAACTTTCATAAACAGAAATCAGCAATAACAGTATATGCATAATATACACATCCAATTTTATAGTAATCAGGTATCGAGAATAATATTTCGCAGTACTAGTAATATAATATCCATCCATTCCAATTCACAATTGAAAAGAAGTAAAAGTGTATCGCTTCACATTTTGTGCGCAACATATTTTTGATATAACCACTATGATAAACTAAAATAAACCTTAAACTGATCACAGAAATGCATCAACGTAATACACATAAAACAAAAAGAACCAGGAATAAATAAAAAACAAATAAACAACTTTGTACGGCTTGAAAAGTTTAGGTAAATCTTCAATAAGAATAATACATGCTATAAAGTAAACATTATTTACATATTCATGTGTGATTGATTACATGTTACAAAATGCTTATTGTCATTAGGGTAACACATTCATTACATAAATAATAGTTTATTCTTCTACATAAATAATTATGTATTTCGTTACTCTAGTACAACAGCTATGCTATAATGCGGGTATGTAAGACGCATTCAGAGAGTGCAACTCTGCTTTTAATCAAAACGTTACTTTGAACGGCATGCTACGTATATCGAACAATTCACATTGAACAAGAGATGTGTTGCACGTATCCGAATGAATCTTATTTAAATACAAACGCCGGCCGCCATCTTTGCTAATTTATCGTCACCTAAACCAGCATGAAGGCGTAAACAGGAGTAATAACAGTCCACTAGTATATTTACACCTTGACTAAGTAAAGCTACATTACTCAGTGGCTCTGAGGCCGTTTACTGCTCTCCTCGGCTTTGGTGACGATACCTTCGCTCTTAGCGATCGCCTCTTGTTCAGCAGCTCTCTTCTTTTCCCGCCTCCTCTGAGCTTCTCGTATTATGTCGAATAAACTCTGTAACAATACACATAATATATTATTATTTTGCAAAATATAAATGACCTTGTGTGGCATAAAACAATGCATCTTTATCAGACAATTGGCCTTTCCTCATACCTACATTCTTAACAGCTGATTGAGATAAAGTTTGATGATATCCTTACTGCGCATTGGCTTAAGACCACGCGTTTTGACGACTTTTTGGCAAACGTCTCATAAGAGTTTATCATTTGGAAAATTCGTTTTTCCACTATGTTATAAATGTTCACCGGTAAACAATATAATAGGGATTGCAGATTAATTAATTTATCACAGTATCACTGTTTGGACACAGAAAAAGATACTACCCCAGAAAAAATATTATTCTCTTGCGTTATCCCAATTGATTTGGAGTCGCCGCACCATGCCCCAGATTTTTCTATGAATCCATCCATCGGGATGTTGACAAAAATATCTAATTAGTCCGCCAGTTAGATAATCTAAAAATATTGTTTAATTTTTCTTTTGCCACGTAAAAAAATTACGACTATACTGTGCGTTGACGTCACGGTGTGCTACACTTTATACAAACAAAGTGACGTCACAAGTCCCCACTCCTAAACTTTGATGCACTTTACCTTTGTCAATTTTTATTTATTTGATAAAGGAAAAAATACGGATCCAATATTATTTGATAATCTCACTGACGGACTATAATATATAGAATTATCATTTTTCTACCCAGGAAATATCCCTAACATTCAAAGTTTAACTTGCCTCAAAATATCGTCACTACTACTAAATATACCTATAAGTGACTACCTTCTTCCCGTGTGAACGCCCCCGTGGGCCACCCCACAGGCTCCATAATATTTATCGGGATAAAAAGTGGACTAGGTATGACACTAAGCAATAACGTAGCTTTCTATCAGTTAAAGAATTTTCAAATTTGGATGGTATTTTTGAAGATTACCTCATGCAAACTTGCAAACTTTACCGCTTTATAATAATGGTTTGGATAATGTTACCTTCCCCTCGGAGACACTAGGCTTGTCCTGCTCCTTGGCCGCGATGGCCGCCTTGTCGAGTGCCTTCTGTATCTTGCTCTCAACCTCCAGGATTTCCTCCTTGTCCAGCAACTCGATCAGCTCGGCCATCTGTTTCTCTGACAGGTTCACGTTTTCGTTGCCTATTATTTCGAGCATCTGAAATGTGAGGAAAATTTGAGTTAGTTTCATGTGATCTTGTAATAATTACAATTAATACACATTGCTGAGAATTTGGCAGTTCATTTTCTCTTTTACATTTATAAAATTTAGTACCATCATCATTATTTCGCAGAAAGACGTAATCTGATAGACATAAGCCTCCCCGAAGTAAAGTATAGAGCTATAAAGTCTTCTACACTTCGTACCGTATTATGAGTAATTTGGAACTCGTTCAGATAAAGTTTGATTTTGATTAAAGTCATCATATCAGCCGAAAGACGACCACTGCTGGACATAGGCCTCCCCCAAGCGTCGCCACATTGACCGGTCCCGTGCGTCTCGTAACCAGCGGATCCCCGCAACCTTCACCAGGTCATCGGTCCACCTGGTGGGAGGCCTTCCAACGCAACGTCTTCCGGTTCGCGGTCGCCACTCGGCACATCACTCGCAGAACCTTTCTGCCCCATCGGCCAAACGTACTGCGAGTGATGTGCCCTGCCCACTGCTAATTTTCATAAATATAATTTTCTAATTATTTGTAGAAGATCTCAGAAATCTTAAGCAACAAATGCTACAATGCAAATTGTTTGCTAATTCTACACATACGAGTAAAAATAAAGCGACTTTTACAATCCTTACATTTAATTTATTAGCCACTTCAAGGCCGCTAGATTGTCTTTCAAAATTACTGCAGCTGACGCTAAATGATAAACAGGTGATACGAGATTCTATTCATCTCTTATATGTACATACAACCCAAATTAATATTATAATAACTCCATAATTGCCACAGAAAAGACGTCAGACAGAAAATGATGAAACTAAAAATATTATAGTTGCTAAAGTCATGAGGTCAGTGACCGGTACAGACGTCTATATGTCTGACCTTACCTCACATTTTCTAAAAGTCAATAACTTCGCTTGTTTACATATAAACCCGAATAGCTTTGTATAATCCTACCCTAATCCTAAGAATGGAGATGAAAGGGGTTTCTCCCTCTTGATAGTCTAATTTTAAACTTAACAAAGTGAGCTTTTTTTAAAAGGCTGTTCGGAAGTTTCGGTAACTCTGTATCTCATAAATAAACATTCACAAACAAGTTTACTAACATTAACATTTTCGTGTGTTAATGTTAGTAATAACGTAAATAACGTGTGATTTCATTAACCATACCATTTCGTAACTAACCATAACCATTAAAAGATTACGTAACCATAAATCGCTATTTTTATTTATTTTAGGCAAAGGTATGAACCTCATTGAGCCTTCAATGTCATGTTTTTATCAAGAAGGAGCTAGTGTAATGTATATTTTTTTGCGCTGACCGTGAAGATTATTACTAAAGTAGTGATAACACGGAAGTCTAGCGTTGAGAACAGAAAGAGGTCATATACTATACCTACTATGTTATCGCGTTTATAATCATTCGCGGGGTATTAGATACGTTCAGTCACGTGTTCGACAGCGTGGTAGAAAGTTGACATTGACCTTGATGACAGTAATGTTACAAAGGTCGGTTTTACACCTTTTTGCACGTGGTGAATTGAGTACATTCAGCGAATTTTTTTTGTAAATCTGTTCATTGGGCTCAGATTGATATTGATAGAGAAAAGTCAACAAGAAGGGAGGCCTTTGCCCTCCAGTGGGGACAGGTTCAATAATAATGATACAGACCATATTGTGCTATTTTTAAATCTGTGGATTAAAATCTAGACCTAGAATATTCCACATTCATTATTCCAGTTTGTATAAAAATTAAACAACATTTTCAATGAGCATAATAATTAAGAATATACATACATACATAAACTCACGCCCTTTTTCCATGGGGGTAGATAGAAACTACAGAACGCCACCTGCTACGATCCTTACATACTTATTTTTCTTCACTCACATTCATACATCTAGTCATACACACACGCCGGTTATGTTATGAGTACTGCGCACCTGGCCTATCTGAAGAACATCACCTACAAGGTCTATGTATGTCTTTCTAGGGCGTCCCCTCCCGGCGTTTCCATTCACGTCAGCCTTGTACATACCTTTCGTTAGTCGCTTTTCATTTATCCTCTCAACATAGCCAAACCATCTTAACATACTCTGTTCAATTTAAGAACACACTGTTATAATTAATGTACGTACTTTATCTCGAAGTAAAATAGATAGATAGATGAAATCAAGGGCCGGACTGTGAACTTCGTAAATTTGCAGTATCAAGATAGCTATTGTCAAGCTCGTTACTTAGACGTGCTTAGAAGAGGAAATCGAAAATAAATAAAAGTAGAAATGCGGGCAGAGAGCTCCTACTGAATTTCCTTAGTAAAAAGTCATAATTCGATGTTTGGCTCTCGACTATTTCCTCCTCCAGTATCGTACAAATTTAAAAGATATTCCGTAAATTGAATAAAAAAGATATATTGTGCTTCTATGTTTTCCTTTTTTTTTCATTTATAGTTCAGTAGTCAAATTTGTACATTAGGCCTCTGTTGACAGCGCAATTTTGCAGCATTACTTGAGGGTTCTAGTGCTTCTAAATATAATGGTATCATCAAAAAGGAAAACACAGGGGCACAGTATATATCTTTCTTTTTCAGTTTCTATTTCAGTGTAAATATTTTAAAAGATATTCCATGAACTGTTTTTAAATTATGATTTTTTAATTAGAATATTCAGTCTGATGTCACTGACCGCATTTCTTCTTGAGATGGCTCTTAGCACGTCAAAGTTACCAGTTTTAAAATAGCTTGTCATGATATGATGGTTCATATCAAGGCAATTGAACTTATGAGTTTTCTGTTGCGAATGGATGGAACCCTAATCTCGATAGATAAATTGGAATGGCACTATTGAGGTTCTAGCTACATGATTATTAACTACTAATATAAGTAGCTGGCTCCTGTATGTGTGATGTGGTGCTATGCCACAGACTGACACACTTTAAATCGTGGCCTGCATGTTCTTTTGCCTTCTCAGTAGCTTCATCTAATGCTGTACCTCAATTTAGATTACCATTAACACGCTTAGAAGCATCCTATATAAAATCCAAGCAACATACGAAATAAAACAATGCATACCTTCAAAACATCATCAATCTTCAACTGCCCGTCGAAGTCATCATCTAACCTGCCCAGCACGTCCTGAATGAGCTTCAGTTTGGCTTCATCTGGCACCTTCTGAAGGCTCTTAATGGAATGCATCAGTTCATCAATCTGGATCAGTTGTTCCTTCGCCTTTTGCGGTTCAGACTTCGATTGCTCCAGTGTGTCAATCAGGGCTTTCTCCTTGGTTTCCAGCATGGCTAATGCGGCATCTAGTTTGCCAATCATGTTGTTTACAGCCTTGTATAATCTGTAAAGAGTGCATGCGTGAAAATGAGAGATTTTCTGATACGATTCGTCAAGGTTAAATTATGGTTGAAACCCAAACAAAGATGGCGGCTTTTTAAAAGATATTGCTTACTAGCACACAAGACACTTGCATCATTTGTAATAGTTATGGCTTAGAGCTCAAAAAGCCGAGTTACGCCTCTGTGAGACATGAAAATCTTGTCATTTAAAACTGATCCTTATAAATATTACGTTATGTTCTATATTTTGGAAGCAACAGATATGGAAAAGGAAAATCAATGGAATTTTTAGTCTAGATGACACACAGACATACATCTAACTAGATAACGCAAGTCCCTCCATCTGTATGAAAACCAAGCGTGCCACTTTTTCACAAACAATTTAAAAACAAATGTACTTAACAATGAAAGAAAACATTTCCAATGCCTCGGCCAACTTTTTCTATACATTCTTTTCAGCTCAATATGACATAAAAAGGCATTTTTCTAGATTTCGGTGGAGTTCCGGTGCCGATAATGCTAAATGAAAAGCTGTGGGAGGGGGGGGGGGGGGGTAACAATAAGCTCTTAGAGTAAGGTTATTTTGAGTGTGTGTAAGGGACAGATGTATATGACTTGTATACATCTGTCAATTACGCGAGCTCAAAATAACCTTACTCTAAGAGCTTATGGTCACCCCCCAGATTACGATCATTGATCGTAACTTTACTCCGTTTTTTGACAGGCGAAGTACATACAATCGCGTCGTCTAGTAAGAGTTATGTCTATGAGATGACCTAATAAGCTTTAGAAACCTAGTTTATTCTTGGAAATAATAACTAATCAATCAACCAAACAATGCTGCAGTGGATTGATTATAAATAATGATAACATACTCGATTATGATGTAGTACTGACTTTATCCAAATCGTTATCATCTTAGGTATGTATTGTGTTAATATTAATTTAGCATACATTAAATAAATAAATAATAACTGAAGAGGAAGTGATGCTGTATGTACCCACTATGATAAATACAATTCAATGAGTAGGTATTAAATCATCGTGTTTCCATTTTTGTCAGATACCGAATCTTATAAATAAATATAGCATACATGGTTGGTATTGTATGAGTATTTTGATGGTTATTTTTAACCGATTAAGTATGTGCAATTGTGTCGTTTGAGTATTTTTAAATTTGTTTAGGTATATTATATTTTTTTTTTAAGTTGTAGTATGATTATTTTGAAAATGTTATATCCATTTTAGGTTGGTAATTTTAAATCTAGGGGTCTCAAGGCTTGATAATAAACGATTATATTTTATTTATTGTGTACTAGGGTAAAAAATACCAACAATGCTGGTGGACGGAATTGGAATAGGTACTTCGTACGAGGCTTATTTTTATTTGGCCAGGTACAAAGTTCGAAATTTTGTGTCTGGTTCTTCCACTCACGGTTTTAAGGTAGTTTTTTTTTTCTGCCTATTTTGCTCCTCTTCTGGGCAATGGCCATGGCCAGTGGTGTCTCATCCCATACAAAGAAACGGTGCCGACGTACTGTACTGATTATGCTGATTATTTTTTGTACATCGAGCGCGTTCGGTTCCGTACCACGGCGATAGATAGATCACCATCTATATCCTTATTCGGTATAATCAGATGAAAAACGCTAGTTACGTCGGCACGTTTTCTTTGTATGGGATGAGGCATCTGTATGCTAGTATTATATTATCTGTGCCATGGCCTTCCACTCTTCCCGGTGTTCCAGCAAGTCCAAATATAGGAAGAATTTTACTTTACTTTTAAACTATTTAAAAATAAATTACATAATACCTGCGAGCACCCTTCGAAAGTTTGAGGTCGGCCTGCTTATTCTTAACAATCTCGTCCATCTCTTTGACATCCTCATTGTAGTCTAGAAGCTCTCCCTTCAGTTCCTGAATACTCTCCTTCTCAAGAAGCAGAGATTTCTTTTGTTCAGCTGTGGATGATATAAAATAAAATAAGTTATTTTTTATACACGTTTTGATAATAGGGGTTAAAGTATGAAATTGCCGTTTTATTGTAATAGGTACTTCGAATTGACATAGAACCTTCACGGTTTGAGATTTTTGAGTGAAACTTTTTTCACATGGTACCTATCTAAGATCTTCTTTTAAAAATGTGCAACATTCGATTATCGACTTTCAGTTGTTTTGTTTTATTCAGACTAGACAAGAAAGATGGATACTTCGAAAATTCGAGTGATTGTTGAATACGAGTTCCGACGCGGAACTAAGGCGGCAGAAACAGCTCAATATCAATGTTGCGTTTTGGAGAAGACTGATAATGAACGCACCGTGAAATTTTGGTTTAAACGCTTTCGTGATGGATACTTTGATATGAAGAACGAACCACGTGGAATCCGCCCACACAGGTGAATAACAATGAATTAAAAGAGATGGTGGAAGCCGATCCGAGCCAGTTACTACCCAGGAATTAGCGGCATGGTTTAACGTTACCTTAACAACAATATTGACGCAACAAAATCAGTGCATGGGTTATTGTCCAATAAGTGCATTCTATTGATATGCATATCATCAGGTTTAATTTCTGGATCAGGAAAATTGGAACGAGTTCATAGACAACCTATTCATAGAGTGACGATCATGGTAGGGTGGCTGGTTATATCTGGATGAGAGTTGTCGAGAATGGAGTTGAATGACGTCTAATTTGAGAGGCCTACGTCCTGTAGTGGAATGCTATCGTCAAACGTGTGAACAAGACCGCAGGGGTGAATGGGCACAAAACTTTGATTAGGATTTTATCTGTGATAAGACTTTATTGGTTTAAAAAAACAACAATATTGACTCAACAAAATCAGTGCATGGGTTATTGTCCAATAAGTGCATTCTATTGATATGCATATCATCAGGTTTAATTTCTGGATCAGGAAAATTGGAACGAGTTCATAGACAACTTATTCATAGAGTGACGATCATGGTAGGGTGGCTGGTTATATCTGGATGAGAGTTGTCGAGAATGGAGTTGAATGACGTCTAATTTGAGAGGCCTACGTCCTGTAGTGGAATGCTATCGTCAAACGTGTGAACAAGACCGCAGGGGTGAATGGGCACAAAACTTTGATTAGGATCTTATCTGTGATAAGACTTTATTGGTTTAAAAAAAAGCATCTTTTTTTTAAGTAATTATTTAATATATTGGAGTACCTACTAAAATGCTGTAAACGAGTTTTTAATAACGTGAAAATTCTCTTCTTAGTTTTGTTTCTATTCACCCCTGCGTTCACACCGTTTGACTGTATCAGGTGAGGATATCGACTAACTTTGCAGTCAACCTATCAAAATTGTATCAAAAGCGTCTGCGAACGTTTCATCAATATCCCTAGAATCCTAGCTACTTCACAAAAATATACATAAATCTTTAAGTCATTTTACGAGTATGCATCAATAAAACCGTACTGAGTAAATCTGGCACAGAAATGGGAATTTCTCAGTAATACTGAGATCGTACGATACGAAACTTTTTAAAGCCAAAATCGCCGCCAAATCAAAGGTGAATGGACGACCCTAACAGTTACGGACCTTGGCATTGGTCCAAGAAAATAAATACATACAACAATACTTAATAGGGAAAACGCTTGATGGCAGATGAAAATTAGCGGTCTTTTTCATTACATTATTTCTCAACTCCGCAATTTCTTTGAAACTGTTTTAATCCTGTATTATTGCACAAATATAGCGCATGGTGTGATTTATTTCAAATCGTTGGCATCCTATTTATTTTGCCTACATAAATGTGTGCATGGCACATGGCACTACGTACTTTACCAAAAATATTATGACGCATGTCATGAGTCTCCAAACTTTTATGGTGCTCCCACACTGGCTATTAAAAATGTTTACAAACATTTTCTAACACTAATACATTTACAAACAAATGTTAGGAAAAAGTTTACTCATGTTTTTGAACATTTTTAAACAGCGGTGTGGGAGCACCATACGGCAGCTAGCAGGGCCACCAACACCCTAATTTTTTCTGTTATGTTTTTAGTAAGTCCCCTAAAAAAGCTAACCGACGAAATAACGAATTAAAACGCAAAATCTAAAAACATCTTTTTGTCAAGCATTTTGAGTTGGCGCGAAACAAACATAGCTATATGCTCCTGCATATAGGCAGGAGGATTGAATCCGTTAATTCCTCCTCTTACTGAACAGTCGTGCTTACAAAAACCAGTCACTTAGAAGCCATCAACAGATATCTACAACAGCAATCTGTCTGTAATTGCCCTGTGGAACAAATATATAACAATTGCTATATCTCCATGTAACATTCGAGAAGTCTTTATTTACAAACATTATGACTCATTGCTCTACATTTGCAGGGCACTGAATTTACCTGCGTAGTGAAATATCGGACTTATTCGCTGTAAGAATGTTGCAGGTTGCCAAACTTATAATGCTTAGAAATTAGCAATATTATAAAAAATACTAAGAGGAAACTATTGTTTCACGTATGATACAATTACTTCGTTAATATAAAGGCACCCACAGACAGTCGCAAAACGCCGATGCGATCACGATGCGACGACCTCCTTTCACGGAAATGGTATTACGGGCTACGGGTTACGGGTCGCATTTTCAGGTCACGTTGTTTGCGGAAGCCTTATTAAGCTGTATTTAAATTACAAAAAAATAGATCGAGTATCGTATCGTAACTATCGTAAGTAAAACAAACGTGAATATGATGTTTTCCATTTGTTGATATTATTTGGCATTGGTATTTGTCGTATGGAATAATTCTAAGGCGCAACTGTAGCGTAAGAAATAGTTATCATATTAAGATAATGAATAATTAGGATTACGGTAGTCTTTACTTAAGACTATAGTACATAAGGGTACACTAGTCGACGGCACAAACTATTTTGTGCGCGGGGTTAAAATGCATTTTATATCAACCGACTACACGTGCGGAAGAGATAGATGCTGTGATGAGCAGTAGGAAGCTAGTTCGCGTAGGAATACACACTTTTGCAAATTTGTAGCGAAATGGATAATGATTTAGGACGAAACCGAGCGCGCGAAATTTTATAAACAGACCTTTGGCAGTCTAGATATCATGAAAAAACGACTAAAACTATCTGTTCAAAATAAAATTATATGCATTGTTGAACTACTAATCTATCCCTGTATGGAGGCCGTTTTGCAATTTTCCGTCTTCTTATGGTATTTATTTGCGCCCAAAAATGCGTTAAAATTAGTGTCGAAATGTGGAACTTTCGACGCTCATAACTTTCAAATATTTTCTTTATGAATACTTATGAAAGTCAGCTAGCTAGCTAGTCACTAGCTGACCCGGCAAACGTTGTTTTTCCATAAAAATAACAAAATTCCCTATCCCACTTAAATATTTTGGGGTGGGTCACCCTTATAACTTAGGGGATTAAAAATATTTTACGACCGATTCTCAGAGCTACCAAATATGCACAAAAAAATTCCTTAGAATCGGTCAATCCGTTTCGGAGGAGTTTGCAGACAAACACTGTGACACGAGAATTTTATATATCGGAAGAAGATTATGTATAAGACACAATATTGCATATACTTATGAAAGTTGAATGATAACAACAGGTGAAATGCCAACCTATACAGCAGGATGCCAAGTATGTCATCTTCCTGCCCTTATCCCATGCTACTTGGGGTCGGCGCAACACGTTTTCTTCTTCCATACCGTCCTGTCCCCACGCTATCACTGACTCCCTTTTCTTTCATATCACTCCTCACACAGTCCATCCATCTTTTCTTTGCCCATCCTCTCCCTATGTACTTGTACATCAATGATGAGATAATTGGACCAATACCGTATCAGTTTATTTACCTTCAAAATATAAGACGCCCGATTTTTATCAGTTATCTTCACAAAATAATTTTAAGATAAGCCCACATTTAAAATTAGCTCCTATCTTGACTCATGTTAAAATATTATGAACTTGCTATTGCAATGTGCATATAATTGTTAATGTATACAGAGATGTAGATTTAATCGGAAACGCGTTGCCGCCACGCCAGCCTACCGACGCGGATCACTGGATGACTGATGTGAGATAAGGAAAACCCAGTGAAAGAAAATAGATCAATATCACGACAATGTCGGTCACAAATAAAAGTTCCATAAATGACGTTCAGAGTTCAAACACGTTTTGAGCACATGTCACACAACCATAAATCTATTTATGTAAATGACAAAACGTGAAGAATACGTAATTATGAAGGCGAACTTGAACTTCCGTACATAGAAAAAAAAATGGAAAATTGCCAATATAAACTTACCTAATTTCTCTAAAGCATCTTCAATAACTTCAATGTCTTTGCCAGAGAGACCTTCGTCAGATTTCGATTTCGGTGAGTCAATTATGATCACAGGAGCCGTGTCAGGCAAAGAAGCAGCACCCTCAATGTCAAGAATTGGTGCTCTGTCCTTGAGCTCCTCCATCTCCTTCTCCCTCTTCTTAGCTTCAAGGATCTGTTTCTCTCTCTCTGCTTCTTGGTGCTCCTTCTGTTCTTCCTTGATCTTCTGCACTTCTAATTTAATAGCATCCGCTTTAGCCTGGAATTTTAAAATACAGTAACATTTTGATAATCAATTCTTATTTCTTTTTGTAATTGGTGTGTATTTAATAAGATTTGTTATGATAGAATGACTGTTAATCAATTTATAATATTGTTTACAGTTGCTGAAGATGTATGCACAAGAATAATGTTCACGAGTAATCGGCAACCAGAACGTTTTACACATATAAAAGTATAGTAATGCTAAAAAATTAAGTGATGCAAATATAATATATAGGCTTCGAAACTAACTTTATGGTTAAAATAAAAAGTGTTACCTTGAAATCCAATTTGCCTTCCTTCTCCCCAATAGCAGCCTTTGTTTGAGTAGCAACTTGTTCTGGCAAAGCAGATATGGTCGCCTTCAGTTTGTAAGTGGTTGGTACATGATCAGGCACCATCAAAGCTCTTGACAACAGCAGCAAAGATGGTGGCACCCTCTCATTTAAAGACAAGTCAAGCCAATTCCTCAATTCCTTTTTCAAACGCTCTTCAGACACACCATAAGCCCTCATGCCTCTAGCTCTGCAAGCCTGCTGTAATTCACTGAAGTTTAAACTCTCTACCCCCTCTTTAGCAATCACTTTATCGTCAGCAGCCAATGACCTCAACTTCATCTTAAGATTAAACCGTAACATGGCACTGGTACCAATAGAGGTTGCATTCACCACTTTACACAAAGCAACTAAATGCGGCCTCTGCAAAGAATCCAATGTGATCTCATCCTCAAATAACTTAGAAAACTTCATGATCTCCTCACTGGTTGCAACGTCTCCTGAGGTTCTGATTTTACTAAAGAAATTGGAGAACTCTCTGGCCAGCTCTGAATGTCTGTTACTTGCTTGTGGAGCCATCTGATCTAAAGTCTCTTGGAAGAATTTTGCCATCTCCAACTTTACTTTCAAATGCTTCTTTAACTTAGCTTCTTTCTGGCTGCTACTCTCAAATGTAGATGGCAATGCATTTGGAAACAGTTTAATATAAAAAGGCAGGAACAATTCCAAAAATGGAACTACTATAAATACAATAAATGGAACCATTCTAAACAGATCACCTATGGTTGTGACCAGCAGCTTATGTTCCCTTCGTGTCAATGTGTCGCCTTTTAAAATCTTAAAGAATAAGTACATTGAGATCCTTATTTCAATGAAAAGTAGTTTGAAGCCATGATAGTAGTGTTTTAGCTCATTCATAATGCGTTCTTTTAAAGGCTTCTTTGGAGGTGCCCCTATCTGTGGGCCCTTTAATTTGTCTTCTATGGCTTTCTTTATAGTTTCAACAGTAGCTTCAACCTTTGAGGATGGCTTAAGGGGTTCTTTGTCAAACAAATATCTGCTGGTTGAGAAGGACCTGATAGAATGTGGGTGGCCGTAAACTTTTGAATTGAATGGTTTTTGTGTAACATCATAGTTCAGTCCAATAGGCTGAATTGTATAGTATGACAATGACCTTGAAAATGTGATGTATGGAAAGTTTTGATATTGCCTGTTCTCCCATTGTATTTCTAGAAAAAATATAAAACATTTTAAAAATCATTCAGTAAAGGCAATAACAGCACACTTATAAGATTATCCAATGACATAAAATCAGGTTGGCTCTGGTTAGATAAAAAGTAAGAAATTGATTCTGTTTATGTAAAATTCCTTGTATTTATTATGTTCAAATAATTGAACAGAACCGCAGCAACCATGTGATGGTTATGAACTTATGATGAAACAAAAATAATAATTGGTTAATTTAGATAGGTGTTGATATATGGTTCATCATTCTCGGCAACTTTTAGGGAGTCTGTTTTATAGAAATAGTTCTACATGATACTTTTACGTAAAAATAACAGTTTCCACGATGAAGTCATACATAGGTGTACATAATAATCAATCAAATTCCGCTCTAGGTTAAGGTTTAGTTATGACATTTGCTGCAAATTTTATTTACTTACTTGTTTTCTTGATGCAACGGCATTGGTTAGTGATTAGCCTGATCATATTGGTCGCTATTCGCAGGGCTTAATCTACAGGAAAATATTGAAAATATAACAAAAACAAAATCAACCTTTAATACACCATGACAATCGCAAAGAATCACAGACATCACAGTTCACAAAGCACAGATTATAAATATAGAGTGGTTAGGTTAGGTTTACTTTTCTTAAAATTAGTTGTCTATTACGAAATATTTAGTTGAAATGAGGGGAAATAGTCGTAAAGGGCAAAAATCTTTTTAACAAAAAATCACACCGACTTCCTGAATAAAATACTACAAAGCAAGAAATTACTTTCTTTTCCGAAGTCGGTGTCTTTTGTACCCATTGTTTTCCGTTTTTCGACACCGACTTCGAAAAAGAAAGTTATTTATATCTTTATAAAAAACGTTTTATTTTTCTCTTTTTAGTTTTGGTAGGTACATCCAATTAACATGTATTTTATAACCAAAGTATAGCTCTCGCCAAACTTCTTGGCCGCCGTGAACTTGGCTACAATAAACATCTCATAGAAAAACAGCACCGATCCGTGCCTTGCGCATCGGGTGGCACGATGATCTCATGACGATTCCAATAAGCCCAAACACGACTAGAATACATTGTTTTATTTCAGAGTTCCAGTGCCCATCTTCCGGCTTCATCATCAGATCAGGTTGATGGTGCCATTTTCATCAGTACCATTTATTTATAATTATAAGTATTTGTTTCCTCAGTCGGTTTACTATTTACGAGATATCTTAAACCCGTGACATACTTAGCATTTAGGAGTTCCAGTGGCCATCTGTGGTCTTCTTCATCAGTTCCACTTCACCAAATGATACTTTCTGAGTGCAAATGATTGCATTTTTGATGCAAATACCAAAATTGCTGTTTGTATGCCTACAATATTTTAGGAGTTTCCTCGATTTCTCTAGGAACCCATCATCAGATCCTGATCTTATGACTATGGGACCAACTAGGAAGTATACCCTTTCAAACTACTTGACACATTGAGTAATCGGTGAACATACATAAAAAAAAAGATGCCGATGAATTGAGAACCTCCTCCTTTTTTGAAGTCGGTTAAAAAGCATCTTAGTTCAGTGAGTCGTCTTAGGGGCGGAGTTTCAGGAGTTGGAGCATACGCTAAGGGACACTATGAGCAGCAAACAAAATCGAAAAAAAAAAAAATGTGCAGAATTTTTATTTTTTTCCGAAATTGCCCAAATTTATTGCAGTATCGGGTTGACCTTGACCATAACAATCATTTAGGTAACGAGAAGCATAGCCCTACGATGCACCGTTTCCAAATTATGGACCTCCGAATTTTATTTTATTTTGCATAAAACGCTTTATTTAAGCTTAAAGACACATGGTACTATGACGCACCGTTTCCGAATTACGGGCCTCCGAAGTTTTATTTTATATTGTATAAAACGGTCTATATTTCCAAAATCGTAGTATAGTATTCAAGTTGGGATGCTGCTAGCATGGGGGCAACACGGGGGGGGGGCTAAATTTTTGGTTATTTTTTGTCTAGGACACACCGTTTTTGAGCTATTCGGATATATATGTCGCATCAAGGCTGACCGATAGATGTAAACCATCGGCAACTCAGGATATATTTCCTTAGGTTAAAACATCGTGTGTGGGCAGGTCGGTGGGTACGATAGTAAAAATGAAATCATACAAGTTATTTGATACACTGGGTTTATTCAAATAGTCACAACTCACAGTTACAATACACGACACGTACTTACATCGTTACTAATATGACACTGATTCTACGACGTGTTAGCTCTACAGCGGTCAGTACTCAACTACCATATTCAGGCATATTCTACTGTCCCCACCACACAAGTGGTTAAAGAAAGCGCGCCAAAGCGTAATTGCTCTTGATTTGCCGACAGGTGGCGTGCTTGTGATTTGTTTTGACGTCCGTACTATTGACTAAACCCGACATGGCCATCCTGCGAGAGTGACAGGCGTCCTCGTCTGTTCCTCATTGTCAGGTTTTAACAGTGTATTCAATCATGTGGAAAACCTCAATGGATGCCCTCAGGCCTTGGGGAAAGCTGAGGGGTCTGTCAGACTCCTACTGACTAAAACCACATGGTGTTCTATAGGCATTAGTTCCGCTTGAGATGCGAGTGTGGAACACAGCACGTCGCCTTCTCGGGCCTCTCTCAGGTGACAGACTCCCCAAATCTATCACCCGCAGGCATCATCTTCTTGTCCTACTCCAAGCCACCTGATGTCGTGTCGCACTACACGTCCTCTTAGTCCACTCCATCCTGACAATCTCCCATCATAAAAGGGATGTTTTTCTGAAAAATACAAAATCTCCACACAGTATTTGCTCGTCCAATCCTGACTCAGCCTCTAGGTGAGCGAGGAAACTTTCTGAAATAACAACCATGATCATTTAAATCTCTCTTTCTTCACTATTGCAAGGAACGAATATTTATATTTCCAATTTAAGGAAAATAGCAACTTAATCATCGATTTGGTATCTAAAAGCACGCAATCTTTGTGAATACAAAGTCCAAGTACCACTGATAGTCATAAATCTAACATTTAATCAAACAAAAGAAACAATACACCAGCCACCAGGTTTCTTATCCACGATCTTAGCCATCACATAGCTCTCCTAGCTATCTCATAGAAAAGAAAGAAGAAAGAACTTGAACTCAGGACCTGTTCACACAGAGATTTAGTATGTCCTATGTTACGTCAATTGATTATCTACACCATCTACAATCTCAATTGGCACTTGAGCTTTGTGTGTATTACTAACACGATTTATGCATAGTAACCAAAATTAGAAAACCAAAATTATTTTAATTTTCATAATGAGGGCTTGACGATTCCAACGTCATCAACACGGTGAACTCACCGCTCTCGCGTGACTATGTGAGTTTACTTTCTTTTAACTACATAACTCAATAGGAACTTTCTGTAAGGTTCCTAACACAAACATGAATTTTGACACCAGACATAGTGTCACACAGACTTACAGGTGCCATACAGGCCTACCGTTGCCATAAAGGCCAACAGTTGCCACTCAGGCTCACACTTTAATAAGATCCAGCCTTAGTTGTCCCCCCAGCGACGCCCTGAGCCGAGGTTCGACCCCACAGGGGGTAGCCCTCAGCGTTGTCGCTTAGGTTTAGAAATTTGTGCCTGGCTGGAGGCTATATAGCTTAGTCTCCACAGGGAAAGCCCGGTTAAGTAGTTGTCAGTCGCTTTGACCGAACTACGAGATGCCAAGTAGAAAAAAAAAAAAAAAAAAAAAAAAAACTCAGGCTCACAGTTGCCACTCAGGCTGACAGTTGACACTCAGGTTCACAGTTGCCACTCAGGCTCACAGTTGCCACTCAGGCTCACAGTTGCCACTCAGGCTCACAGTTGCCACACAACGCTCGGCTACTCCTGACCAAACTAGATTAGTGGGTTGGTAAAAATAGTGAAATTTTAGAACTCTACTCTTTAACCAAATCTTTACCCTGGGCCATGTACCCGTGATCTGTGCACCAACACAGACCAGAATCGCATCTAAAAACGAATCTTTACACATCTGCCGCCACATATGCTACAACACATGGGGGGTCTGTGCACCAACTTAAACAAGAATCGCACCAACGTTTCCCAAAAATCTAGCGCAATACAATTCTACAACACGAAGCGCTCTGTGCGAGTGTCATTCTGAATTTCGACAGTTAATTATTTCGACACGGTCCCAGTTTCGAAAAACAATAGTTCGACTAGGTACGCATTGCTTCGACAGAACATATATTTGACTAGCATTAGTTCGACAGATCATACTTCGACAACACACACCTTCGAAGAACACTACTTCGACAGAACCCTTCTTCGATTTGCACTTGTTCGGCGGATCTCTATTTCGACAGAACATACCTTCGATATAATACTGCTCTGAAATGTGACAATAATAATTGAATTTTGCTATAAGGTTTTTGTAAATTAAGTTAGTTATGGATAAATTTAAAAAGAAATGTAAAAGTCAGTGAATAAAGGCTATTTTTATTTATTTATTTAGTTCTTTTTAAACGAACAGTTATAATGGTACAATTGTACGAAGTGAACCAAGCATCCAAGTATGAACTGCTGTTTGGCCTTGCCGTAATTTCATTCATTTTATACTCTGTGCACCTAACCCTAACCTAACCTAAATAAACTGGAAGTTCTGTAGTTTATTGATTGTCAAATGTCAAATTGTTGTTCGTGATCATAACCTAACCTATAAAATCCATTGAGAATATATTATTGTTTCTGTAAAAAATACACATTATCACAGCAAGAATAAATGAATATTGTACGCTGCTACCTAAGATCGAGTTTTGTTAATTTAACAAAACCTCCTATTAGGCTTCTTTCGACCAGTAAGTACGTCTAATAGTAAACCATAATTTCGTAACTTGGCATGATCAAAGATAAAAACATTAAAAAGTTTGTTTTAACATAAGTTTACAAACTTTTCAGGTTCCAAATTGTCCAGTGCTATGGCTTTATCAGCGGTCAAGAATGCAGCAAAGAGAATAGTCTGGGTAGACCTTGAGATGACTGGCTTGAACATTGAAAAGGATCATATCTTGGAAATTGCTTGCGTGGTGACAGATGAGGACTTGAATGTTGTTGCTAAAGGGCCTAACATAATAATCAATCAGCCAGACAGTGTCCTGAACGAAATGAATGACTGGTGTGTTGCTCAGCATGGTGAGGTATTGATTTCTTCTATTTGATATTAATTATTAACTCAATTTCTTTCTTTGTCAATGTCACAGTCGTTATGCTGATCTTATTAGGTATATTTAACCATTTGAGCTTTGTCTCTAACTTGCAATTATTATTATTATTTATTTTATTTATTAAAATACAAGTTTATAAAATCTTAACTTAAGAACTATGCCCCACAAATACGTTTTCAATGTCTATAGACGGACAAATAAACCCCAGCTACACGCTCGTATGCCACCCAATAATTCAAAATCAAATTGGAAGTTAACCACTCTTTCAAATTTCTTAAAATAAAAATTCAACATGGGTTTTCTTTTCCACATCAAAGAAGGAATAAAGTAGAGAAGTCACTGAAGGTTTGTAAGGAATAAAGTATACCTGCAACTTGTATTTTGTATTTTATGACAATATGATTTTTCCTGGGAAGAGGTGGGAGGCATCCCAACAATGTTTATACATGGCATCATTTTTCCATGTTACTTGGGGTCGACGAAAAACATTTTCTTCTTCCATATTGTTGTGTTCCCCGTCAAGCTATCACTGGCTCCCTTTTCTTTCATATCAGTCCTCAAATGGTCCATCCATCTTTTATTAGGCTTTCCCTTCCCTCTCCAATCAATCAATCTGCCTAGCCTTTATTCGACTATCTTGGGGTCGGCTTCCAGTCCACCGGCCTCAGCTGAACCAGTACTTTTCATGAGGCGATTGCCTATCTGACGTCCACAACCCAGTAACTGGATAACACGATACCTCTTGGCCAGACTGGTGTCAGATTTCAGGCTTCTAACTATCCGAAACTACTGTCAAAGATATTTAAATGACAGCCGGGACCAACGGCTTAACATACTTTCTGAGGCACGGAGGAAACTCATAATGTAAAGATAGTCACCCGTCCACAGACTACCTTGGCTAGTGTTGCTTAACCTTGAAGATCGACCCTTGCGGCAATTATTATTTAGCCACAAGCACCTCTTCCCCTCCATTTACATCCATACAATATTTATATTCATAACTTTTAATGTTTTACATGGGAACAGAAATAAAAAAAAGGCAACAAAATGATTATATAAACTAGGTACATTGTATTCTTAACATATAATTCTAAACTCATGAACAAAATTGGGTTAAGAACTACAATTTCTGAAATAAAAAATATGTACCACAATATTTTTATGACTGCTCAAAGACATAATATTGTGTTACAAGCTTTTATTTAACCTGCAATGTATGTATGTAAGTGTGTTCAGATCAAACTTGCAACTGAATTTTAAAGCAGATAGTCTCCACCGATTAAGATGATATTTTGCATACACGTTTAGTTTGGATGACAATGCATGGTTAGCTAAGTGACGTCAATCTAAATACAATTTGGCAGACGGCCCAAGATGATGGACTAGTTCGTTTTTGTGCACTGCCATTTGCTGAGAAGAATATGAAAAACGCTTGTTTTAAAAAAATAAAAATAATATATATTTAGATAATATGTATATTTTTTTATTTACATTACAGACCGGACTGACAGAGGCTAGTCGCAAATCAAATGTTTCACTGAAAGATGCTGAGAAACAAGTTCTGGATTTCGTCAAATCCCATGCACCTGAAAAGAAATGTCCACTGGGTGGTAACAGTGTGTATATGGACCGTTTATTTATTAAAAAATATATGCCAATACTAGACAATTATTTACACTATAGAGTAATAGATGTCAGTACAATAAAGGAGTTGGCTAAGCGATGGTATCAAAAAGAGTTTTCACGCATGCCACAGAAGAAGTTTAGACACCGAGCTGTGGATGATATTCTTGAAAGCATAGAGGAATTGAAGTACTTCAAACAGCATATATTTAAGTCGACAATGAAATTGCAAACGGAAGTTTGAAACATCGAAGGAATTAATATTTTACGGGTATTTTTAATTTAATTATGTCATACATATTAATGTTATGTTATACTCCAAACTGATGATCGCTTGGCTCAGAAGTCCACATCATCATCATCAATTAAGTACAATGTAGGTATTGAGTATGCTGCTGAAAATAAAACTGAAGTAAAAAAAAATGGTTTTCTTTACCTTGCTCATTTTTATTTTTAATAGGCTTCAACGAGATAGCGATAGCGTGATGGGGGACAGGATGGTATGGTAGAAAAAACCCGGCCAAGTGCGAGTCGGACTCGCGCACGAAGGGTTCCGTACCACTATCGCAAAAACGCCTCCCACCAGGTGGACCACATATTACAGGTGGACCGATGACTTGGTTAAAGCTGCGGGCCCTGACCCCACCGACACCCAGTGCGAATGCAGTACTCCAGTTCAAACTATGTCCATCTGTTATAGTCCATGCCCTTGCTCTTCTGAAGACCTAAAACACTACCTCAGTACTGATGCCGTATTTTGCGTTCCCATGTATCTACTGGAGCCAAATCATTTAGGACTGATTTTTAATAGATAGTTAGATTACTTTACCTGTGGTCCTGAGGAATAAATATGACATATTTTCGACATCGACAATTTGACATATTTCCTGTAAAAACGATTAACGCTCATATGAGAAGATGCTTTTAGCCAGCAGTGGGACAGTATCATTATCAACCAGCATTATTATTACCTAAAAATGTCAATTCAATTACTTACAAACGTAATTGCCATCAGCCATCTCATTTGCATACAGCTCGCTCTGGTATTCTGGATGCAAATGTGTCCGTTACCGAGGCCAGATGTTGTCGAAAATGGTCATTTGAATCTTATAGATAATTAGTTTTGCGGCTTCTGTAATTGTTGCGCACATTTTTAAATTTGTTGCGCTTATAGTTTTTTAATTATTTCACAAAAACATTTCCTGCTGGGGTAACGTTACCCCAGCCAGACCTTTTTCTTTCTAATGGGAATATTTAAATAATTATTAGCTATAAAATTAGTTGTCTAGATGAAGTAAATGTTGTGCCTTATTTTGTATTTGTTCTTTCATCGGTTGCGAAGTTATTCGAGATTTTGCTGGGGTAACGTTTTTGGTTTTGCTAGATCTTTGAAATGGTTAAGCGGATTCTTATCATATTTTGTACATGGCTTCTTAGGAATTAGTTTAAATTTGTTATGCAATAAAAAAAAACAAAATAATACATAACTTAAAGGTTATTTCATTAAATAGAAAAACACTTCAATTGGTCCCAGCACTCTCAATAAGAGCTCTAAAGACTTACTTTAAACGTTATTTTAAAGCTTGTAACTGCCTTCAAATGTATGTGAAGTTTCATTAGTATCCTGTAAGTATTTAACAAGTTATGATGATATTGAGTTCTTCACGAGCACGGTTTTGATGCGCGCGGTGTTATTTGGCCACTGGATTGGATATATGAACTGAATGTTATGTCAATTATTAGTTTTTTAGTTCAGTTGTATATCAGTAAAATTTCAGCTCAGTACATTGGATAATTAATGAGATAATACGATTAAAGTCATCAGGAAGTGAATGACCGTGGTAACCCGACCAAGTTTAGGTGGTTACGAAAAAGCGAAAACGCAGAACATTATACTATCTTTTGAAATGTTTAGTATAATTAATGATTAAACGAACTTACCTGTACGTGAAGTTCTATCATAATTATACGAGGGCTTTGTCCGAAGAGATTAGCATTAAGTTTACATGTAGTAGACACACGGTGTCGCCAATCTGCACTGTCATTGAGATTTTTTTTATTTTATTTTTTTTGTTGGGTAGATGTATCACCTACAACCTTCATTTAGTTTAGAGCACCTAATTATTTCTTTGCAAATGTTGATATATGAAAGTATTCATATGATGTAAATAGATATATCTATGTAACGGTGACGGTTATTTGGGAAATGGTAATGGGGTGGGTGGGATGCTAATCTCTTCGGACAAAGCCCTCGTATAATTATGATAGAACTTCACGTACAGGTAAGTTCGTTTAATCATTAATTATACTCATGCTTTGTCCTCGAGATTAGCATTAAGTTTACATGTAGATGTTGAGAGTGAAGATATCAACTTTTCAAAGAAATAGTAGATTTATTTACATAAGTAATCAACAATTGAAATATGTATCATATTTAGCTTAAATAAAACATTATTTCTATTCTTAATTAACATCATATTAATTTAATCATTTAATGAATCATTCATGATATTTCTTGCGAAGGTACCATCCTGATTAGCAATTTGAGTTATATCTCTATTATAAAATTTACCAAATGTTCGGGCGTTATTACTCCATCCTGCCGTTTTTCTGATAATGTCCAAATTAACACCTAGACCGTGAGCTTTAGAAGTAGCGGCATGTCTTGTGCTATGGGCAGTAAAGATGGACACATCTATTCCACAACTATTCAGAGTTGATTTTACCCATCTGCTTAATGTCTGAGATGTGATGGATTTGTGAGGTTTCTGAAAACTTATAAAAAGGCTATCTTCACTTCGCAAGGTTTGTGTCAAATTTAGATAACAGCGCAATGTAACAACAGGGCATATTTCAGGTCGTTCAATGAAAGTAGGAAGAATTAGCACTGGCTGTGAAGTTCCAGGACGGTAGGATTTTATCAAGTCAGGGATTTTAATGTTAATTTTATCAGGTAGAAGTTCAATATTTTTTATGTCAATCTTCGTGATCGTTTGAACTCTGTGTGCTGTTGTTAGTGCGAGTAAAGTAGCTAATTTCTTTGATAATTTTTCTAAATTTAATGTTTCGTTGGGGTACCAGCTTGCTAAGGAGTTGAGTACAATAGATGTGTCCCATGTAGTGTTATACTTGGGCAACGGCGGACGCAGTCTAAAAACCCCTTTAAGAAAACGCTTTATTTGATCATCATTGGTTATTTCTTGGCCAAGAATGAGAGATAGAGCTGACCTACAGCTATTCATCGTTCCATATCTTGCACCTGACTCATATAACTGCGTTAGAAACATTATAATATTCGGTACGGATCCCATGTATAAATTAATTTTATTGGATGCACAAAATATGAACCACTTTTTTAAGTATGTGTCATACTGCTTAGCTGAATTTTCAGAAAGTGATGCCAACATTATTGGTATGGAAGCTGAGGGCACACCCTTTTTCAAGAGTGACGTCCTGATAACATCCCGGCAACCAGGGTAATCTTCCGATGCACATCTCGATTGCTGGAATGAGAGATAATTAACGTGTCAGAGGGTTTAAAGACCCCTGCGGTTCTGAAATTAGAAGACTCTTAAATAAAGGGTACCATGGTTGTGTGGACCAAAATGGGACCACCATGATTCCTTTAGCATTGTCATTAATTATTTTCCTCAATGCCTTCAAAATAACGGCAAATGGTGGGAAACTGTAGAAATTAAGATCTGACCACGGAATTGTAAATGCATCTATTAAACAGGCATCTGGGTCTCTATGCCACGATATGTAACGGGTACATTTTTTGTTCAGTCTACTAGCAAATATGTCAATTTCAGGATTTCCAAAACGTTGCACAATATGTTGGAATGCAAAATCTGACAGCTCCCTCTCGATGTCTGGATGGACACGTCGTGATTCTGCATCCGCGACATCGTTTATGACTGAGCTGATGTACGATGCAAAAACAAACAGATTGCGTTCTTTACACCACTGCCAGAGTTCTCGGGTGACGTTTGTATGGTGAGGGAACTGGACACCTCCCATGCGATTAACCTACGATATAGCCGTGGTATTGTCGATCCGTAAAAGAATTTGGCAGTCGTGATAAGACTTTGCATAAATTTTAAGTCCAAAGAAGGCAGTCAAAATTTCTAAATAGTTATTAAGTCGTAAACGTTCACTGTCCGTCCACATCCCACTAGCGCGTTCCCCCCTACATGCAGCTCCCCATCCCGTAGTTGAGGCATCGCTATAAATTTCTAAACAAAAACTCGTTTTGTTTAATGTCATTTAGATATACTGTTGATATATGGCCATACGATCTCAGTAAACTGATCACCGGTTTCATAATCTTGGTGAATACAAAAGGGGGCAGTACTTAGTCCGAATGATAAAACATTAAATTCATAAATTTTTTCTTCAAATTCAAAGCGGAAATACTTTTTGGAAAGATCATGTACTCGTATCAAAAAATATGCATCTTTTAGATCTACTGTACTCATAAAACAGTCCTTGGAAACAAGTTTTAAGGCCGTAAGCAGATCCTCAAGCTTAAAGTGTGAAGTATCAATGAATTTATTGAGCGATTTTAAATTCAGTATAAACCTAAATTTACCGTTAGATTTTTGGTATTAAAAATATCTTACCGTGTCTAACGGCGGTTGCGGTTGTGATTCTGCGCTGGACGCGACGACGGCTTCGATGAGCTGGCGGGGCGATCCTTGTATGCGAGCTCCTTCGTCCTCGGATTCCCCATCGGCTTGTAGTTCTGGGAAGGAGCCCGCCAGTTTAAATTTTTCTGCTGCGGTTTATTTTTCATAACCGGTTGCTTTACTGGAGCTGGTTTCATGTCAGCTCCGGATTTAGATATGGCTTTAGCAGCCTTTAATGTTTCAGCTAAGCCTTCACTAAAAAGGAGTTTATCTATTTTTGTTGCTTGTAATTGATCTTTAAGATCTTTTTTCAGAGTGTTAAGTATGAAGCTTCTTCGTAATGTCGAATCAGTGTTCTGGCTATCGCACATGAGCTTAATAGCGTCTATTAACATTTGGATAAGGGCAGTATTTTTTGGTTCCGTTAACATAAGTGATGTTAGAGCTTCAGCTACGCATGATATTGCGGAGGTGCGTTGTTTCTGTCTGAGCTCAATGCCCTTGTCTCTTTTTGATACAGCTTCAGGAACAGCAGCACTCACCTCTGGATTGAGAGTGGGTGCTTCAATCAGAGTGCAGTTTGCCGGTGGTAAATATTTATTCAAGAGCTCCTTACGGATTTCTTTCGGCAAACCCGTCCTAGCTGTATGTTCTAGACGAATAGCAAGGTCTGGCTGAATTTTTTCGCCGTATAATTTTGCCTGGGAAGGATCATCTCCTAGTATTAAAAGGAGTTCATTGTCAAGAGCCGGTATAGGTTCTGTATGGGTTGGCAGCAGATTTATTTCGGCGCTGGTGTCGGGTGCTGATGTACCCGGAGGGTGGACTACGCTAGTTGAGGGTAGCTCAGTGGCGGCAGCAGCACTGGTTGAAGGTAACGGTGCGGTGGCAGTGGCAGCGGCAGGAGTGGCGCTGGTCGACTGTATTGGCACACCTGGAGTAACGAAATCCCAAGTAAATAATGGGTAGTATAATCTGGACAAGTGACAGCCCCTAAGACTGACCGCATTCCGAAATTAATACTTTTGCAATTTATTTAGAAAGTAACAGCCTCATCTAGCTGACCACATCATCAATAAAATGCTGTAGGTGTCAGGTACCTATAAGCATAGTAATGAAGTGACATTCCCAAAGAATGACCGCATCATCACTCTTTTACTTACTACGTTAATTATAGCAAAGTGATAGTCCCATAGACTACCCGCAACACTATATTATAACGTAAAAATAACCCATCCGTCTATCAGTAAGGTGATAACCCCATAGGTTAACCGCAATACTGATTTAAAACAAATATGTAGGTAGGTATGTGACTGTTATATTATATTACCTTCAATACATAGCATGTTCGGCAGCATCGGCAGCGCACTCGCGGCTGCGCCCGCTGGCACCGCGGAGACCGCGCCCGCGCTGGTGCCGGCGCCCACGCCGCCGCCCGTGCCTGCCCGTTCTCGCGGCCGCGGCGGCGGCGAACGCGAAGCGGAGCTCGAGCGTGACGACGATCTCGATGTGTCCGATGATGAAGACGATGACAGCCTCCTCGACGATCGCGATGTTCTATCTCTGCGTTGTGTGCGCATCAACGTTTGTTCCAACTTTCTAATCTTTTTTGCTATGGACTCATAGTCCTCGGAAACGGCACGAGTACGTTTCCCCATGTTGTTAGCCTTGTTAGGGAACAGTGAATTGCGCAGCGAATTTTACGTGTGCAGACTGGCGGAGCACTAAATGTGTAAATGAAGGTTGTAGGTGATACATCTACCCAACAAAAAAAATAAAATAAAAAAAATCTCAATGACAGTGCAGATTGGCGACACCGTGTGTCTACTACATGTAAACTTAATGCTAATCTCGAGGACAAAGCATGAGTATAATAGAAAATCATGCATGCCATTGGACATAAACACTATAGCCTAGCATTAAGTCAATTTTTTTTTTTTATTGTAAGTACTAAATTAAAGTTGCGGGTATACTTACGTGAATTACTCTACGCATAACACTGTTACAACACCAATATATCACGACTGCTTGGCGACCATTTGTCACTGCAGGGATCCAGCAGAATATCAGCGTCAGGTATATTTGCCTGACACGTGCTGAGCTGGACTCCCATTTGGTGCAACCTTGAGACGCACACCGCACTGTGTTATGATTGTTTTGATTGTCAAAATTAATGTTAGTGATGTCATTTTTACTTTTGTTTCGGTTTCCTTTTTCTTTTTATGTTGGCACTTTGTTTTTAAACATACCTACATGACAATTGTAATAATTTTATTAAGATTTTGTGTGTTGTGTCTTTTGTGTGCACTAAATAAATGATTTATCTATCTATCTATCTATCTAAGTACCTATATTGTAATATTTTGCATGTCAAATGTTTGACTATGTATTAGGAAACTATTTATTACTTACTTAAACACCTACACTGTACCAATACTTATTGCAAATAAATGATTGATTGATTGATTGATTGATTGATGAAAGAACAAATACAAAATAAGGCACAACATTTACTTCATCTAGACAACTAATTTTATAGCTAGTAATTATTTAAATATTCCCATTAGAAAGAAAAAGGTCTGGCTGGGGTAACGTTACCCCAGCAGGAAATGTTTTTGTGAAATAATTAAAAAACTATAAGCGCAACAAATTTAAAACTGTGCGCAACAATTACAGAAGCCGCAAAACTAATTATCTATAAGATTCAAATGACCATTTTCGACAACATCTGGCCTCGGTAACGGACACGTCGGCCTGCAGCTTCATTTCCATTCGGGATTGAATATTAGCTGTAAGTAGTATTTCGATGCTGTGTCTGTCTGTCTAAATTAAAATAGAGTAGAGAAAGTATACCTACTTACACCCTAGTGGCTAAATAATTACTGCAGTCACACGGGTCAATCTTCCATCAGGCAAAGGGCAATTATTAGGTAACTATTGTCAAACTTTATTGGACTATTTCGAAAAGAGTATCTTCACCCAAGAAAGCGTCCAATAATATTTGGCAATAGGTACCTAATTACTTAAAAGAGAATTTGTCATATTCTTTCATGGGGTCAAACCCTTTGCCTTGCCGGATTCATTATCAATCATCATCATCATCAATCAATATCAATCATCAATCAATACATATAAATAATCTGTAGAAAAATAATTTTTGTACATCAAAAATATTTCCAAAAAAAATTGCCAGGGTGTTAAAGATAACCAACAGAACTTATTACCAAATTTTATTTATAAAAATTGTGCGTAACTTGAAGAATTACTTAGTTTTTGTTTCATCGCAATCGGTTCAATCTATCAAAAGTAGTGATGAATTTAAAGTGTTCAAGAAGTAAAATTATCACAACACACGCAATTCAGATACTCTGACAGTTGAACTCGATATTCGATAGATGGCGTTGTGCATTTGAAGACATTTTCTGAATGGCGATGTTAAAATTCGCCGCGAAAGAATGATGACTATAGAAAAAAAAATGGTAGGTAGGTAAGTAGGGTAGGCAGGAAGGTAAGTAGGGTGGGGTTGGCAGACAGATGACGGGAGCGAAGCCGCGGGCACAGCTAGTCTATACTATTATTATAAAGCTGAAGAGTCTGTTTGTTTGAACGCTCTAATCTCAGGAACTACTGGTTTTAATTGAAAAATTATTTTTGTGTTAGAAAGTCCATTTATCGAGGAAGGTATATAACATCACGCTACGACCAATACTCGTAGGAGCGGAACATACATGAAAAATGTTGCGAAAACGGGCAAAATAATTCCTTTTTGAGAGCTTCCGTTGCGTGCGCTGCGTAAGCGGTTAAAGTTACGCAACATTCATGTCATTCATGGTAGGGTAGGTAGGTAGCCAGGCCCGCTGAACGAATGATCGAATCCATCTCAAATTGTCAACCTACGCAGTAGCCGTATGTAACCTATATATAGGTACTACTTAGCAATTTTCACTATATAAGTAGCTACTGAGACGTTACCTAGGTAATGTTTGCACTAAATGTGCCTTCAACCTCATTATGGATCATAAGTGTGCCTACTATGTTTTTGTCCGGGGTTCCGTAAAGGTCAAAGGGAATAGGTACCCGGGTATCGGGTTTGCCTAATGGTTTTCGAAAGGGACCGGGTAAACTAATACTGTTTATGTCATTATGTGCTTCTAATGTGGGCTTTACGCCTTCGTACTTCTATGTAATGTAATATAGCTAGGTACCTATGCTATTTTCTAGGTGAGTTAAAGGTTCCTTTGTACCTATATTGAACAGAGATTACAATAATAATAGTCGATATTCTATTTATCTGTGACTAGCACTCAGCAACTTCTGTGGTTCTTTTTAGGGTTCCGTACCCAAAGGGTAAAAACGGGACCCTATTACTAAGACTCCACTGTCCGTCTGTCTGTCACCAGGCTGTATCTCATGAACCGTGATAGCCAGACAGTTAAAATTTTCACATAAGGTAAGTACACTTACTATTTATCCGACTGCCGAAGGAGGGTGATGTGTTTATCAGTCTATGTATGTATGTTGTCGTGGTGGCCCAGTGGCTACCTCTCGTGCTTGAGGTCGTGGGTTCGAATCCGGGCAAGTACCTAACAATGTGACTATTTCAATTCATATGTACTTTCCAAGTTTATTTTGGACATAGCTGACAACGGCGAAGGAAAACATCGTGAGGAAACCTGGACTTCACATCATCAGCCTATTAATGTTCCCACTGCTGGGACACAGGCCTCCTCTCTGTGAGAGAGAATGGGCCGTAATCCACCACGCGGGCCCAGTGCGGGTTGGTGGATGTCACATGTCTTCGAATTATTGGTTCTAGGAAATGCCGGTTTCCTCACGATGTTTTCCTTCACCGTTTTGAGAGCAGTGGTGATGAAATAATTTACACAAAGTAAAGCGCCTGCCTGGGCTCGAACCCACGACCTACAACTTGTAAGTCGCGGCCGATACCACTGGGCCACCACTGCTCTCCTGCCTGGTAACCTGGACTTATAATGAGTTTGTTATAAGATTGTGCTCCATTGGAGTAAATGCTGCAAGATATTCCAGTACGAGGATAAATAAATAAATGTATGTTTGTTCCTGTGACGTTCTAGAGGCCAAACGCGTTGGCCGATGATGAGATTTTGATGGTTCTTACGTCAATCGATTCGTCTTAACCCTGCAAGTGACACTGGCTACATTATAATTGGAAAATAGGAAAATGGCGGCTTTTGGGCGCCATTTTGTGGGGTCCTAATTTTTTTTCTTCCTTATCCATCGTGTGGGGTATCAAAATAAAGGGTTTGAAGAGGTGATTTCAAAAATATATAACACTTTATATGTTTAAACCTACCTAATTCAAAAAAATAACTAAAAAGTTATAAATAAAAAAATCAAAAATACCCGTCTGCTTGAAAAGTGAATTATATTATATTATACAAGTTCGCGAGCTGGCAGACCAAAACCAGATGTATCCTCCGACTGCACAGCATGATTTTCTCCTTGGATACGTCTTTTTAGTTTGCTTTTCAAGCAGACGGGTTTTGAATTACTAAGCAACAAAGCCAACAACGAGTCATCTTCTTCAAATCTAACCTATCCGTGTCGGGGTGCCCTAAGCTCCCGAGCTCGCTCTTGGACTAATTCATTAACCACAATTATCGAATTGCCCAACCGTTACGTAGCAATATTCATAATGACCAGACAATGTGATAAATATAGAAGTTTAAATCAGTATTCATTACATTGCCCGATTTGACGTGACTAGATTCATAATGCCCGGGCATTATACATAGTGTACATAATATTAATTACTTGGTCTATGACATAAATATTATTTTAAGAAGCATAGAGATATTATCTCTTTATTTTTTACTGTACACCAATGGTAAAATTTAATGCCTACAAAGTGGAAATAAAGTTCAAAGACGAGCTTGACTCAAAATTGAGTTTTCTCCCAGTAAAAAAATCTTTCTTACTGTTGATATGTAACGGCAGGCTTATTACGTAAGAAACAGAAATCAGCAATCATCGCGCGATCAGACGTTTCATGTCACAAAAGTCGGAATTACGTACAGTGTAGATATGGTAGGTTCTCCCCAGGGCCGTGCACGGAGAGATTCCAAGTGCTGATGGTGATCACCGGGGTGGTTTTAGTGAGGTAAAATGCCTACACTCCCTGGTCTTTCCCCCTAAAGCCTTTTGAAGAGTTCTTCCCGTAACAAAAAAAAAACGAAATAAGGTATGGTTGTTCCTACACAATCGTTTGCTAATCGCTCGCTGTTTGTTAATTTATGCACTTGTTTCTAAAAAAACCGCCAAATATAGAGTAGATCTCTATAACTTCTGTGTTAAAGAGCAATTATTGCGCAAAAATCGCTATCGTTTTGCTCTTGCAAGATACTCAATAATCCTGAAATTCTCCCATAGTAATACTTCCTAAAAACACATTATGTACTACATTTACCTTATTATTTTGCTTCATTTTTGCGTCAGAAAATGGGTCATCCATTTTCTGACGCAAAAATGAACACAAAATTAATTCGACAGATTGTCTAAAGCTCGTTAGCTGCTGTAGGTAATTGGTTGAATTAATTAGGTAATCATTAGCTCATATGGTCCAAGATCCCAAACATTATTGAGTTCGTTATACACATAATGTGTGGGATTGATGACTCGAAAAAGTGGCGAAGTGTGAGAAGAGAAATGCACACTGATCGACCGACAAATAAATAAATGTCCTACTTATATGTAAGTAATACATTTCAATTATGTTTGATAAAAATATAAAATGAAACCATTATATAAAAATGAAACTAGTTTTTATTGTCAAGAAATATTAAATTTATACGTAACCTACCTGTATACATACTAAATGACAAAAAACACAACACAATATGTACTTGTACTGTACGATACTGAACTAATGAAGATACTGAAGGTAGGTACTACAGACGGATCTAATGATATCTCATTAGATCCGTCTATAAATAAAGTTATCACTTGCTCTATACCCCGAGCACCCACGGAGTCGGCGCTCCTGGCTGGAGCTACAACTTTCTGAGGTTGACGGTGGTTGTGCCGTTTTCGTCAAGGTTGAATATTCGAGTTCCATCCGCGAATCTAGGCTCACGTTTCAGCAACTCTTCCAAATTATAAAAAAAACAGTTTTCACAAATTCCACGGTTAAATGACATTTGATACAACGAAACCATTCTAAACACGCCAAGAGATCTCTTTCCCATGAGCTTTAGCCTATTTTCCGTTCATTATTTCTCGGTCTTCGGCATCCTGAAATAAATAAAATTTCAATCTTTTTACATTATACTATCAAGGAAAAGTACAAGGATCGCCTAAGGTCTGCATAGTACTCAATGAACCGGCAGGCTTATCACGTATCTTTTGCAAGAGCAAAACGATAGCGATTTTTGCGCAATAAATTGTCAATAGCTATTATGTTCGTGTTCACCTACCTAAAAATAATGCATCGAGATAAAGATTAAGTTAAGGGTGGAGTCCTGCAGCCTAATTGCGTAAGTGAATTCTGCAAAGCAAACAAGTCGATTCTTTCCCAAAAACGACTTTACGTATTAATATGCAATACGTAAAGTCGTTTTTGGGAAGGAATCGACTTGTTTGCTTTGCAGAATTCACTTACGCAATTAGGCTGCTGGTGTCCTGAAATACAGGCTTGCAGCCTAGTTTAGGCACCAGTCTCCCACAATAGTAATAAGCTTGTTAAAACACTAAATGATGTATTGTGTAATATTGTGGTGAGAAATAAAGAAATTTTATTATTTTATTATTATTAATAATTGCTCTTCCATACAAAAGTTTTAGAGTTGATGGCGTTTTTTTTTTTAAATATGTGCATTTGACAAACAGCGAGCGATTAGCAAACTGTTGTGTAGGACCTACCATACCTACACTGCAGGTAATGCCGACTTTTATGACATAAAGCGTTTGATCGTTATCGTTTTGCTCTTGCAAAAGATACGCAATAAGCCTGCCGGTTCACTGTTCAATACACTATAACATAATTTAGACACTTAATTGTTACAACGCAATATGAAACGACAAAAACTATGATAATTCTGACTCCATAGGTACAGATTTTGTTCTTTAAATAAATAACAAAATATAGGTACAAAAAAAAACTTTTTTTCAAAAAACATACTACCGACTTCCAAATATTTTTTTTTCACTTTTTAGTTTTTATTTGGAAGTCGGTAGTACGTGTTTGAAAAAACTGGCCAAGTGCGAGTCGGACTCGCGTACGAATTGTTCCGCACCATTATCGCAAAAAAACGGCAAAAAAAACACGTTTGTTGTATGGGAGCCCTGCTTAAAAAATATTTTATTCTGTTTTTAGTATTTGTTGTTATAGCGGTAACAGAAATACATCATCTGTGAAAATTTCAGCTGTCTAGCTATCACGGTTCATGAGATACAGCCTGGTGACAGACGGACAGACAGACAGACGGATCGCGGAGTCTTAGTAATAGGATCCCGTTTTGACCCTTTGGGTACGGAACCCTAAAAAAGCCCGCCAAACCTTGATATTTTCTCAACCGTTATCCCGAAGCTTTTGTGTATAGAATGTCGCTTGTCTATGAAGTGCCTCTCGGGCACGTCCAAGTAAAACTTTTTTTTACACAAACTATATTTAGCATGTGTGGTAAAGTTTTTCCTTTGAAGGTCGTTGACCGTTTGGCAACTTTGAGATGCTGGCACAAATATCTATTTTATCTGTGGATAGGTACTTCTAATAAGCATGGCTTCACCTTGCGTCTAAAACTCCTGCTTGGTGGTTGTGTTAAACGTTAGTCAAAAAGTTCTTGCTCACTCCTGGACAAAGGCCACCCCAATTCCTTCCATTTCTCTGTGTTGTGCTTCTACACGCCAATTCTTGAGGAACCCATCCAAGAGTCCCGACAGATGTCGCGTTCCAAGTATGATTACTCGGCCAAAATAAAACATGCCAGCTTTATAAGAGGTAAGGAGACCTCTTATAAAGCTGGCATGTTTTACCCGTCCCAGTACCTACCTACCCATTAGGCGCAGGCCACATAGAAATGGCGTCGGGCGCGGCCATGGCACGGGCGGAGAAGATTCTCCTACAGTCTGCTGCGACCCCGTCTAACTGCGTCAGCGCTCCAGTAGGTATTGCGATATACGGGCCTATGGTTTAAAGACCACATACTTACAAGTTTTAACAGGTTCACTGTCAACAATGCAAAAACAATATTTGAAGCAATCACAAATGCCATAAGTGCTCGCAAAATAATTTTGTAGAAATAAAAGCATAAAAACTCCAAACTCACATTATTCTTGGTACCTAATGCTAATGAGCTAATAAGTCAGAAACTATCCTGTGCCATTTAAAATGAAGACAGGTAGGTACCAACCTACTTCCAAAAAGCATAATTATCTACCGTGGCTTCTAAGCTTGGTGGTGGTTCTTCATGTAACTTTATTCGACTAATAACTTTCCAGAAATCAAGCACTCCAAACTTCGCGTAACCATCCCAAAAACGACCATTCTATAGAAAAAATGAAGCCGTTAAGGCGCCGATTCCCTTGAGTAGCTGATTTTAAAATGAAAATCACGTCTAAATGGCTATTTGTAATTCTTTGAAAAGTATATGTTTTAATAGACTATTTTCTTAATAATTTGATCTAAGCATGTTTTGAGTTTTATTTGTAAAACATAGCGTAATTAATTTGTAAAGTTATGTCTAAAACGGACAAAAACACGACAATGACACCAAAACCGCTGGGCGTATTTTAATGAAATCAACACCATCTCAAAGATAATTTAATTATCTACATTTTGATCTGAGGCTTTTTTTTAAGTCATAGAATAATAAGGAAAGTACAATAAACTACTAAATTTTGGGTCACGCGGGTGTGAAACGAGTGCGCGTTTTGTTCCCTCAAGGTCGTTGGCGTTAGTCGTCGTCTTAATACTCCGAACTCATAATCCTAACTTAGCCAAAATCGAACGACATAATTATTGATGAGGAAATTACGGCTGTCATCCAACTAACCTTGGACAGACTGTCCATACTCAAGGGATAACAAAATTGTCTTGATACACGCGACGAAATTAATTATGATTATGCATTGATATATTAAAAACCCATTATGATAAAATGTGAAGCGTCAGGACCTCTGGTGATGACAATTTGGTCCTACTTAAGTGGCCAGTTGTTGACACCTTCAGGTGGACGCTCTTGACCTTTGTGTATTTTCATATGTTGTAAGGGTCTATTTTACTTACATTCATGGATAAGTTCGTTTTATCTCGTCCTTTGAGAATTGACATGATGAGTTTTGCGATAATGGCCGAAGGAGCTTCGGTAGGGCAGATCAGTTAACCTGATGCGATTTTCCTGTACTTACCTATGGATTAGACTGCATGATATCAATCTGATATTCACACTCAATGTTACTCCTTACCCACATCAACATCATCAGCCTGCATCAGTCCTCTCCAATAGATCGCTATTCTCAGATTCTCCTATCTCGATTTTCGGCAACTCTCATCCAGCAGCTTCCAGCCACCCTGCGAAGATCAGCCCAGCATGGCTTAAGTACCTTACGTTTCCCGAATCGTAGCCCCTCTCTCTTTTACCTACATTTTTACCACATAGCCTCATCGTACCTAGTTGTGGTAGGGACTCCCTTTTCCGCACTTAGACTCCCGTTTGGTCCATTGTGCGTGGGGGTACTGGCTAACATAGCCAGCCTAGCTCCGTCCAAAAGCACAGAAGCTTCCTGGGAGCTTCACAGGCTTCACGGAACGACCTCACTGTTCCGAGGATTTTCTCATCGTACCTAATGTCCACTTCTAAAAATGATAGGCGTGTCTAATCTTTCAGTCGATTACCTACCTCTGGATTACAAGCCACTTGCGGACAACGGGCGGTTAGGCACTACATCCGATCCGTGTCCTGAAATTTTGGTTCCGAAGTAGCCGTAGTACTTCTTGTAGGGAAACTTACGCACTAGATCCACAGCCTTATTGCGAAATGAATTCGGCAAGGCAAAGAGTATGACAAATCGACCAATCACATGCGAGATGTAAGGACGCGTTGTGGATTGCCGTATATGTGATTGGTTGATTTTTCATACTCTTTGCCCTTTGCCTAGCCAAATTCATTACGCAATAAGGCTGCCGACCTCTATCCGTCATAATTCAGAACATTTTGAACTCAAATCACGGACACGGATCACGGACACGGAGGTGCGTAAACGCCCTAAGACACCTAAAAATAAGCTAGTTGGTATATTGGGGCAGACGGGCAGACGCTGAAATTAAAACATAAATATTGGACGTAAGACCATATTTCAGTTGAACTGTAAGAATTATGGTTCAATAAAAGTTTCTACATCAGCTAGACCCAGTACGATAAAGTTTTTGTAGGAAACCACACGGTTACAACTTTACAAGGTACGAGTTATTCCCAGTCAAGGCCAACACGCCGAAAAAACTTCAACCATTAACCAGAAAGTTTCTACGACCAATAAATAATTTTCAACTCATAACAAATGGTTTATTTTGACTTAAACTTTATGATGGATCGTCAAAACTTGGAAGCACTCAGAACTTGCACGGTAAAATTCCGGAGGGTAGTAGGAAGTTCCTTGATGTGAACTTTCCCTCCATTTTATTGTCACTTAAAGTCGTAAACGGATACGGACAGAGCCACCTGTCGCATTCAGGAAGAAATGAAGGATATCTACTACAACATGCAACATGTTTTTTAAACATATATTGTTTAGAAAACAGGGAAGGTATTGTTGTAAACAATCTCACACATTCTGAATTCCTGTTTTAATTCAGAGTCGGAATTCATAACCTGAATGCCGGCAAGAGTAAATCTTATTCTGAAAAAAACAGAATGTGTGTGGGGCATAGTGAAATTGTATGCGTTGCCGGGCTTTCTTAATTAATAATTTGAATTCCGAGTCTGGATTCAGAGAAGAATTCAGAATGTGTGTGAGAGGCCTTAGGGGCCTCTGTGGGAGCCTTACTGTGTAGACATGTAAGAGAATGTAAGGATTGTAGTTGCTACATGAAATAAAATAAAAATTGTAGTTGAACTCAAGACTAAAGTTAAGATCCTATTTGTTCAGTGTCAGTCATGGCGACTTACCAGCAGGACACAACAATGCACTTGCCATGCTACAATCTTTTACCCAAGTCACAAAGTTAAAAATCCGGCTAAGTCCGACTCCGAAACTGCCTGGAGTCGACTTTCGTAGTTCTACATTCATACTTAGTAGAAACCTAAGAAAACAGTTTATATTTTCTTGTGGCAAGTGCTTTTCATGAATGTCAAAAATCAAACCGACTTCCAGAACAAAAAACTATAAAGCAAAAAATTTCTTTCATTTCCGAAGTTGGTGTCTTTTTTACCCATTGTTATCTGTTTTTCGACACCGACTGTAGTTTTTTGTTCTGGAAGTTGGTTTGATTTTTTGTTAAAAGTTTTTTATTTTTCTCTTTTTAGTATGTGTCCCCAATTAACATGATAATCATTTATAGCCAAAGTAAATCTCATGACGATTTCAATAAGCCCAAACACGACTAGGATCCATTGTTTTATGTTTTGAAGTCGTTTAAAAACGTGTTTCAGTTTTTTAGGTTTAAATAATAACAATAGCAGCCGGATATTATTCCACTGCAGGCCAAAGCCTCTTCTCATAAAGAGAAGGCAGGATCAATCTATCATGAGTCACCACGCTTGCTCAATGCGGGCAAACTTATGAACACTACAGTCCAAGCCATATTGCGTAATAATTTCGCCAAGGCGAAGGACAATGTTTTTTTTTTAAATCTATAGGCTCGCGTTTGTCCACTATCTCGCCTGATGTTAAGCGATGACGGTGAAGCACGCTTGCCGAGAAGAAACCTATTCACTCTTGACTTAAAGACCCCAAGGTTGTAGCTATCAGGAAACAAAGACCCCGGAAGGGAATTCCACTCCTTAGCTGTGGGCACAATGAAAGTATTAGCAAAACGCTTTGTGCGTATGGGAGGGATGTCCACCATGCACGGATGGCGCATGGCCGTACGTCTTGTATTCCGATGATGGGCAAAGGGCTAGGCGGAATCAAATTGTGCAGTTCCGTCGCACACTCCCCGAAATGTAACCGATAAAAAACTGACAGGCTGGCAACTCGGCGTCGATGTTCGAGGCTCTGGAGCTTTGAGGCGACCTGTGCATCGTTGCCAATAAGCCGCCTTTATGAACAATCGACCAATCAAAGTTGTTATTTTTTATTTTTTTTATTTGGTATTTTTTTTTACCTTTGTATAGATTCTTTTACCGATTGTGAATGTGTGAACATTGTAGGCTTTCTAGATTTCTAGATGATTGTTAACATTTGTTAACTTTTTATTTCGTTTTACATTTTTATTTTTGTTTGTTTTTTTAATTTCGTACGACTTATTGTCGGGCCTACGTTGTCCCCCCATATCCAAGTACTAATGCTGTAACATGGAAATATTGTAAACACAATTTTTTTTAAAAGAGTAACCATGGAGTTTCTTGCCGGTTCTTCTCCATAGGAAACGACTAACCCGAACCGTGCACCTTTTGTTCGACGTTTTATAGGTGCCTAGGGCCTAGGTAAAATAAAAAAAAATGATTTTGATTTTGAATCACAATCAAGGCGAGATGAAATACTCGTTGTGTCTATGTGATTGGTCCATTGTTCATACTCTTTGCCTTTAGGCTGCAGCCTTATTGCGTAAAAAGACCAATCACATAGACGGAAATCCACATCGCGTCTTTCATCTCGCATGTGATTGGTCGATTGATGGCGGTCAAACTCTTTGCCGAATTCACTTGCGCAATTAGGCTGTGTTCTTCTTCACCGTTGTAAGCGATGTCCAAAACAAACTCAGAAAGTACATAATTATGAATTGAAAAAGTCACATTGATACTTGCCTGGATTTGAACCCATGACCTCAAGAACGAGAGCAGCCACTATCCCCCATACATGTTTTCCATTTTGTAGATTCAATTGTTCTTCGACCGAGGCATATCTAACGTTAATTTAGTTAAAGGTGAATCTTCAGTCACCCTACCTAAGCATTAACTCTTCCAAGACAATAAGCAATTTGGAAACTTGCCACCATCAATGTTGCGAACATGTTCAACTGCGAAAAGTTGTCGAACTATCGTACAATGGGTAAGTAATTTTGAGTAGGTATACAGGCGACATTTTATTGATACAGGGCGTGATAGTTGCCTAGTAGGAACCTTGTGTTCTGAATATGAATCACTTCTCTACATACTATTAAAAAAAAGTTTTTCCGATTAAAAAAAACTTTTTTCATTACTCATACTCTGAAAGTAGGTCTTAAGTTGCCTGAGGAGCGGGTTGAAAGTAATACTTTTCAGCCCTAGGGAGAATCGCTTTCAACTGACAGCTGTCAAATTATTTAAAAAAAAAACTAGTTCCTTTTCACATATCTATTGAACCATGTTCCAACTTTCTATACAACCACGAAGTAAAATTGAAATAACTTAAAGTTAAGTATTGATTAAAGAATATATATTTTTTAAATAACTTTATTATAATTTAGTTTCAACAATTTCTTTAAAATAACTTAGATTTGGGCAAAATATTTACCATTTTTTCAATGATGAAAATAAAAAATAATGGCTGAATAGCAGGCCGGCCACAGAAAAAAAACAAACAAAATAGGCGGGAAAGCGGCAATCATTTTTTCTTTAGCTAATTCATGTTTTTATTTCCTTGTATTTGTAATGAAAAGCACAGTGTTTACCTCGGGTTAAAGACTTATTTAGTCCCTCGAACTATTGGCGCCCTCACTTCGTTCCGGGCGCCAAACCCCGTCTCGGTACTAAATAAGTTACTTTCACCCCTAGGATAACAATGTACTATTATAAACAAGCTTTTTAGCTTACCATGCATTGTCATCCAAACCAAACGTGTATGCAAAATTTCATCTTAATTGGTTGAGGATAACTGATTTAAAATTCAGTTGTAAGATTTGTCCCGAACACACTAACATACATACAAACACATACTTATATTGCAAGTTAATAAAAAAAAGCTTGTAACATAGTGGCTGTCCGCGTCTGCTGAAGTGCTGACGTCATTTCTTTTTCAATAAGATGCGATAAATGAGGCAGGTTTCGTTTTTACAGGGCGGACTGCTAGTTCACCATAAGCCCAATCTCTGAAATACAAAAACATACAGCTGTTCAGAACACTGTAGGATTTTGTTGGCATAATTAGAGTAGATGAAGGGAGCTACTGATTTCTTTTTCGGGATTTCTGCAGTCTTATTGCGTAATGAATTCGGCAAGGCAAAGAGTATGAAAAATCGACCAATCACATAGATGGGATGCCACATCGCGTCTTTCATCTCGCATGTGATTGGTCGATTTTTCATACTCTTTGCCCTCTCCTTGCCGAATTCATTACGCAATAGAGCTGCTGGTTTTGCTTCATAGAGATAGACTTTCGTATTTATGACCTCGGCAAAATTGCTGTATGTCGGTACGTAAGTGCAGTCTACAAACAGTTTACGAAGTAATTATTATTGAGAAAATCTGAGTAGGTAATAATGCTAAATATAAAATTAAATTGACAATTGATTTGATTAATGTTATTTCGCCCACCATCCTTCGTTGATTGATAGAGAATTAATAAAGCCTTAGGCAGGCACGTCCGCCTATATGTTGCACCACAGATAATATAATACTAGCATACAGATGCCTCATCCCATACATAGAAACCGTGCCGACGTAACTAGCGTTTTTCATCTGATAATACCGATTACTTTTTGTAAATCGATCGCGTTCGGTTCCGTTCCACGGCGATAGATAGATCACCATATATGTCGGTAGAACAGAACGGAACGGAAACGAACGCGATCGATGTACAAAAAATAATCAGAATAATCAGTATAGAACGTCGGCACGGAATCTTTGTATGGGATGAGACACCACTGGTTGCATGAAGATTTCATAAATAAATTGTCAGGTACCTATCTACCCATTAACTTCATGAAATGCTAAAATAAAATGTAGGTGCATATCAATTTCTGTGAATTTAAATGATTTGGAAGACTAAAAGTAAATCAGCACTATTTGACCTAACGCCAAGATTCAATATCGATAAGACTATTTGCATAGACTATCCCAGCTCTGCGGTTTCGTAATAAAATTAAGTCGTAAAAACTGTGCCGACCGACTTTTGGTTTGAGAATAAAACATTTCTATGTTGATTAAAGACTTAAAACGTAAAGCTTGGTAGACACTGTGTTCGCCCTCTGTATAGTTCTCGCCAAACTTCTTGGCAGTTTATGGCGATATATACGCCCCAATGTTAAAGCAGTACTGGCGTGCGCCCGCTCGATGCCAAAATATCAACATTGAACTTGTAGCAGCTGTCATCAACATCCACGCGCTACGCACGCGGACACACAACTACTGTTGTGTTACGACGCGCGGTATTTATATTACGTGCAAAATCGACCCGCTCGTCTATAACTTCTACAAGTGGGTAGCATAATATCATTATAGATCTCCTACCCTACATCTTGTAATTAACGTGACGAAATTGTATATAAATACCGGCTCCTAAAATATATAGCATTCAACCCGAATACTCTTTCACTTACCTATCTCCTGACAACTGGTAAAGTGGTGACCCCGACGAACACAGAAAATGGCAAACAACGACGAAGTAGCGACTGTCTCTATAAAGTCACGCATACCGACATTCTGGCGCGATAAACCACTTCTCTGGTTCGCACAATTTGAAACGGTAGTCAACCCGCAGAAGCCCGGCGATGAAGCGAAGTTCAGCCTTCTAGTAGCACACCTCGAGAAGACGGATGTCGAGCAAATAAGCGACATTATTATGAGCAAGACACGGACAGGGCGCTACGAGGAGACCAAGAAAAGACTGTTGTCCGTTTATGAAGAATCGGAGACGAAACAACTGGAAAAGCTGCTCACCGAGATGGAGTTGGGAGACCTGAAGCCATCCCAGCTGCTGCGAAGCATGAGAGAGCTTGCACGTGACAAGATGCCCGATACCACCCTGCAGATACTGTGGATGAGACACCTGCCTGCCTCCACGCGTGCTGTACTATCGGTCAACGAAAACGCCACACTCGACGTGCTTGCTGCCATGGCCGACAAGATGCAAGAGCAAACCCGAGAAGTCCATTCGGTTTGTGCATGCAAACAGCCGTCAACGCCTACGTCACGACATGGAGGCAGTCACTCGCAGCCAGAGCCAGACCTACGAGAAGTTATTATGCAGCTCACGCGGGAAATCGCAGCAATGAAAATGGACAGATCAAGACAAAGAAGATCATCATTCCGCTCAAGATCACGTACACAATCCCGAGGGCGAACGAATTATTACCAGCAAACGTCAGGCGATATTTGTTTTTACCACACAAGATACGGTAAAGAAGCACGCAACTGCAGATCTCCGTGCAAGTACAAGCAGCAGGAAAACTAGTCGCGACCTTGGCTACGACGGGGCCCGAGGTTAACGAAATATCACCATACCGTCTACACGTTTGCGATTACCAACATCACTTGAGATTCCTTGTGGATACCGGAGCCAACGTGTCGGTCATTCCCAACACAAAAGGAATGAAGCGGGTAGAAGAAGTTTTGTACGCAGCGAACGGCACACCAATACACACATATGGCGAAAAGAAACTGGAACTCGACCTTGGTCTACGCCGCCCCTTATCATGGCAGTTTATCGTTGCTGCCGTGAAACGACCGATATTGGGCGCCGATTTTTTGCGTCATCACGACCTTCTTGTCGACCTTCGTGCCAGAAAACTCGTCGATAAAAAAACAGGATTGGCAATCGACGGTTGCATTGCAAATAGTGCCGCTACCCCCACCGTGCTTACTATCAACCTCACCGACCCGTACCACAACCTTCTTCAACAGTACGCCGAGATAACTTCCTCGAACTTCAACAACATGAAGAACAGCGAAGTTGAACATCATATCGTCACTCACGGGCCGCCCGTGTACAATAAGGCACGACCGTTGCCACCACACAAATATCAAGCGGCGAAGAAGGAATTTCAAGTAATGCTTGAACAAGGAATATGCCGGCCATCAAAATCACCTTGGGCAAGTCCACTCCACCTCGTAGAGAAGAAGACTGGCGAATACAGACCATGTGGCGATTACCGAAGACTGAATGCCGTAACCAAACCGGATCGGTACCCAATACCACGACTTCGTGACTTCACGTACCATCTCGAAGGAATGAAAATCTTCTCGAAGATTGATTTAAGGAAAGCGTATAATCAATTGAGAATACGCGAAGAAGATATCGAGAAGACGGCAGTCATTACGCCGTTTGGGCTATTTGAATTCCCACGAATGTGTTTCGGACTATGCAACGCCGGACAAACCTTCCAACGACACATCAACAATGTACTCGGCAACATGGACCACGTTTTTCCATTCGTCGACGACATTCTCGTCGCCTCACCAGACCAAGAAACCCACAGAGGGCACCTGGAAGATCTTTTCAAAAGACTTAAAGAGCATGGCCTAAGAATAAACGTGTCGAAATGCGTTTTCGGGCACAAAAAACTAGAATTCCTTGGGTACATATTAACAGAAGCGGGTATTCAACCGAAGACCGTGTGAAGACAATATCTGATTATCCTGAACCTACCACAATTCAAGAATTACGTCGATTCCTCGGTATATTAAACTTCTATAAAGAAAATATACCACACGCTGCACACATCCAGGAAAAGCTATATAAATATCTACGAACATGCAAGAAAAATGACAAGACCAAGGTGAACTTCAACAGTGAAAATAAAGAAGCATTTCAACACTGTAAGAACAGCATCAAAAACGCCGTCACTCTGTCACACCCTTCAGTTCACGCACCATTATCACTGATGTGTGACGCCTCAAACACGTGTGTCGGCGCAGCGCTACAGCAACGTGTAGGAAACAGCTGGAGACCACTTGGTTTTTACTCAAAGAAACTGACAGAAGCGCAAAAGAAATACAGCACATTCGACCGAGAGCTACTGGCGATCTACCTGGCAATAAGGCACTTCCGGCGCATGTTTGAGGGTAGAGAAATAACGGTTTTCACAGACCACAAACCGCTAACGCATGCACTACTGCAGCTAAACAGCAAGACAGAAACACCAATACGCACAAGGTACTTGCACTATATTAGTCAATTTACAATGAGCATATGCCATATCGAAGGAAAGGACAACATCGTGGCCGATGCATTATCAAGAATCGAAGCAATATCTACTCCATCACCAATCGACTACGACGAGCTGGCTCGCCTACAACACAGCGACAGGCAACTGACTGACGTCACGAAAAACAATTCGCTCCGATTCGAACGGCTTCGTCCACACAACGCAAGTAAACCAATTTTGTGCGAAACATCAAGTGGCCAGGCACGACCTTACCTGCCACCAGAGCTACGAAGAAAAGCATTCGACGCCATACACGAGTTGAGCCACCCAGGAACCCGAGCAACTAGGAAGATGATCACACAACGTTTCTTCTGGCCAAGCATGAACAAAGACATCAGTATGTGGACCAAATGTTGCCTAACCTGCCAACGAACAAAAGTGCAGCGACACACAGTATCGCCGCTAGAACAGTACCCACAAGCAGACCGACTGTCGCACATACATATAGATATCGTCGGACCACTACCTATATCAGAGGGAAAACGGTATTGCGTTACTATCATAGACCGAGCAACTAAATGGCCAGAAGCATTCCCAGTCAGCGACATGGAAGCCAACACCATCGCCACGGCCATCTACGAAGGGTGGATAGTGCGGTTTGGGTGTCCAGAAAGGATCACAAGCGATCAAGGAAGACAGTTCGAATCACATGTATTCAAAACACTAATGAATAGAATGGGTATCGAGAAAACACGGACTACTGCCTACCACCCACAGGCAAACGGCATGGTCGAAAGGTGGCACCGATCATTTAAAACAGCATTGACAGCACGACTACATAATTCAAGCTGGACACAAGAATTACCAACTGTTCTGCTAGGGCTTCGTGCGGCAATTAAAGAAAACACTGATGTGTCATCAGCAGAAGCGCTATACGGTAAACCACTACGTCTACCCGGCGAAATGTGTGGAGAAACTACGATATATGCGAACTCAAATACACATTTTAGCGACGTCATAACCAACGCAATGAAAAAGATGCAAGCAGTTCGCCGTAACACCGATCGCCGCGCAATGTTTATACACGATGAACTACACGTATGTACGCATGTATTCATACGTACTGATGCCTACCGCCGACCGCTGACGCCGACCTACGAAGGTCCGTATCGTGTCTTGAAGAGACAAAGCAAGGTGTACACAGTAATCATCAAAGATCGTCAAGTAAACATCAGCATAGATCGACTAAAGCCTGCATTCCTGCCTAACACCGAAGAAGCAGCAAGTCGCTTAAGTAAACAATCGTCATACGTCACACGAGCCGGCCGCACCACAAGACCCACCGTACGTTTCGCCCTGTAGAACATACATCCGACCGAGACGGAGGACAGCCGCACACTAAAACCAAAAGTGAAAGGCGCGAATACTGCGTCCACGCGTCTCCGTCTCACTGCAGCCCTAGGTGCTCGCTCGCACCGAGTCGAGACACCAATCTGTACTACACGCATTATACGGGCGCTTCGCTGGGGAGGAGCTATGTAGCAGCTGTCATCAACATCCACGCGCTACGCACGCGGACACACAACTACTGTTGTGTTACGACGCGCGGTATTTATATTACGTGCAAAATCGACCCGCTCGTCTATAACTTCTACAAGTGGGTAGCATAATATCATTATAGATCTCCTACCCTATATCTTGTAATTAACGTGACGAAATTGTATATAAATACCGGCTCCTAAAATATATAGCATTCAACCCGAATACTCTTTCACTTACCTATCTCCTGACAACTGGTAAAAACTGTTTTGTTTGCAAAATATTATTTGATTTACATCTCTTCTTCTTAGTCGTTACGCTCTTGATAGAGCGGTCGTGGTCGTCATGAAGTATCTGTAGTATATGCGTATATGCTCACAATGTCTCGCCACCTTTCCCGATTAGAAGTCATCCAGGTACATTCGCGCACGGGACCGCCCACAGCAGACTTGATCTGGTCGGTCCAACGCATGGGTGACCTACGACGTGGTCTAGTGCCTTCCACTTTTCCCTGGACGACTAACCGCTCTATGGACTGGCTGTCTCGCCTTGAAACGTGCCCGAAGAAAATGAGTATTCAGGACTGTACTATTGCGGACAGACGCTGCTTGATGTGGAGTTCTTGGAGTATCGAGACATTTGTGCGAAACTCGCTCCACGACTCGCCGAGCATTTTTCTCCAGCACCACATCTCCAGAGCGTCTATCTTTTTTCTTTCCACCTCCCGCAACGTCCACGTTTCTGCAGCGTACAGAAATATGGGTAAAATTAAAGTGCGCACGAGCCTGATCTTCGTGGCTTTGGTGATGTCTCTGTTCCTCCATATTTTTTTCATTTTGTCCATTACAGTTCTTGTGATCGCCATACGCCTCTTTATTTCGTCAGTGCAGGTAGGATTGGACTACGTCGCAGTTCGCGATCTGAGTAATTTCTGGCGAATTATTATTAGCACGGTCCACAATCATCACCTTGGTCTTGCTGCGATTTATCTTAATCCGAATTCAAGGCTCACTTATGATGAGGTGATTTACATATGCTATGTTAATTATGAAGAAATGCCAGCCATAAATTATTCTGTGTAAAAATATTTTTACAATGCGTGTCCTCGAAAAGAGCGTTTTCCAAGCAGCCAAACTGTGCGGAAAGTGTCACTTTTTTTACTAGTGCTTTTTACTTTCCTGTACTTTTTAATTTTTAACTCCAACGTCAGCCCGCCGCATAGAGTTTTTATTATTTGAGTTTTATTTTTTTAATTAGTTAAGTACAGATTATCATTGATATAATAGGTAAAACAAAACTAATACTTCATATAAGGCGTTTTTAATTACTTACTCTATCTGTGGATATGCTGATCGCCTTTGAATAAGCAGCATTTTATTAATTTCTTGCTTGGTTCAGATAAAAATTTTATTTCCTCGCACAATGCATAGTAAAATGTTGTATGATACACATGCGTAAGATGATTTCCGACTCGTGTCGATTTATCCACTCATCGGAAATCACCTACTTTCCGCACTTGTAGCATAAATAACTATTAAACATCCAAGTCGTTTTGTAGGAGTATAAAGTAGCGAAAAAATAGCGTGTTGTTAATTATTTTTTTAAAGCAAAACTACTTGTTATACGAAAAAAACATGTGTTAAAAATAATATACATGAAACAATAATAAATACATATTTTTTTCGAACCTTTTAACCTAGCCGTTACTAAGGAGTATGCTTTAGAAAGTTACCGTTTTACGGCACTAAAGCGGAGGTAGGCCCTTAACATTTCACTACACAAAACACAGATTGATTTTTGATTTGATTTTTAAAGGTCTTTATTTTCATAATTTACACATTTAAACAATAAGATCTAATTCTAATTATTTACAGCTTTATAGGTATACAGTTTTTAGGTTTACTCACCTTTACAAACATGTGACACTGATATTAATGTTCACTTTTAATGTAATACATAATATGTTTGCAAAAATAATAACACAGCACTGATTCACTAGCACAAAAGTCTTAGCATTGACTTTAACGCATACCGCCAATGTTTGCCAACTACAGGCAATGCACTTTACCGAGGCATAAAGTCCTTTTATAGTGCAGTATGGAACTTTTTAACAGTTTTACATAACATTTTAACAGAAAAAAAAAGAATATAAAAATAACAAAGAAATAATAATCATTTAAACCATAACTGTGGGTAGTTTTACCCAAAAGTGATTCTTATTGCGACCGGTGGGGGCAGCACGGCCGATCCGGTGGTGGGTAGATATCGTTATCCATTTAAAAAATAGTGTTGTGGCAAGCGATATCGATTGTAAGTTAACGAATATGACAAATTATTTAATCTACCCTTACCTATTGATGATATTAAGGGGTTTAAATGTTTGGGATTTTTAAGTAAATAAAATTTACGGGATGATTTTAAAATAAAGTTTTTAATGAACGGAAATTTAATTTGCTCATGAACTCTTTTTAAGTTTGTTCGTAAGGCAGTGTTGTATGCAATTTTGATTGCCTTATTCTGAACAACTTGCAACTTATTATAATTGTTGTCGGAAATGCTGCTCCAGGCTGGCGCCGCATACGTCAGACATGGGCGGACGAGAGTGGTATAAATGCGTAGCTTAGTGACAGCGCTTAGCTTAGATTTTCTATTAAGAATAGGTTTTAACGCATTCATGGCTTTCAGACCCTTTTCACGTAGCGCATCAGTGTTTTCACTCCAGTTAATTTTGCTGTCAAGGACTACACCGAGATATTTAACTGAGCGGCTCCAGGGTATAGAATAGTTGTTAAACTTAATGCACCTGCGCGGTAGTGATCTTTTACGAGTGAAAAGAATGACTTCCGTTTTACTGGAGTTTAATTTTAGCTTCCATCTAGTGAAAAATTTATCGAGAAGATTTAGTGCCAGCTGAAGCCGCCCAATTATTAAGTCGATATGTTCTGAGGAAGTATACGACGCAGTGTCATCAGCATATATCGCAAGGTTAGTTCTAGGTTGCTTGGGTATGTCATTAAGGTACAGGATGAAAAGAAATGGTCCCAAATTTGAACCTTGTGGTACACCAGATACTATAGATTTAGCCGCAGAACAGTTTTCGCCAATGAAAACTCTGAAGTTGCGGCCAAATAGATAGTTTTGTACGATTCTGACCAGTGAGAGAGGAACGCTGTTGACGATAAGTTTGTGAAGTAGTCCCTCATGCCAGACAGTGTCAAAGGCCTTTTCAACGTCTAACATCACCATTCCTGTGGATTTGCCTTCATTCAGGTTGTGTGCAATGTGCTCCGCTACTCTGGCCAACTGCTGAGTGGTGGAGTGAGCCTTACGGAATCCAAATTGCTCCGGTATCAATAAATGTTCAGTAACTTTTAGTAGTCGGGTAAGAATAAGGGATTCAAATAATTTTCCCAGACATGGGAGTAGGCTTATGGGACGATAATTTGTTGGGATAGTGCCATCTTTGCCCGGTTTTTTAAGCGCAATTATTTTGGCCGTTTTCCAGGATGCGGGGAAGTAGCACACACTCAAGCAACCATTGAATATTTTAGTGAGATATACTATAGCCTTCTGTGATAAGTTTTTGAGAAGTCGGTTACTCAGGCCGTCTAAACCAGGAGCTTTGCGGAGTTTTAATTTATGAATCACTTTTAGCACTTCCCTGGGTCTGATCAGAGGGGTGTGGTTACTAATGTCCTTGGCATTTAATGCCGCCATAGATACCTTAACAGCAGTCTCCGTTTCGTGATCACTGGACCATTGGTGAGTGAGACTCATATTATCGGCAAATGCATCAGCAAGAGCTTCACACTGTTCTGAAACTGAGGATGTCATTTGACCACTTATTGTTTTTAGGGGTGGAATAGTGTGTGGGTTATGGTTGATTGACCGAGCTAGACGCCAAACATCATTACTAGGGTTATCGACTTTTGAGAGCTTTTCATTCCAAATACCGTCATTGAAGGTTTGGAGACAGTATTTAATTGAATGTTGTAGCTGATTAACTTTAGCAAACATTTGACGCCTGAGGCAAGGATTGTGCTCTTTTAGTGCCATTCTGCGAGTAAAATTTTTGAGCTTAATTAGATTCTTAATGCGCCTTGGTAATTTTAAGCGACCTCTCTTTATTTCGACGACAGGAATACTCGCCTTACGCGCGTTTAACACACTAACAGTAAAGTGATTCACAGCAGTGTCGATACCAGCTATGGAATCAAATGTTGCACTAGATAGTGTGATGTTTTGGTCTAGATGTGTTCGGAAATATTTCCAGTCAGCTTTGGCAAAGTTGAATGCTGGTTGGGATTGCGTGCTATACTTGCCACCAACAGTGAAGTACACTGGAAGATGATTTGAGGATAGTTTTGTGAGAACTTGAGGTTCGCTTAGCTCGTGAGTATTATTTGCTATTACAACGTCTGGAGTGGAAGGTTCGTGCGAGCTTTGGTAGTGAACTAGAGTGGGAGAAGAAGGTGCTAGTATCTCATAATCATTATCCAGCATATGAAAGAAAAGGATTTTGCCGCGCGGGTTAGAAGTAGCGCAACTCCAGTAAGGATGTTTAGCGTTAAAGTCACCCATTATCAGGGACTTGTGATTGGCACTTATCAATAAGTCTAGGTCACTGTTTAGCAGAGGGAGATTAGGTGACTGGTAAGCAGAGTAGATGGCCAAATTATTTTCTGGAGTAGTTACCTGGACGCCTATACATTCTAAATTATACGTGTTAATAGTAGGAAGAAGTGCATGTATTAGATCACAACGGACCAGCAGTGCCACCCCCTGCCCACGGCCATCGGCCTTTTTATCAAGCCGATAACAGGTGTAACCAGGTGTTTCTAGTTTATGACTAGAAGAAACCCTTGTTTCGCATAACGCTACAATATCAATGGAGAAATCGCTTAACAAATCTAACAATTCTGTGAGTTTAGTGCGAATGCCATCGGCATTCCAGTACAATATACGCAACTTTTTAACATTAAACATACTGGCCAAGGTGAGTCAGAATTAATATTACCTTATCCATCATGCTGTTGCATGTCAAAAATTGTTTTTTGATGGATTTGATAGTCATAAGTATCGCTAACATGTCAGCTGTGGCTTGATCTTGAGCACCAGTTTGAGGCTGTATTCCAGAATTGCTTGAACCCATCATGTTTGCAGCGACAGCGTTCCAGCTCCGCCCATCAACGTGACTGCTTTTTTGATGTACTTTAGCCTCTTGAGTTTCTTTTATTTGCTCTTGGCGACTCTGAACAAGTTTCAGATACTTTTGTCTCTCGATGCATTGTCGAAAGTTAGCCGGATGGTTACCATTACAATTGCAACACTGTGCTGGGCTGGTCCTGTCTTTCTTGGGGCATTCAGCCGTAGGGTGGTCTTCTGTGCATTTTACGCAACGTGGAGTTAAATTGCAATTCCTTGAAGAATGACCGAAGCCTTGGCATCTAAAACATTGTGTACCAAACGGGTTTCTAGCCTGATACTTGCGTATTTGCACTACACAGTTGCTAATATATCTGATTTTCAGGAACTTTGTAAAATCACTACCAGGTGGAAGCTGTACCAGAAAGGGAGGACATACTCCGCTGCCTTTATTTTTGTCAGGTAGTTTCATCTTGCGGACCACCGCTTCTTTAAAGCCTAGGGATTCGAGTTCCTCAGCTAGACAAACTTCAGCATAAGCGGGTAGCCCGAAGACTACCGCTTTATACCTTTTCTCATCCTTCCGTGGAAACGTATGGAATGCAAGGTCAGCAGCACGGAAACCATCTTTTACTGCTTGGTGACTTTCTGGACTATAACAACTAACTACGATTTTGTTGTTACCTCTATATTGTAGATCGAAGTTCTTGACATGCTTCAGAACGAGGTTTTTGATGTCTTCGTGAGTCCACTCAGGTTTCATTTGTAGGATGATTGGTGGAATATGACCTGATTTCTTCCTTGGAGTAGAAGCATCCTTGAGACGAGCAGCTAAGATATCCGTTTCCATAGGTTGATTGCTACGAAGAACACTGAACCGATTTGATGTTTTGACGGGTTCAGGTTTATTCTGGACAGTTGCAGGCCGACCAAACTTTGGCATTTTCCATTCGCTTGCATCGACTGGGTCTTCTAGCGGGCGTTTGCCCACTGAATTCGATCGAGTTATAAATCGATCCATAGCGAGCGCGTTGTATGTGTCGATGTTTTTTGGTATCGATAAATGACCGTTCCATCACTAAAGAACGCAGTAGCTCAGTGACGTAGTGACTCACACAACGGCAACGTGCGAAGACACTGGGAGACACAGAGTACGTGCACACAACTCGCGCGCGCACGGCCGAATGAATACAAAACACAGAGGGTACTTAGTTACCTAATATTGCAAGCCAGCTCATTTGCTGTAGGGACCGGCAAAACCTAGAATTCCATTTAGAAACAGGTACCTAGGTAATGTAGCTATATGCTCCGGAAAATGGAACATTAGGCTCTTTAATAGTTCCGTGCCAAAAGGCCATTTCTTTCATTGTTATGAACGTTAGTGCCTACGTGATTTCCTAAATCCATTGGTAGATACTAATATTTATAAATGCGAAAGTAACACGTCTGTTTGTAAACTTTTGACTCCCAACGGTTCAGACGATTTAGATGAAACTTGACACACGGACGCCCCAAGCACCGCAGGAGACGCCCTGGGCGTCGCGTGTTGCAAGTCGATTCCTGGCCACCGTACGCGAGGCGCGGGCTTAAGGACGGCGAGTAATTGGTAGCTCGCAGTCCGATAAGGACCAGGCCCGAGTTGACGGCCTCAAAGAGATGTCAGCAAAAACTGAAGGGGTCCGCTAGGGCCGATGCCTGTCTGGGTAGCGGATAAATTTGAAAAAAGTTTCCGCAGCCCTGGCAGCAATTGAAGGAACAGGGGTGGGTTTTAGTCAGTAAAAGTCTGACACGCCCTCCCGCTTCACCCAGACCAAATGCCCTAGGCAATTGTCATTCTATCAACAAAAGCGAGGTGATAAGGATTGTAACAAGTAAAAATTAAAAATTGGCAAATTGGCAAAAAATTATCTAGTAGTGGACACGCTTCGATCAACAATCTATCGAACACGTAATTATGACACGATATCTTGCGCAAATACTCAGTCTTAAACAGAAATCAGCCCATAACTTTTGAACGGCTTTACCGATTTTCACCAAACATACCTAAGAACACTCTCGACAAAGTCACCTAACAAACAAAAAAATCTAAATCAATATCGGTTCATCCGTTTAGGAGCTATGATGCCACAGACAGACACACCGATACACAGCAACACACGTCAAACTTATATACACTGCTCTTTTTCCGTCGGGGGTTAAAATGCCAAAACTGTAGGGAAATATCAAACGTTATCGAAATGTCACGTGATCAATCCCTTATATTTTGGCATTTCGACCATCGCCATCGATACTTGCCTAGGCCTCATCTCTTTGATTTGGATGGGTCTACGTTTTATTAGGTACAGTACTCAAAACGGTAAAGGAAAACATGATGAGGAAACCGGCATGTCATAGAACCAAACATTCGAAGACATGTCAATAATCACCAACCCGCACAGGGCCCGCGTGGTGTATTACGGCCCATTTCCTCTCACAGAGAGGAGGCTTGTGTACCAGCAGTGCTACATTAAACGGCTGATGATGGTGACTTTTGGAACGAAGTTTGTTCCTGACGTCACACCGGGCCACATACCACACAACGATCGCGGGCTGCCCCCGCCACCTCCACTTGCTCGTCGAAACCCTGCGCGTGCGCACATATCGGCTGTTTTAATTCAGTAACTAGCAAAATATATAGTCACACTACAATCGAAGTCGTTTTATTATACATTCAAGACCACCAGCATCACACCTGGAGCTTGATACTCAACATATGGTCCTTCGAGCCGGATGGAGTCCCACAACCATACCAAGGTTGGAGTTGTGTGGTGCTTTACTGGGCACAAGACTTTTTCTGAAGGTACGTAAATCACTCACTCTAGAGTTTAGTCACTGCTTCTTTTGGGTACAATCGAAGTCGTTTTATTATACATTCAAGACCACCAGCATCACACCTGGAGCTTGATACTCAACAAAGTTCCTTATCGCGCGTTTCGAAAGGGGGCTAGACGGAAAAATTTAAGATGAAAAGTTGTAACGACACTTTTTGCTATAGTTGTAAGCCGTGCGGCGTGCGCGTGTTTCGTGCGTGTTCAAACCTATACGCTGTTGTGTTTACGAAGTCGAGAGAGTATATACATATATGTATGTATATATATGTATATACATATATATATATGTGTATAGGTGTAGGGGATCCCTGCACTTAGTGATGATACCGGGGCGATTCTATGGGGATGATGATGAAATAAAACCGACCACCGCGAATGTCCGTTGAACACTGATTTATTGATTTAATGTACTTACACAAATTAGCTTAGTGATAGGTACGAAATGCTGAGTGCACAGAATGCACGGCGCGTGAGTATGAAAAATAATGTGCGGTTCCGTACATCCTGCCCGCAATCAGACAACGATTGATTAACAGAAAATTAAATTAAGAGACAAGTAAAATAGTAAAATAAAATGATATAGATTGTGTAACGTTACACGTACATTATTTGATAATTACCCATATTTAACTATTCTACAAAAATAAAAATATATTAAATCATAACCCTAATTAAAAAAAAACATAAATTCGTCAATACGAAGCGCCATATTATTTGTGTACGATGAGTACCCTCGCAAACTCAAAAGTTCTTTTGTCTGCGCTCGACGTGATCGTCACATATATAACGGTCGCAGGCGCACCGCGCCGCACCCGCATTTCCCCACCTGAGCGACAGACATACGCCACTCGGCTGCTGAGACGAACGCTCGTACTTGACGGTCTCTGCTACGTAGCTAAAACTTTATTCCTTTTTGGCGCGTAACCGTCACGTAAAGTTGTTCGTCTCGCAGAAGTAGTTAAGTGATTTTCCAACCCCAGCTTGGGTAAGTGGTGCACAACATTGTATTGTATCATTGTATCATCGTAACTTACTGAATTTTAGAGCTTGGGTGTTTTCATTCATTAAAACATGTAATTAGTTTCATTTTCACAGTAGCTACATTTAAACATCTTCGCACATCATTGTTATCTAGCCATCTATTAGCTTACTGTGACATGACTAAAATATTTTCAACGTCATTTTTCATTTCTACCCACATCATTTTAAAATAATTTATATTTTTATTCCGTTATTTTATTGTAATCTCCGTGTCTGATTGTGAACATCCACGGCATCACTACTACGGGCCTAGTGCTTCCATCACGCCGTAGTCGTGGATGCTCACAGGAGTTTCTGGAACGCCCCGTAACACATTTATTTGTTGACGCGTTCCAGGGTTCAAGGTCCGGGTTAAGAATACCCCCACGCAGCGGTGCTGCCAGCTGGACACACCAGCGACCACCACCTACGCCCTACTCCAGACTACTCGCCGAGCGCCTGCTTCCACCTGCGGCTTGACTCAGGACAGTACTGGACCACTGAGGGATAAATAGAATACAGCACCTAAATGTAGAACGGCCCGAACACCACCATTGTTGCCCCTCCGGCTTGACTATTGCTTTGGGTAATAAATGAATTTGTTAATGGTATCCGACTTCTTCTTATTTTTCGCCTTATCCCTAGGGACGTTAGAAGAAGGTAGGAGATTAAACCGTTACACTGGCGCCCATTAACGTGGTAAAAATACATTGCTGATTCTATTTTTCTTCTTGGTTGTAGTTAGTGTATGTTGTGGTTTGTTTTTCTGTAAAACGTAGTTATTTTCATGTGGTTTTTAATGCTACTAAGGTGTACAGTAACTATATTGTAGGTAAATATAAATTCCTAGTACATTTTGGTCTTATTATACCATATTTTATTGTTAAAACTTCATTTGTTGATACTTTGAAGCGTTTCTAGTTATAAAGAAAATATTGCTTCAGGGTGCCTATTTTGGCGCTTTTGTAAAATCGAACAATATTATATTATTTTTGTGTTAAAAATAGTTTTTTTGCTTCAAAGTTATTTTTTTGCTACAGATTGCACACACTAGTAGCACCTTTTTTGGTTTACCCTCATTTGTATTTTATTTTAATTTTTACTAATTTCATTAAAGAAAACCAGACGTTCTTTAATTTTATTGTAACAGCACGGAGAACGTTATTGTTTTTTTTTTGCCTTTAGATTTTCATTGCGTTGCACCACTTATCCATCTGGTCTTTTGTATAATAAATTTTTATCATGTTACCAGTTGGATTTCTGTCTTTGCAAAAATCTGAGCTAGATTATGAAGTTCGGATTAGGGGTGTTACTGCTGCGCTACTGTTGAAGGATTTAAAGTTAGTTAATAATATGAACAAGTCAAATTAATACAAGTATGTACGTGGAATCATAAAATATTATCTTTTCTTCTTCAAATTGTAATTATCATTTTAGTCACCTGTGCAATATTATCACAGATGACTTATTTTTGTATGAAAGGTCACGTCAACAACACTCTTATTATGTTGTTGCCGTTTGTTTATTATCTAGATGACGGAATGTTAGGTTGAGAGAAAGAGAAAGTATGAATGAGTAGTGTTAATTTCAAATTGAGGTAAGCGGTCGGGTTTTCTTAAAGAATAAAACCCTTTCCGTGACGAGGGGGGTGATGTAACGTTACACGTACATTATTTGATAATTACCCATATTTAACTATTCTACAAAAATAAAAATATATTAAATCATAACCCTAATTAAAAAAAAAACATAAATTCGTCAATACGAAGCGCCATATTATTTGTGTACGATGAGTACCCTCGCAAACTCAAAAGTTCTTTTGTCTGCGCTCGACGTGATCGTCACATATATAACGGTCGCAGGCGCACCGCGCCGCACCCGCATTTCCCCACCTGAGCGACAGACATACGCCACTCGGCTGCTGAGACGAACGCTCGTACTTGACGGTCTCTGCTACGTAGCTAAAACTTTATTCCTTTTTGGCGCGTAACCGTCACGTAAAGTTGTTCGTCTCGCAGAAGTAGTTAAGTGATTTTCCAACCCCAGCTTGGGTAAGTGGTGCACAACATTGTATTGTATCATCGTAACTTACTGAATTTTAGAGCTTGGGTGTTTTCATTCATTAAAACATGTAATTAGTTTCATTTTCACAGTAGCTACATTTAAACATCTTCGCACATCATTGTTATCTAGCCATCTATTAGCTTACTGTGACATGACTAAAATATTTTCAACGTCATTTTTCATTTCTACCCACATCATTTTAAAATAATTTATATTTTTATTCCGTTATTTTATTGTAATCTCCGTGTCTGATTGTGAACATCCACGGCATCACTACTACGGGCCTAGTGCTTCCATCACGCCGTAGTCGTGGATGCTCACAGGAGTTTCTGGAACGCCCCGTAACACACTTATTTGTTGACGCGTTCCAGGGTTCAAGGTCCGGGTTAAGAATACCCCCACGCAGCGGTGCTGCCAGCTGGACACACCAGCGACCACCACCTACGCCCTACTCCAGACTACTCGCCGAGCGCCTGCTTCCACCTGCGGCTTGACTCAGGACAGTACTGGACCACTGAGGGATAAATAGAATACAGCACCTAAATGTAGAACGGCCCGAACACCACCATTGTTGCCCCTCCGGCTTGACTATTGCTTTGGGTAATAAATAAATTTGTTAATGGTTTCCGCCTTCTTCTTATTTTTCGCCTTATCCCTAGGGACGTTAGAAGAGGGTAGGAGATTAAACCGTTACAATTGCTAATGATACAAATGTGAAAATACTAACTAAACGACTATTCTACGGTACACATGGGCGAGGTAGCCCTGTCTACACCACTGATTGTGAACACTTCACTACACTTTTGCACTGATGATCCACGCGATGCCGGTGCGACCGCCACAGGCCCCCCCCCGAGAGCCTCTTGGCCCTGGGGGGCCGGCGACGCTGATGCCCTGCCCGTACTTCGTTGGCTTTTGATGAGGTACACGACGACGCCACCCAAGATGATTACCGAAGCTACACTGATGTACAACACAGTGTAGTGATGAATGTCGTGAATGCTCAGATCTGTAGATGACTGTTCCTTAACCTCGTCAATCTGAGCCCTTAATTTATTCCAAATGAGATGATGATCTTCAGCTTCACTGAAGTTCTCTGGCGCAGACGTTTTCATGATTTTGTTTAGTACGGACACCTCTGGGACTTCGATGTGATGATGAATATTCACGTGATTGATGAAATTGTTATGGGCATAGATACTGAAGGTCTCTCCTTTCAATGTGCAACCTTGACCTAGGGTAATAATCCCGTTGCCGACAAGGTTCACCATTGTGATTCCGTTGGCGCAAATAATGCGAGTTTGGCATTCCGAGCAACATGTGTACAACCAGCTGTTCGGCCTGTGTAATTTGATCCATTGCTCGTCACATGATGATTTTACGGAGTGGCATAGTTGCTTTTTATTGAATAATTTGATTTCGCAAATTGATTGTTTCATGTTTAGATTGTAGATGGGCATGTTTAATGAACATAACAAGATATCGTTAGGTACATGAGTACATGATTGAAGGTCTGCTTCTGATAGGAGAAATGCTGTATCCTTGCGCAAATTGTAGGCTATGAGCGGTACTGATGGAATGAGATGATAATATTGTTGTCCTCTCTTTTGCGAAATTGATATGATTTTGTTCAACTCAAACAGTTCGTTACTTATGAGTGGAACCTTGATCTCAATGATTAAGTAGTTAGAGAAGACTCTAGCCGAAACCTTTAGTAACCGGTACAAATCCTTGACATTCCTTAAGTCCACAGGTATCGTAAGTTTACCATTCAGTCGACTGGAGATAGTGCTCAGCTGATACGATAACTGCTCCGGTGACAGCAAATGGCTGTCAATGCGCCCGTGTGAAATATCTGTTACGGTTCCGATTAGCGTTTGCTGAATCCAACGAATATTTGTGAGAATTATTGATGCTGCTAGTGCCGATGAGGTAATGTAAAGACTATCTTCGTTTGCGAGACGTACCTTATTCACCTCAGATGATATATGTTGTAGATGTTGCTTGATAAATGAAAATTGTTTATTCATGATATCCTCGTTACGGCGTACGATGTTGAACTCAGATTCTAAGATGCTTGTTTGATTTTTTATAAGTTTCTGTAGATGTGCTTCATTATGACTGATCTGTTCGATGTCACCCTTATATTTTTCAGCAAACCTTTCGTCTAGTACACCGAATAACGAGTTGGCAATATAACCCACGCCGTCCACTAGGCCTCTCTTTAGCCTCTTTGGACTTTGATATTTAAGTAACATATCATAATGTTCAATGTCACTTATTTCGTGCTCTAATTGATGAATGATACTCTGATATTGTTTATTTGCCTGAGTTATGCATAATGACTTGATATGATTGACGTAACTCTTGATCTCGGCTAACCCTTTCCAGTATGTCGTCATATTGTAGTAGACAACTAGACGCCATTCGTCCTGGATGTACTGAAGATTGGATATTCTATCGAAGTAAATAGCTTGATTCTGATCTAATGACGTCAGATTATACGATTCTTGATTGGGTATATTTTCCGCTGAAGTCGATGATAATAACATGAAAAATAGTAATATGAAGCTAGTGAATAGATTCTTCAATGAAACGTTGTTGCGAGGAAGTCGCTTTCTCTTGCTTCGCTCATCTGATTTGTTTTGATGGTTGACTTTTTCATCCTGACTTGTATCCTCGTTTACTGGTAACAACACAAGTCTGGTGACTGGACGTTGAATGATATTATTTTTGGTTTTTAAGCTGACTACCCTTACATAGCCATCTCTCCCAGGATGAACTGCTTGAATACGTCCTAGCGCCCACTTGCCGGGTGGCAAGTTTTCGTCCTTGATAAGAACGACATCGTCCACTTCGAAGTTCCTACTTGGCTTACGCCATTTTGATCTAGCCTGCAGTTGCTGTAAATATTCGCTTGACCACCTTTTCCAAAGGTGTTTGTTCATTGATTGAATGAGTTGCCACCTAGTTGACTGGTTTATGTGATCTGGATCAGTCTGTGGTCTAGATAGAAGCGGGCCGCCGATCAAGAAATGACCTGGCGTAAGAACGTCGTCTTCAGGGCTCTCTGTCAACTGACAGAGGTGGTGTTCATGACTTGGTGTTCCACGACGGGCCGAAAACCTACGAAAGGCTGCTAGAAATGAGGGAGTACTGAGATCAGAAACTAGCTCCAGATGAACAGCCTTGGTAGACAAACAAACAAACACAGCAATATAGCCCTTAACGGTTTTGATTCCACGTCCCTTATTAGCCTTCAGCTCGACGTGTCCGGTAAAATCGACACCGGTGTGAGAGAAAGGTCGTGACGGGGTGACTCGTGGTTGTGGAAGATCGGCCATGATTTGATGATATTGCGTTTGAGTAAAGCGCTGACACTTAACGCATGATCTCAACTTCCTTTTGACGGTACGGATTCCACTGATGATCCAATACCTGTCTCTGATGTATGAAAGTGTCAGTCGCGGGCCTCCGTGCAATGTGGTAATATGAGCCTGATCAATGATTAAATCTGTGAGACGACTGTGGCTTGATAATATGATAGGGTGCTTTGATGAGTCGTTGATGCGTGCGTTTTTCAGTCGTCCACCTACTCTAAGGAGACCGTGTTCATCTATGAATGGATTAAGACATGATATTTTGCTTCTTGGATGCACATGCCCCTTTTGATTGATAAACAATATATCTTCATGAAATTGTTTTAGTTGGTCATCTTTGATAATGATATTCAATGCATTGTTCAATTCTGATGACGTTAAAACATCTGATTTTGATGTGCGTTTACCTCGTGATTGCGTTATGAAACGCGAGACCCAAGCGACGATTCTCAGAATGCGAGTTAAGGAACTGTAGTTCTGTAGTAACTCGTGTATCAATGAAATATGATTTTGATATAAAGCCGTGTTTACACTAGGCTTCTTGGTTTCCAAATCTGGTGATTGATATGAGGTGGTAGGGAGGGTGCTTTGTTCGAAATTGGTTATCCATTTCGGACCCTGCCACCACAGCGGATGGCTTGAAAGCTTCCGTGACGTCAGACCCCGAGTAGCGCAATCTGCTGCATTCTCTTCGGACCTCACATGATGCCAACTTGAGGGTGGAATGATAATAGTGATTTTGTTGATTCTGTTAGCTACGAATTGTTTCCATTTCTTCACGTCGCCTTGGATCCACCCTAAAACTATCATCGAGTCTGTCCAGGCGTAAATCTCCACATCTTGATTTGATAATGGTTCCATGACTTTCTTGATAAGTTGAGATAGTAGTAGCGCACCACATAACTCTAGTCGTGGTAATGATACCTTTTTTGCCAGTGGTGCTAACTTTGTTTTTGCTACAGCGAGCGTTGATGTGCGATCACCCTTATTGTCCTTAGCTACTACATACACAACACATGCGTATGCTTTGTCAGATGCGTCACAAAATCCATGGATTTGATATGATTGGTTTGTGTTGCCGAGATAACGTGGAATGATAAATTGATCTATGGTGTTGAAATCATTCTTGATCTGAATCCAGTCATCTTGAATCGGTTGCGGAACTTCTTCGTCCCATGATAAATGTGATGACCATGCGTTTTGAAAAAGCAGGTTTGCTCTGATTGATAATGGTGACAGCCAGCCTAAGGGGTCAAATATCTTTGAAATTTCCGAAAGTAGCTGTCTCTTTGTGACGCGTTTATCGTGATAATCCAATTGATTTTGAAAGGTGAAGCTATCCGTTGATGAGTTCCATCTTAATCCAAGTGTTTTTCTTGTTTCCGAGCACTTGAAGTCTAATGGGTTGTTGAGTTGATCTGGTGATAGATCTACCAGGAGGTCCGGTACGTTACTGGACCATTTCCGGAGGTTCATACCAGCTCCCTTCAGCGTCTCAATGAGTTGATGCTGAAGCTCCTTCGCTTGTTGAATGGTATTTGCTCCACTAAATAGATCGTCCATATAAAATGATTGACTCAGGGCTGACGAAGCTAGAGGATACTTGTCGGCATCGTCTATTGCCAGCTGTTTTAACGTTCGCATCGCTAAGTATGGAGCGGCCTTAGTACCGTATGTTACGGTAGTAAGATGATATTCGTTAAGTATTTCTTGAGATGATTGCCGCCAAATGATTGATTGAAGATGACGATCGGATTGCCTGATAATGATTTGGCGAAACATTTTCTCTATGTCTGCCGTGATAACGTAACTGTACGTTCTCCAGGTTAAGATGAGTGTCATGAGGTCTTTTTGTAGATTTGGTCCGCAGCACATGAGGTCATTTAGGCTTTTTCCTGATGTTGATTTCGCTGACGCATTGAAAACGACTCTAAGTTTTGTTGTTGTTGAGTCTAATTTCATTACGCCATGATGTGGTAAGAAGTAGGCACGTTTTGATTCATCGACATTATTAGCCGTACACATGTGACCCAGTTGTTGATATTCCGACATAAACGTTTTATAATTTTCTGCAAATGATTCATTATTGCACATTTTTCTTTCCAACTGTTTGAATTGTGCGATAGCCTTAGATTTTGATGATCCAAGCTGATTTTCATATTCGGGTTTCATGGGTATGCCAACCTCGTATCTACCAGTATCCAAACGACGAGTAGCTTGCTGATAAAACTCTTCACAGTACTGCTCCTCACGGGTAAGGGGTGATGATGATGTTTCTACGTCCTCTATCTCCCAATATTTTGATAGTTCTGATAAGTCATTCGTCGCGATATGACAGTTAAATGTGCGAACATTGCCAGACAGGATCCAACCGAGTGCGGTCTGTTGCGCAATCGGAGCCTGCGCTGGTCCTTTGATGAGACCGTCCATGATGATTTGAGAATAGATACTCACATCCAAGAGAATATCTATTGGCTTAGACACGTTGTATTCTGGATCTGCTAATTGAAGATGCTGAATGTGAGGCCATGATTGTTTTTTGAATGGTGCACCAGGCAAGCAGTTAGCGACTTTAGGCAGAACCAGTGCTTCTGTAGTAAAATGATAGTCGCCGTAGATAGATTGACAGTCGATTGATACCCGTCCTTTGCTTTGTCTAGTACCAGCACCTATCCCTGATACTGATGCGTTGTATCGTTGACGCTGCAACCCTAATCGCTGAACAGCGTTTTCCGATATTAATGATATTTGTGATCCCTGGTCTAGAAGTGCCCTAAGGAACACGTAGCTGCCGTCGGAACACTTGACTTTGATTGACAGCGTGGTCAACAATAACTCTTCGTCCTCCCCTGCGACATGATTAACGTTAGGGTGGTTATTTGACGATTTTGCTGATGAGACACAACACGCTTCATGGAGTATTGTGTGATGATCTCCTTGACAGGTTTTGCAACGTTTCGTTGAAGTGCATTGATTTCCGTCGTGACTGAATAAACAATTTCGACATATATTTGATTTCGTCACCAATTTCAATTGTACATCTGATGTCATTTTCATAAATTTTTGGCACGATAGCAAATTGCGAGCATGATTTGAATTGCATACAGTGCATTTCGATGTTTGCGTAATGATGGCCTGATAATTTTTGTTAGCGAAACCTTTATTATAGTTTTGCTTATTATGCGATTGATTTGGGTTCCTTTTGCTTGATGATGAGGGTTCCTTAGTAGTTTTAATGGGTTCAAGAGCAGTAAATTTACTCTCGAGATAAGACATTAATTCCTCCAGCTTTGGTAGGTCACGAGGATTCCTGCGTGCTTCTTTGTACCCAGCATATGTTTCTGGGTCCAGTTTTTTGCAGAGCAAGTGAACCAACAACGGATCCCATGTATTCGTATCAGCACCGAGATTGTGTATCGCGTGAATACATTCGGTTGAGGTATCGTATAAACCTTTGATGTCTAATGATGTTTGCCTTTGGATGTTGGGTTGATTAAGGAAGATTTCGATGTGATTGGTAAAAAGAAGTTGAGTATTATTGTACCGATGTAGTAAGATATCCCACGCTGCATCGTAGTTATCTGATGATATATGGAGATGATGAATAATACGCTCTGCCTCCCCCTTAAGTTTGCCCTTAAGATGCTGCATCTTCTGAGCTTTCGTGATCGAATTGTTGTTATGAATTGTCTCGGTGAACAAGTCATAAAATGTTGGCCATTGTGTGTAGTTCCCGCTAAATGACGGTATATCAATGTGCGGGGTTGATCTCTCTAAATGAGATGTTGAGGAGATTTTCTTATTCAGCTCTCTTTTGATGTTTTTGTAGACCAATTCATGTTTGTTAAACTCCTCGTCGTATGATAAGTCACCTCCAGCTAGGATATGATCGATTTGCAAATGTTGCGTATCTATCATTGTCCACTTTACTTGGATGTTTTTGAGCTCATCCTCAAGTTCCCATTTGTCCGATATCTGATCAATCTTGATACCTTTGACCAGCCGAGTAAATGCCCTAAAGTTCGTGCGTTGCAGCGATATTAGTTCGTCTAACTTGCCATCAGGTTGAGTTGATTTGTTTGATTTGCCGTAAGACGAAATGAGATTCCGTACAAATTGATAATGATCTTTGCCCTTTTGATACGTGTTGTCGAGGAAATAGTCGACCGCCGCATCTTTATGCTCCGATATTTGCTTATGATTTAGTTCGAACTCTCCCCAGAGGTCGTCTATCGCGTCTAAACGTTTCCTGAGGTATTCCGTAGTTTTGCGAGAATCCGAGTCCTTGCTAAAGTTGACCTTGATGGTAGTAAAATTGGCGATGATTTCCGATTGACGGGCAATAAGATCTTCCATGATGTAGGTAGGTAAAAGGAACAGTCTTACTTGGAAATATGATGATCCACGTGATGACGATGCTGATTGCGGACGCTGAACCCTTGCGCCACCCGATGATGTGCTCCAGGGAGCCTGATGATGATGATGGTGATATCACGCCGTGATTTCCTTACCACGACCGTGCTGTTGACCTAAGCTCAAGTCAAGTGTAACTCAAGTATAGGATGAGAGAGTGAAAAAAAGAGTTTCTCACTGGTTTGATCACAGAACCACGTTCGCGAGAGATTGCCACTGAGCTGTGCGCGCGCTAGCTCAAAGTACCGCGACGAGGTCCTGATGCTAATCTCGAAGGACCAAAATAAATGTAGGGGATCCCTGCACTTAGTGATGATACCGGGGCGATTCTATGGGGATGATGATGAAATAAAACCGACCACCGCGAATGTCCGTTGAACACTGATTTATTGATTTAATGTACTTACACAAATTAGCTTAGTGATAGGTACGAAATGCTGAGTGCACAGAATGCACGGCGCGTGAGTATGAAAAATAATGTGCGGTTCCGTACAATAGGTACATATATATCCCCCCCGGTGGGTTCCCGCTTTGTCGAGGCGGGGGGGCTCAGTAACCGTGGCTTGGTCACCCACGGTGAAGCGAAGAGGAACCCGAGGAGGGGCCGCTCGTCAGGGCTTTTGCCGATTAAGCCGACGACGTAGCGGCCAACTTGTAGGTTGCGGTGCCGCTTGGTAACAGGCGACATCGCAACTGAGGCGGGCCGCGATGTCTTGTGGAGATTCCCAGGTCCCATACGATATCGCGGCTGAGGGTTGGAGGCCGCGGCAGGAGAGGAGTGCCGGTATTGCGGTGCGCCGCTCTCCCTACCTTCCGCGGCCTAGACGGGGTCGCCACCGTCTGATGGCGGACGCGGTGGGGCCGCAGGGGAAGAGGAGTGTCGGTATAGCGTTAGCCGCTCTCCCTATCCCCTGCGGCCGCAAAATGGTAGGTGGCGGGGCCATTGACCTCGACCCGTCACAGTGGGACCAAGGGTGCCATACACGGGGTCGTCTGGCACCCATGTGCTGAATTGGTCCCTGGGGTGGTCACGGCGTACAGTGTGTTCTGGTGCGCCGGTGATGGGGGGTAATCCCCCGAGGAGGGTCCGGTGACGGACAGCCGCGGCGGGTTCGCGGTGAGTGCTAACGCGTGCCCGTGTTCCCGCCATAAGCGGCACTGGAGGACACCGTGGAGTTTTAGTGGGTTAGAGTCCCACATAACTGCACTATCTCCCCGTGGTAGTGCAGTATGCATGAGCATTTCTCCACGCAAAAAAAAAAAAAAAAAAAAAAAAAAAAGGTATATATATATATACTAAAGGAACTGCGTTCCATCCGGGTGTCCCTTGACACCTTTCAAGTTTTTTATCTTAGGAGTGTGTTCCCTTGGGATAGTTTCAGACTTTCTTGCGGGCGGAGCCGCTGGTAGAAGTAAGTCTAGCATAAAGGTCATGACTATGAGAATTCCTAATCTAGGTAAGTATTCAGGTCGGTGGATAGCCTGGCCGTTTCGGGTTATTTATCGCGTGTAATGGGGCCTTTTAGTTCTCTTCTGCGAATTTATATTGAGGTCAGTAGGTGAATAGATAATATTGTCTTTTCGAGGAAGCCTTGGAGAAATTACTATCTATCTGAAGAAGGTGTAGGTATAAATACATAATAGGTAAAGAAAGAAAATACATTTATTTAGCACAGACTAAAAGACACATAACATAATATTATACATCAGATAAAATACAAATAAAAAAATATAAAAAAGTCGTAAGAAATTAGCAGGAAAGTGTGCCTCACGGCAGCGCCAAAAAAGCCCAGTTCAGTAAAAATGCCAGACAACTAGTGCCTGAAGCTGGTTTTCAACAGGACCGATGTTTGAGGAGACGGATGTAAATCAGTTTTATACTGCAAAGTGACGTGTGTATGGATACTAAAATAAAATAAATTTGTATCCGTTGAAACAAAAAAAAAGGGAGGAATATGGGAATATGTACAAAAATAGTGTGAAAATTAGTAGGTAACATTGCAAGAATAAAAACCGGCCAAGTGCGAGTCGTACTGGCGCACGAAGGGTTTCGTACCATTATCGCAAAAAACGGCAAAAAATGTTTGTAGTACTCGTACGGGAGCCCCACTAAAATATTTATTTTATTCTGTTTTTAGTAATTGTTGTTATAGCGGCAACAGAAATACATCATCTGTGAAATTTTCAACTGTCTAGCTATCACGGTTCATGAGGTACAGCCTGGTGACAGACGGACAGATAGACAGACAGACAGACGGATTGCGGAGTCTTAGTAATAGGGTCCCGTTTTTACCCTTTGGTTACGGAACCCTAAAAACTAGCTCACTAGGTATGCTAAATGCTTAGATGTTATTGTTTATCGTAGGCAATGTGATATGCGTAATGTGTGGTCCGACTGCCTGGCAAGACTCCTTTTAGTTTTCTTCGTCTCCTTGTTTTCGACGAATTCAGACCAGTCGTTTTAAAAGCTCGTCTTGCAATTTTCGTCTCATTAGAAATCTTACCAATTGAAACTCCCTTACCTCTTGTGCACATGTCTTCTGGCAAGTGGTGGCCCAGTGGTATCGGCCGCGACTTACAAGTTGTAGGTCGTGGGTTCGAGACCCTGCTGCTTTGCTTTGTGTAAATTATTTCATCACAACTGCTCTCAAAACGGTGAAGGAAAACATAGTGAGGAAACCGGCATGTCCTAGAACCAAAAAAGAAAAGACATGTGACATCCACCAAACCTTACTGGGCCCGCGTGGTGGATAACGGCCCATTCCCTCTCACAGAGAGGAGGCCTGTGTCCCAGCCGTGGGAACATTAATAGGCTGATGATGAAGATGATGATGATGACATGTCTTCTGGGATAACCAATCTCCTCTCTGTCGATCTGCAGCATCGTCACGAAAAAAACTGAAAAAGCTTAGATTATAATAAATACAAGAACACCAGGTTTTGCCACCGTTACTAAAGTTATCTGGCTAGGTCCAGTCTAGTATATATATAGCCTATCACGTCCAGCTGATACCATCCATATCTAGTCGGGCCGTACCTACCTACTACAAATCTACTATTTTAGGCATTCAATTCAGTAGATAAACCCAGAAATCGAATTCGAGATGAAAGAAATGTCATTCTGGCAAATGCACAAGATGTGCGAAGCCAAATCCTCTGAGAAGGATGAATAAAAAAAAATGTCATCGTCAAAGTGACAGTTCAGGAGTATTCTATTTCATAATAATTCAAAAGTATTTTTTTTTAATTGTGTGTTTTTGGTAAAACGCTAAAGCAGCGTGTCAAAATTAAAACTATGACAACCTAACTAAGGTAAGTAAGTCCTAATCTTATACTCGTATAGGTAAGGTAAACGAAATGATAATAAAAGATTTATATTGTTATGAACAAGGTTCTCATGTTTATTTCAAATTAGGATTTATTTTATGATTTATCCACTTTCTTTTCATAATTGTCAGAACAAGGTTTGTATATAAGAAAATTCCCATTTATTTTATTAGTAAAAAGTACCCATGCGAAATGCGAAGCCGAGGCGTTTCACTATTTGAAAACAAATAAATTCCAAATGTTTTTTATTTTTTTAATTATTTGTGGCTATGGCTTGGAGTCCAAATTTTTAAGAGCACTGCCTTATTGCCAGTAGCATAAAAATAATTAGCACGATTTTATTTCAAACAGTTGTATTTTATTCTTGGATCCTAGTTTACGTCACTTTAAAGTTGAAAATTGAGTGCAATATTATATTTAAACTGTTTAAGATATGTCTACAATTTTAGTACTATGCTAAAGTACTTTTCGGCAAACTGCACAATTGAGGTTATCATTTTTTTTACTAATGATAGGTTTGCGCTTGACCACTATCTCACCTGATGGTAAGCGATGATGTGGTCGAAATCAGTTAAATTTTAAATTACAATTTAAAATTGGCAATACCTTTGTTTACATTTTTGATCTCGAATTCGATTTCTTAAGGTTACACTAGTCGAAATTTATTCCATACAAACATAGTCTAGGGATTATTCCACTGTTTGACGATGTACGTTCAAAATAGTGATATCAATTGGTCTCATCATTATCTAGCCCTGTATGGAAGCGAAAAAGTCATCTGCCTAGCCTTTTCCCAACTTATATTGGGGTCGGCTTCCAGTCTTACCGTATTCAGCTAAGTACCAGTGTTTTACATGGAGCGGCTGCCTATCTGACCTCCACAACCCAGTAACTGGGTAACACGGTACCTTTTGGTAAGGCTGGTGTCAGATCTCAAGCTTCTGACTATTCGTAACGACTGTCAAAGATCTTCAAATGACAGCCGGGACCAACGGCTTAACGTGCTTTCCGAGACACGGAGGAAACTCGGTATGTTGAAATGGTCACCCATCCACGGACCGACCTCGTCAAGCGTTGCTTAACCTTGATGATCGACCCGTGCGGCTGTTATTATTTAGCCACGAGCTCCATGGAAGCGAAAAAGTAAAAAAGGAAAATATTTGAAAGTTATGAGCGTCGAAAGTTCCACATTTCGACACTAATTTTAAGGTTTTTTGGGCGCAAATAAATACCATAAGAAGACGGAAAATTGCAAAACGGCCTCCATACAGGGATAGATTAGTAGTTCAACAATGCATATAATTTTATTTTGAACAGATAGATTTAGTCGTTTTTAGGGTTCCGTACCCCAAAGGGTAAAAACGGGACCCTATTACTAAGACTCCGCGATCCGTCTGTCTGTCTGTCTGTCCGTCTGTCACCAGGCTGTATCTCGTGAACCGTCATAGCTAGACAGTTGAAATTTTCAGAGATGATGTATTTCTGTTGCCGCTATAACAACAAATACTAAAAACAGAAGAAAATACATATTTAAGGGGGGCTCCCATACAACAAACGTGAGTTTTTTGCCGTTTTTTGCTCGATATTAATAACGGCAACAGGTAGACGCTTGAAATATTCACGGTATATTTAGTTGTATATTCACTTCAAAAAATAATAATTATTAAATTAAAATAAAATAAATTGAGGGGGGCTCCCATACAACAAACGTGTTTTTTTTGCTGTTTTTTGCTCGATATTAATAACGGAAACAGGTAGACGCTTGAAATATTCACAGAATATTTATTTGTATATTCACTTCAAAAAATAGTAATGATTAAATTTAAATAAAATGAATTAAGGGGGGCCCCCATACCACAAACGTGATTTTTTTGCCGTTTTTTGCGATAATGGTACGGAACCCTTCGTGCGCGAGTCCGACTCGCACTTGGCCGGTTTTTTCATGATATCTAGACTGCCAAAAGTCTGTTTATAAAATTTCTCGTGCTCGGTTTCGTCCTAAATCATTATCCATTTCGCTACAAATTTGCAAAAGTGTGTATTCGTACGTGAACTAGCTTCCTACTGCTTATCACAGCATCTATCTCATCCGCACGTGTTGTCGGTTGATATAAAATGCATTTTAACCCCGCGCACAAAATAGTTCGTGCCGGCGACTAGTGTACCCTTAAGCTTTTTTATGCTTTTACCTTTTTTTTGGCTTTTTTTTTAAGAATATTTCTATACTATTCTATTCATCGCGGTTGTCTCAAAAATATATAGTAAAGTGTTAGATATCGAATGCAATAATAAGTATATTTTAAAGATCTAAATGTTGACTTACACAACCTTATAGGTAGACGAGTTTTTCAAGTGGGCGTGGATGGCCATATCCAAAACTATGAGGAATAGCGAAAAACACTCAAAGGAGTCACGAGGCCGATTTTGATGAATACTAAATCAATAGTCATAAAACGAACCCGTTGATTTTGAGTGTTATTCGCTTGATGTTTCGGATTTGGCCGTTCGTACCCACTAGAAAATCTCAACCTGTAGGTATATCTAGGGATGGGGTAAGCAGATTCAATCCATATTTTGCTAGTTGTGTTCTATAAGTTCTATGTTGTAGGTAGTACCTATTCTTCTTCTTTGTGTTGATGGCAAGACGCGCGACGGTAGATGATAAATATTTTTTTCGTACCACTTGCTCAAAAAAGTGACATTCTATGCCACAAAAAACGAACATAACTCAGTCAGTCATTTTTAATCTGTTAAAAACAGGGCAAGAAAGTTGTACTGAATTTCATTCATCCTCTAGGGGGAGAATGTGATTTAAATTTGGAATACTTACCGAAATTTATACTGAACTACATCTGTGTTTACACCATTGAGTTTGTATATAAAGCATTATACATCTTTTTGAAAAAGGAATACGCATTTATGATTATTAAATAAAATTACGAAAACCAACGAGGCCATATGAGCTTGATGCCTTTGCTTTTCCGGCAAAAAAATATTAGTCTAGGAATTTGCCGCGTTTATGTACCAAACAAAAATGTAACTCTCTCTCTATCAATAATTGGACCAATGTTTCGAATGTTAACTTTTACTTTTGACTGTCACTATTTTTAATAAATGTTCTCATATTACTATTGTGTTAATTTTTTCGCAAATGGTACGAAAAGTAGAGTATTTTCCTCGGTGATAAAGCTGCCTTAGTCTTGGGTGAGTCTTAAATCCCTCGCTTCGCTCGTGATTTAAGTTTTTAACACCCCCGCTACGCTCGAAACTAAACCTCGAGTCCTTCGTTACGCTCGTGATTTAAATCGTCACCCGCGACAGAAGACACTGCTTTATCCCCTTGGTTAATAATCTACTATTTTTGGCCTAAAACTTTGCTATTTTAATCGTCAGTGTAGTAGTATACCCATCGAATGTAGGTACCATCAAACGGACACAACCCCCAGAATTTGATGCTATTAAGAAATTCCACATGGAAATTCTTCAAAGCACTGCCTGCCCCAATGTTAACGCAGTACCTCCTAGCCGTGCGCCCGCTCGATGCCAATATATGTATATCAATATTGAACCTCCTTTTGAACAGTTTTGTTTGCATAATATTATTTGATTTACTGTTGGTTATGAAGAAATTCCAGCCATAAACTTTTCGAGTGTAAAAATATTTTTAAACATCCAAGTCGTTTTGGAGGAGTTTCCAAAAGTTGCGACAAAATAACGTGTTGTTTTTTTTTTAAAGCAAAACTAGTTTAGTTGCACGAAAAAATCTTGTGTTAAAAATAATGTACATGGATCAATACTTTTTTTTTTTTTTCATACCTTTTAACCTAGCCGTTTTTATTTATGCTTTAGAAAGTAACCGTTTTACGGCACTAAAGCGCATGTAGGCCCTTAAGCATGCTAGGATTCCCTATGTTTAGCCACGTAGAATTACATATTCAAAGAGATTAATATACCTCGTGTGTAATACTGAATATTTTTTATAAAGCCTCTATATAATGTGAGGTCTTAAATATGCCAGAAATTGCTTACTGAGGTAAACTCGATACGGCTGTAGGGCGTAAAACGGGAGCGGCAATAATTTTGGGAAAACATTCCCCTGGCTGAAGTAGACGATCAAAGGGTTATTAGTGCAATGAACCCTGAAGGCTACTGGGTTTTTATATATACTCCTCGGATATTAGTAGATTTATTTATATTGTAATTTAGGTTTATAAATATTTTTATGTTTTATTTATTTATACTTCATGTACAAAGGTGGTATTGTTCAGGTACGCAATGGGTTTATCAAGATTGAAGGCGCACGTCGAGGTCGGCCCAAAACTAATTGGCAGGATGACTGACTTGGACGCGTAGGTACTATGAAGACTTGTTCGAGTCGGCCGGTGAGAAAAGTATCCAGCACCTAGCCAAGTTGACAATCTACAATCGATAACGCTAGTAGAAAAGACACATCAGGGGGGTGACCATAAGCTCTTAGAGCAGTATCAAATTGAGATCGAATAAGGGACAGATGTATCTGACTTATATACATCTTTCACTTACTCGATATCAAATTGATACCGCTCTAAGAGCTTATGGTCACCCCCCTGAACGTTAAGTCACGTGGTCAGACCATACAAATAGAAGTTGTTAACTATTGTAGAAAGAGATTCGATACGAAACATTTGTAACTTGGCTAGGGAGGATTTTTTTTTTTTTATGGTGGAGAAATTCTCATGCATACTGCACCATCACGGGGATATAGTGCAGTTATGTGGGACTCTAACCCACTAAAACTCCACGGTGTCCTCCAGTGCCGCTTACGGCGGGAACACGGGCACGCGTTAGCACTCACCGCGAACCCGCCGCGGCTGTCCGTCACCGGACCCTCCTCGGGGAGTACCTCTATCACCGGCGCACCAGAACACACAGTACGCCGTGACTACCCTAGGGACCAATTCAGCACATGGGTGCCAGACGACCCCGTGTATGGCACCCTTGGCCCCACTGTGACGGGTCAAGGTCAATGGCCCCGTCACCTACCATTTTGCGGCCGCAGGGGATAGGGAGAGCGGCTGACGCTATACCGACACTCCTCTTCCCCTGCAGCCTCACCGCGTCCGCCATCAGACGGTGGCGACCCCGTCTAGGCCGCGGAAGGTAGGGAGAGCGGCGCACCGCAATACACTCCTCTCCCGACGCGGCCTCCAACCCTCAGCCGCGATATCGTTTGGGACCTGGGAATCTCCATAAGACATCGCGGCTTGCCTCAGTTGCGATGTCGCCTGTTACCAAGCGGCACCGCAACCTACATGTTGGCCGCTACGTCGTCGGCTTAATCGGCAAAAGCCCTGACGAGCGGCCCCTCCTCGGGTTCCTCTTCGCTTCACCGTGGGTGACCAAGCCAAGGTTACTGAGCCCCCCCGCCTCGACAAAGCGGGAGCCCACCGGGGGGGATGGCTAGGGAGGCTGGAAAGAATTCGAGGAGGCCTTTGCCAAACAGTTGGACAACAAGTCAACAATGCTAGATAATAACAAAAAATCAAACCGACTTCCAGAACAAAAAACTACAAAGCAAAAATAACTTTCTTTTCCGAAGTCGGTGTCTTTTGTACCCATTGTTTTTCTTTTTCGACACAGACTTCGGAAAAGAAAGTTATTTGTAGTTTTTTGTTCTGGAAGTCAGTTTGATTTTTTGTTAAAATATTTTTAAATTTTTCTCTTTTTAGTTTCGTTAGGTATCTCCAATTAACATGATAATCATTTATAGCCAAAGTACATCTCATGACGATTTCAATAAGCCCAAACGCGACTAGGATACTTTGTTTTATATCAGAGTTCCCGAGATACGTAAATTTGTGGACGCGTTCCACTACCTCAGTGCCGATTAATATCGGCGAAGAATTCCACACACCTGTACGCATCTCCTGGGTCTTCCGGATGTTAATTTTGAGCCCTGTTTTCGCCGCCTTTGCTTTGCCGACAAAAAAATTTTAGTCTAGGAATTTGCCGCGTTTAAGTACCAAACAAAAGTGTAACTCTCTCTACAAATAATTGGACCAATGTTTCGAATGTTAACTTTTACTTTTAATTGACATTATTTTTAATAAATGCTTATCTCATATTATTATTGTGTTATTTTTTTCGCAAATGGTACGAAAAGTAGAGTATTTTCCTCGGTGATAAAGCTGTCTTAGTCTTGGGTGAGTCTTAAATCCCTCGCTTCGCTCGTGATTTAAGTTTTTAACACCCCCGCTACGCTCGGAACTAAACCTCGAGTCCTTCGTTACGCTCGCGATTTAAATCGTCACCCGCGACAGAAGACACTGCTTTATCCCCTTGGTTAATAATCAACTATTTTTGGCCTAAAACTTTGCTATTTTAATCGTCAGTGTAGTAGTAAACCCATCGAATGTAGGTACCATCAAACGGACACAACCCCTAGAATTTGATGCTATTAAGAAATTCCACATGGAAATTCTCCAAAGCACTGCCTGACCTGGGTATTAAGGCGCTACCTATATACGCCCCAATGTTACCGCAGTACTAGCCGTGCGTCCGCTCGATGCCAATATATCAATATTGAACCTCCTTTTGAACAGTTTTGTTTGCATAATATTATTTGATTTACTGTTGGTTATGAAGAAATTCCAGCCATAAATTTTTCGAGTGTAAAAATATTTTTAAACATCCAAGTCGTTTTGGAGGAGTTTCCAAAAGTTGCGAAAAAACAACGTGTTGTTTTGTTTTTTTTTTTAAAGCAAAACTAGTTTAGTTGCACGAAAAAATCTTGTGTTAAAAATAATGTACATGGATCAATACTTTTTTTTTTTTCAAACCTTTTAACCTAGCCGTTACTAAGGAGTATGCTTTAGAAAGTAACCGTTTTACGGCACTAAAGCGCAGGAAGGCCCTTAAGCCTGCTAGGATTCCCTATGTTTAGCCACGTGGAATTACATATTCAAAGAGACTAATATACCTCGTGTGTAACACTGAATATTTTTTATAAAGCACCTATATAATGTAAGGTCTTAAATATGCCAGAAATTGCTTACTGAGGTAAACTCGATACGGCTGTAGGGCGTAAAACGGGAGCGGCAATAATTTTGGGAAAACATTCCCCTGGCTGAAGTAGACGATCAAATGGTTATTAGTGCAATGAACCCTGAAGGCTACTGGGTTTTTATATATACTCCTCGGATATTAGTAGATTTATTTATATTGTAATTTAGGTTTATAAATATATTTATGTTTTATTTATTTATACTTCATGTACAAAGGTGGTATTGTTCAGGTACGCAATGGGTTTATCAAGATTGAAGGCGCACGTCGAGGTCGGCCCAAAACTAATTGGCAGGATGACTGACTTGGACGCGTAGGTACTATGAAGACTTGTTCGAGTCGGCCGGTGAGAAAAGTATCCAGCACCTAGCCAAGTTGACAATCTACAATCGATAACGCTAGTAGAAAAGACACATCAGGGGGGTGACCATAAGCTCTTAGAGCAGTATCAAATTGAGATCGAATAAGGGACAGATGTATCTGACTTATATACATCTTTCACTTACTCGATATCAAATTGATACCGCTCTAAGAGCTTATGGTCACCCCCCTGAACGTTAAGTCACGTGGTCAGACCATACAAATAGAAGTTGTTAACTTTAACTTGTAGAAAGAGATTCGATACGAAACATTTGTAACTTGGCTAGGGAGGATTTTTTTTTTTTTATGGTGGAGAAATTCTCATGCATACTGCACTATCACGGGGATATAGTGCAGTTATGTGGGACTCTAACCCACTAAAACTCCACGGTGTCCTCCAGTGCCGCTTATGGCGGGAACACGGGCACGCGTTAGCACTCACCGCGAACCCGCCGCGGCTGTCCGTCACCGGACCCTGCTCGGGGAGTACCTCTATCACCGGCGCACCAGAACACACAGTACGCCGTGACTACCCTAGGGACCAATTCAGCACATGGGTGCCAGACGACCCCGTGTATGGCACCCTTGGCCCCACTGTGACGGGTCAAGGTCAATGGCCCCGTCACCTACCATTTTGCGGCCGCAGGGGATAGGGAGAGCGGCTGACGCTATACCGACACTCCTCTTCCCCTGCAGCCTCACCGCGTCCGCCATCAGACGGTGGCCGACGCGGCCCGTCTAGGCCGCGGAAGGTAGGGAGAGCGGCGCACCGCAATACACTCCTCTCCCGACGCGGCCTCCAACCCTCAGCCGCGATATCGTTTGGGACCTGGGAATCTCCATAAGACATCGCGGCTTGCCTCAGTTGCGATGTCGCCTGTTACCAAGCGGCACCGCAACCTACATGTTGGCCGCTACGTCGTCGGCTTAATCGGCAAAAGCCCTGACGAGCGGCCCCTCCTCGGGTTCCTCTTCGCTTCACCGTGGGTGACCAAGCCAAGGTTACTGAGCCCCCCCGCCTCGACAAAGCGGGAGCCCACCGGGGGGGGTGGCTAGGGAGGCTGGAAAGAATTCAAGGAGGCCTTCGCCAAACAGTTGGACAACAAGTCAGCAATGCTAGATAATAACAAAAAATCAAACTGACTTCCAGAACAAAAAACTACAAAGCAAAAATAACTTTCTTTTCCGAAGTCGGTGTCTTTTGTACCCATTGTTTTTCTTTTTTCGACACAGACTTCGGAAAAGAAAGTTATTTGTAGTTTTTTGTTCTGGAAGTCGGTTTGATTTTTTGTTAAAATATTTTTAAATTTTTCTCTTTTTAGTTTCGTTAGGTATCTCCAATTAACATGATAATCATTTATAGCCAAAGTACATCTCATGACGATTTCAATAAGCCCAAACGCGACTAGGATACTTTGTTTTATATCAGAGTTCCAGTGCCTACCCTCCGGCTTCATCATCAGATCAGTTCGATGGGCACCATCGAACTGATCGATTTTCATCAGTACCATTTATTTATAAGTATTTGCTTCATCACAGTTGGTTAACTATTCGAGATATCTTATACCCGTGACAAACTTAGCATTTAGGAGTTCCAGCGGCCATCTGTGATCTTCTCCATCAGCTCCACTTCACCAAATGATACTTTTTGAGTGAAAATGATTGCATTGTTGATGAAAATACAAAAATCGCAATATGTATTCCTATAATATTTGAGGAGTTCTCTCGATTTCTCTATGATCTCATCATCAGATCCTGACCTGATGACTATGGGACCAATTAGGAAGTATTCCCTTCAAAACAAAAGAAGAATTTTTGAAATCGGTCCAAGCGTCTTTGAGTAATCGGGGAACATACATTAAAAAAAAAGATTCCGACGATTTGAGAACCTCCTCCTTTTTTTGAAGTCGGTTAAAAAGATACATAGAAAGGTTTTAATTTTAAGACTTTCTCTTCTGCCTACACCTTCCTGAAATACAGGCGTGATTACATGTTAAAGCAGCTACTTCTGTTACCTATTAAAAGTAAGTAGAAACAGTAGATTGTTTTATTAAAAAAACTTTTCGCAAAAAAATACTACCGACTTCCAAATAAAAAACTACAAAGTGAAAAATAACTTTAATTTTGGAAGTCGGTGTCTTGCGTAGGTACCATTGTTTTTGCTATATAGACACCGACTTCCAAAAATAAAGTTATTTTTCACTTTGTAGTTTTTTATTTGGAAGATGGTAGCATTTTTTGCAAAAAAGTTTTTTTATTTTACCCTTTTTAGTTGTACTTATCTAATAGGCAAGTTGTTTAGTAAGTACCTATAACGCCAGAATAGATTACACGAATAACATGAAACTTAATGAACATAATCGATTAAATGAGAGATCTGCGTACCTCTTTCGAGCGCACTGGCGTGATGTTATGTTATGAAATGGTATAAACAATAAACAGACATGTGATTGCAGCAATCCCGAGAGATTTTCCGTTATTTATTGAAGAGTTCTGTTGAATATCTCCGAAGTTCTTCATCAGATCTTAACCAAATTAAAATGGGACCAATTTCTGAATATGCTCTTTCAAACAAAAAAAATGAATTTTCAAAATCGGTCCTCAATTGACGGAGATATCGGTGAACATACACAAAAAAAAAAAGAAACATACATGAAGTCGAACATAGAACCTTTTTGGTAAGTCGGTTAAAAATAGAAGTGTAGCTTTAATAATTCACATCATAATCAGCGTATTACCTACTAAAATAGACTGCGGTAATTTCCCACCTACGTAAATCAATAATTTATTAATAGCTACCCATTTTCATAACGTCTGTATATCAGAGATCAGTTTTAGCTTAGAGACTAAAATATTTAGAGGAAAAAAGGTCAAACCATTTTGCTGAGCTGTGTAGCGTGTAGGAAGGTCACAAACTCACAGCCCTCGATCTTTATTTCAATAATAACATTATGTAGGTATGTACTTTTCCAAACAAATTGCTTTTTTCATGTGTGATTGAAGGTCATCGAGTTATTTTAATAAGGTCCCTTATTAACCGGCCGAAAAACATAGTGAACTAGTTTCAGCCCGCGTGAGTGTCGAAAATTATCCCACGGCACAGATAATATAATACTAGCATACAGATGCCTCATCCCATACAAAGAAACCGTGCCGACGTAACTAGCGTTTTTAATCTGATTGTACCGATATTTTTTTGTAAATCGATCGCGTTGGGTTCCGTTCCACATTCCACAAGCTATGCCAAATTTCAACCAAATTCGTCCAGCCGTTTGAGCGTGAAGAAGTAACTAAAACTGGCCAAGTGCGAGTCGGAACCGCGCACGAAGGGTTCCGTACCATTATCGCAATAAACGGCAAAAAATCACTTTTGTTGTATGGGAGCCTCACTTAAATATTTGTTTTATTCAGATTTTAAGTATTTTTTTGTTATAGTAGCAACAGAAATATATCATCTGTGAAAATTTCAACTGTCTTGCTATCACGGTTCATGAGATACAGCCTGGTGACAGACAGAAAGACGGACCGCAGAGACTTAGTAATAGGGTCCCGTTTTTACCCTTTGGGTACGGAACACTAAAACATACACACACACTCAAAAACGTCCGTTTTTATAATATTAGTGTGATGGGCGACTATTATACTAAGTATTTATCCGGTTTGAGTAATAGGTGCCTTTTGGGAGGTTTTTGTAAGCTGCGGTAATAATATTATTTATTATTATTTATTTATTATATTCTTTATGAAGAGCAGTGGTGGCCCAGTGGTATCAGCCGCGACTTACAAGTTGTAGGTCGCGGGTTCGAGCCCAGGCAGGCGCTTTACTTTGTGTAAAATATTTCATCACCACTGCTCTCAAAACGGTGAAGAAAAACATCGTGAGGAAACCGGCATGTTCTAGAACCAATAATTCGAAGACATGTGACATCCACCAACCCGCACTGGGCCCGCGTGGTGGATAATGGCCCATTCCCTCTCACAGAGAGTAGGCCTGTGTCCCAGCAGTGGGAACATTAATAGGCTGATGATGATGTGATGTGATGTGAAGCAAAATCAGTTTTTGGTCCGTTTGAAAGTCAATACTTTATAGATTTTATGGAATCTTTATGGCAGTGCATTGGGCATTGAGCAGTGGTGGCCCTGTGGTAACGATCGCGACTTACAAGGTGTAGGTTGTGGGTTCGAACCCAGGAGAGGAGGAGAACCTTAAAAGGCTGATGATGATGGGATCTTTATGGAATTTGCAGGCAACATTACTTATACCATAATGAACATAATGCCGGTGAAAGTGCGTAACTACGTTTTTTTTTCGCAGAATATCAAATATTTTCCTGGGCTATCTTCATCTTGCTCTTTTTAACCGACTTTCGAAAAAGCAGGAAGTTCTATGTTCGACTTCTTGTATGTTTTTTTTTATGTATCACCGATATCTCCGTCAATTGTGGGCCGATTTTGAAAATTCTTTTTTTGTTTGAAAGAGTATGTTATCAAATTGGTCCCATTTTAATTTGGTGAAGATCTGATGAACAACTTCGAAGATATACAACAGAACTCTTCAATAAATAACGGCAAATCTCTCGGAACTGCTGCAATCACATGTCTGTTTATTGTTTATACCATTTCATAACATAACATCACGCTAGTACGCTCTTAAGGGGAAAGCAGATCTCTCATTTGATCGGTTTTGTTCAAGTTTTATGATATTCGGGTAATCTATTCTGGCGTTATAGGAAACTTACTAAACAACTTGCGTATTAGGTAGGTACTCGTACAACTAAAAAGTGAAAAATAAAAAAAACTTTTTTGCAAAAAAATACTACAGACTTCCAAATAAGAAAACTATAAAGTGAAAAATAACTTTATTTTTGGAAGTCGGTGTCCATATATAACGCAAAAAAAAAATGGTACCTACCTACGAAAGACACCGACTTCCAAAAATAAAGTTATTTTTCACTTTCTAGTTTTCTTATTTGGAAGTCGGTAGTAATTTTTTGCAAAAAATATTTTTTTTTACAATACAAAACTTTACTAACACGCCTGTCAATGTCATTTAAGCACTGAAAGTTCCTTGAAGCATATACAGTCTTACAGATTACCCAATAGTCACAAAGCTACCAAAAAGAAAATAAATAAACGGTTACAACAAACACGTCCCGCCTTGTTTTTCCCGAAATACTTTTCTGGGAAGCTATACCGCGTGTATCCATCTTCCGTTTCGTTTCACGAAACTAGTCGGTATTTTGTTTTATAGCGTACTATTTTTTATTCTGCCAGGTATTATTGGACAACAGGGGAATAAATCAACCCTGTGCCCTAAAGAGGGATGACAAGGGTTACCGGTCCTTTGTCCTTTCCGCACTTAATTGTCGCGATGATCGACTTAAGGGTACGTAGATTTACAGTGTATTAAGTCCCTTTAATGTTCTGTGTTTTGCAGAGGAGTTACCTTCCGAATTGCCCGTGGGTGTTGTCATGTTGTAAATCAGCTGATTTATTGTGTGTTGGCTAATACCTACGTACAAACATACTATGACCGTTTACCTACTCTTTGGATATCTTCAGATAATGGAAGGCAAGTACGTCTTATAAGTAGACTTCTGCGGAAGTATAATGCCGTGTGTACATTGAGTTTTTAACCGACTTTCAAATTGTTTTAATTCATTTTCTGACCCAGGTGATAAGTTTAATCTTAAGTCCCATTTTTCATTTTATCATTTTTTGTCTCTACCTGTGTGCTTTTTATTAAAGTTTTTCTAAGAATTGTGATAAGACCCCTAGCTCGTTATACCTTGTTGGATAGCTAATAGAACAAAGATATTATTTAGCATATCTGCAGCACAACTGCCATACATTTAAAAAATAAAAATTGCTAAAAGAAAAAAATGTTTTTATAAATTTATTTCTTTTTTTCACTTTCAGTCCTCTACTATGACTCCTATGGTTAAGATATTTGGACTTTTTGCATTTAGAATAATAAACGAACTTCTCTAGTACTCAAAAATCGGAATTAGAAAAAAAATAAGGCCATAGAAGACAAAAAAAATGCCAATTCTTAAGAAATTGGCATATTTTTTTAAAAAACCTTCTAAGTCCAATATCTCAAAAACGGTTAGGTTTAGGCTGGGGTGTTTTATAGTCAAATTAGTCAGAAATGATGGGAACTTAAACACATCAACACGGTCTAGGGATATTTTTAAAAAAGCGAATTACTATCAATTTGTTAATTATTTATATGACATGTATATATTTAAAAGATACGTTATTTAATATTCTACCATTTTTTAATAATGGTTAAGGTACTTCGATTAAAATTTCAGGATTTTATGAAAAAAAAATGAAGCATAGACGGAAACGGTATATGAATTAACTTTTAATTTATGAGTAAAAACTGAAAAAAATAGAAAAATCATTTAATTTGTGTTTATAAACTTGAAGTTAGTAGTCTGAGAAAGCGCCCATGATGTTCATAACACATCGGCAACGATTCGGCATGCTCAGAACAAGGTTGTCAATGTCTTGCTGCGGAATATTGTCCCATGTCCTTCTGAGGTACGCAAAAAGTTGATCTTGTGTAGCCAGATTTTCAGGAACTTCCTTCAGAGCTCTTCTTTGCAGCATATCCCACGCATGCTCAATGGGATTTAGATCTGGCGATTGAGCAGGCCAGTCTAAGGCCCTAACATTGTGTGTATGTAACCAAGCTGCTACCGTTCTCGCCGTGTGTGCCCGGGCATTGTCGTGCATGAGCAGGAAATCTTGCCCCATTTGTGTTCTGTGGGGCAAGATTACGGGCCCCAGCACCTGTTAGACGTATCGTTCTGCCGTCATATTGCCCCTCACCCAAACGAGATCCGTCCGTCCTCCAAGACGAATTCCTGCCCAAACCATAATTGTTCCTCCTTGGTATGGGTGAACTTCCTGAGGGTTCTGAAGACGGCTCCATCGTCCAGGAACTCGCCAAACACGCGTCCTTCGTGAATCTGGATGGAAGCCGAACCTGGATTCATCCGTGAACAGCACATTGGACCATTGCTCACGGCCCCAGTCCACGTGGTTCCGAACCCATTCTAATCGTCGTCCACGATTGCCTCTCCGTAAAGGTGGGACCCGGAGTGGTCTACGAGAGCGTAGATTGCTTTCATGCAGTCGCCTTCTTACAGTTTGGTCACTCACAAGCACTTGGTGTTCCACTCGCAGCCTTTGGACCAATTGAGTCGCCGTTGCATTTGGTTGAGCTCGCGCAGTAATTTGCAAAAATCGGTCTTGTCTGGGGGTAGTGATGCGACTTGGCCCCCGGTGCCTCTCCGCTACTTCACCTGTGGCACGATAGCGTGTCCACAATCTTGAAATTACTTTTTGGTGGGTCCCTATGGCCTCAGCAACATTACGCTGAACAGACCCAGCTTCCAGCATTCCCACAGCTCGTAACATCTCCGCCCTCGTCAAATGTTGGCGTTGCATGGCTACAATACCTCAATTTTAACTTTATCTTTCGTTTAAAAATGAAAAAAAACTGTAACTAAACGTAATTCGTATTGTTTTCTAAATTTCGCACAAATGAAAATTCCCTCTCCTACACATCAAGACATTTTTATGCCACCGAAACAAAAGAATTTTCAAAAATTTTAATTTTGAATTAGTCTGAGATAAATTACAAACAAATCGGTGTATAAAAGATTCCAATGCGGCCAGTACTTTTCGAGTTATTTAATTGAGTATGAAATATCCCTAGACCGTGTTGATGTGTGTATAACCTCTTAATGGATCTAGGTCGACTTAACCAGTAACCCTGTATATATATATATATTATATAATAATATATTTGTATATAATTAGTCTGAAGTGTGATGTGATTTTTTCGCCGTGTTTCGATCGATAAAAGATCGACGACTTGAAGGGACATCCTGAAACATCTATCAACGATCAATGAAAATGTACCTAAGCCATTGTTGGAGTCAGATAGAGCTACTATAAATATGGGCCAGCAATCAGTTTGCTTTGCATTTTATGTAGATCTAGATACCGTCTGCTCGTTCTGTCTTTGTTTAGTTTCCATGCAGGAAACGTTTTATATTCCAACGACGGCCGTATCACAATTCACAATGATATGAACTGTTATTGCAAACCGTTTTATTGTGAAATCTAATCTAATATTGTGAAGAAGTAAATCTGTGTGTTAGCAGGTGGTAATCTCTGGAAGTAAAGAAAATTCTTTTAGGCTCATATTTTTGATGACTAATGGTTGAATCTTCATATTCAAATTCAAATAGCCTTTATTTCTGATAATATAAATACATTTTAACAATTATTATTATTACATCCTTTTCTCAATTATTATACATGCTATAATATCATTTCATATTATATTTGCTAATAGTTTAAAATTTAAAAATTATTACTTAATATTATTTATGACTAGATTTAATTATATTTTATTTGTTCATATATATATATATTTGTTTTTTTCCATATTTTATTATTCTACGTACTTTATTATTATTTTTACGATGCTTTAAATTATTAGTCATTATTATATAACAATAGTTTTATATCCAATTTTAGAATAATATAGGTATTGATAAGTTTAATTACATTTTACAATAATAAATTAATCTTCGACATCGGTAATACTATTATCAGCTTGCCCTTTGGCAAAGGCCTCCCCTAGGGTTTCCCATATTTCTCTGTTTGCAGTTTTTCTTTGCCATGTGGTTGTAGCTGTTTGCTTGATGTCATCCTACCATCTTAATTTTTGACGTCCTCTCCGTCTTTTTCCATCTCTGGGGTACCATACAGTAACACCTTTTGTCCATTTTTTCCTCCTGTTTCTTATCATATGGCCTGCCCACTTCCACTTAAGTTTTTTCACTGTGTATAGGGCATCTGTAACTTTTGTCTTGCTTCTTATATTTGTTAGTTTGATTTTATCCCGTAGCTTGATGTTTAGAATGCTTCTTTCCATTTTGTTTTGGCACACTCATAATGCTCTACTCTGTCTCTTAGTGAGAGCCCAGGTTTGTGCTCAATAAGTTAAACATGGTAGTATGCATGAAATGAATACTGTAGTTTTGTCTTTTTGGGGTATGTGTGGGTTCTTCATAACTTCCTTGAGGGACCAGAATCTTTTCCAAGCCTTACTTATCCTGACATTTATTTATTTCTGCATCTGATTTTCCGGTGCAATAATTTGTCCCAAATATGTATATTCGTCGACATACTCTATTTGATTGGAATTTAAAGAGATAGGTACACCAGGTGCATGTGAAAATGGGGCTAGTGTCATAGGCTAGGTATTTTGTATCCCGAAAAATGCTCAGTTCCTGTGAAATATGCCAGTAGGCTAAAATAACGAAGCCGAGAAAATCTAGCATAGGTACTTACAATATTGCCATAACGTAAACCTATAAAAGCTTAATCAAAACATTGTATAGTATTAAACAATACTAATCTCCGTTCCTAAATTAAGTATTAATAAAACATAAAGTTACGCTACGCGAGGCCAAATGTAGGCTTACCATAATATTACTCGGCGTTTATTAACTAGGGGGCCGGCAATGGTTGGGTTTTTAACCTTGATTTTATAGTTGAGATTTTGTGATGTTCCTACCACCAAATTGTTTATAACTTTGCTTGATAGTCTACTTTAATAATACTCGTCGTAAAAACTTACCGTCAATCTACTGCATAATTTTTTCGTTATCATCATTATCTTACCTTTTCTTCATCCTCCTAATCCCTTTCCAAAAATCTAGTTTAACCCCCGATTACTGAATAAAGATTTTACAATGCATGTCCTCGAAAAGAGCGTTTTCCAAGCAGCCAAACTGTGCGAAAAGTGTCACTTTTTTTTACTAGTGCTTTTTACTTTCCTGTACTTTTTTAATTTTTAACTCCAACGTCAGCCCGCCGCATAGAGTTTTTATTATTTGAGAAAAGTTTTAAAAATTAGTTAAGTACAGATTATCATTCACATAAAAGGTAAAACAAAACTAATACTTCATTTAAGGCGTTTTTAATTACTCTAGATTTCGATTTTGATCAATAAATTAATTTTAAATATGTTTGGCAGAATGAATATTTTGCACGTGCCTTTTTGCGTTACGAAGTGACAGCTATTTGCACTGTTGCACATGCGCAGTAGATATGCCCGAGGAACTATGAATGAACTATTAGTTAATCTGTGGATATGCTGAGTGAGCGCCCTTGAATAAGCGCCATTTTATTAATTTCTTGCTTGATTCAGATATTTTTTTTTATTTCCTCGCACAATGCATAGTAAAATGTTGTATGATACACGTGCGTAAGATGATTTCCGACTCGTGTCGATTTATCCACTCATCGGAAATCACCTACTTTCCGCACTTGTAGCATAAATAACTATTGAAGTTGAGTGTAGTTCTCACCAAACTTCTTGATGACTGCCCTGAGGCCTTAGTGCGAGTTTTCATTCACGCTCAATCGCGTTAACGTAAACTAAAATTTGTATAGAAACTGGATAAGCGCCGTCTGGTGCCGGCAAGGCAAAACCTCTTTTTTGTATACATTTTGACATAAGAGATCGTTTACGATATCACGAGTGAGTACGTTAAAAACTCGCACTAAGCACACTGAAGTTGGCTTTCCGATGCGCAAGCTGGGTGTGCGCAAGGTACAAAATAGTGCTGTCTTTACCCGACTACTGAAGGAGGGTAATGTGTATATCAGTCTATGTATGTATGTTTGTTCCTATGTGGCGTTCTAGAGACCAAACGCGTTGGCCGATTTTGATGATTCCTAAGTCAATCGATTCGTCTTAACCTTGCAAGTGTCACTGGCTACATTAAAATTGGAAAACAGAAAAATTGCGGATTTTGGGCGCCATATTGTGGGGACAAAAAAATGTTTTATCCTCCAAACCCGTCGTGTGGGGTATCAAAATAAAGGATTTAAAGAGTTGATTTCAAAAATATATAACACTTGTATGTTTAAATGTACCTAAATCTAAAAACAAAAATACTAAAAAGTTATAAATAAAAAAGGTTACTCAAAAAATCTAAAACCCGACTGCTTAAAAAGCGAACTAAAAATACGTAAACTAGAAGAAAATCATGCTGTGCTGTCGGAGGATACATCTGGTTTTCAGCCAGCTCTTGAATACGTATCCTCAGACTGCACAGCATGATTTTCTTCTTGTTTACGTCTTTTTAGTTCGCGTTTTAAACAGTCGGGTTTTTTTTTGTAACTTTACTGCGCAGAAATTGTAGCCAACTTCAGGGCGGCCAAGAAGTTTGGCGAGAACTGTATTTGTCAAACTCTACTTTAGCCTGAAAACCTGTTAGGAGGGTATTACACTATCATATATTATCTAGGATCATAGATCTATGAGTCATATTTATATTTTAATATTTTGGATAGGATCCTATGTATGACCCTAGATATATTACAAGTGGAACACACATTAAGCCAAATCTTGACACATATTTAACTCCCAAATTCTCAATTCAAAACTGACGCTGAATTTTAGGAACATTTTACCATTTTTTGCTGAGTGGTAAATCGTATTCAGCAATAGGTTCTGCAATTTATTTACTCCTCATTAAATATGAAACGGTTAAAGCTCTCCCTAAACGAGGTTTTTCAGTCTCATCTGGATAAGCAACAGGCTTGTAATTGTCTAATAAATAAGATCACGCAAAGGGTACCCAAGGATTCTTTTAAACATTTTCCCCGGTACCTACATTATTTTTTAATACCGTAACTCTTGAAAACTGTTTTATTGTTGTTCAACGTAGAATAGGTTGTTAGGCAGTGAACGGAAATAAACATGGAAGCATTACTTCGAAGGAACTTAACGCGCATCCTGACACAAAATCCCAAACAAACTCACACATCGAAACCCCGCAACTGATTCGCCAAACTAGCCAAAGTACACAAACAATATTATTACAACTCATGATGCACAGTAAAAAATAGACCTTATTTACTTAAGTTTTGGGTTTAAATTACCATCTAACGTATAGGCCGCTAACGACATTTCTACGACGCCACTGCGTCCACCAATCGCGTCGCCCGGGATTCTTTATGCAATATGGTGCAACGCAATTATTAATTATGATAGTGATGGTATTAAAGTAATATGAAAGAAAATATAGAAGCATAAATAAACGTGTGTGATCAGGTTACCACCGTCAGGAACAAAGTTCCTTCTCACGTATGATTTAAACAAAAACATTTTTTTTTATTTTTGCGCTCTTGGATTATTTTAGCCTCACAATCGACTTTAGCATCCTCGAAAACTAAACCCATGATGAAAAATATGAAAGATTTCGCAGCTGCCATTTTGGATTTATATTTTGACCAAATTCGAAAGAAGGATATCGCATAGAAGTATGAACGCTTTTTCGCGTGATGATTTCTACCAGTCAAATCCTACGGCAATTCGTGTTAAAGAACCATCTTTTATTGTATTAAAAATATATCTTTTTGGAACGGTCAAAAATATATTAGAAAAGATAAAGATACAGCAACGATATCTATTTTCTCCATGCTGTTAAAGGAACTTTTATGTACCTACAATAACTTGGTATATTTTGCATAGTGCCGTCCCCATAGAAAAAAAAAATGGCGTGTATTGTTCCTTAGGTTGTAATCAAATTATATTTGCCATTATTGTCAGGTAAAAAAGTTAATTGTTTGGTTGGCATAACATCATCCCTATAGATTTCGTGGCATACTTCATTTTTTATAGAAATATGAATAGCGATGTATTTACACGTGAAATCTAATTCCAACATTCTTGTTATGCAAATGTGATTTATTTATGCACCGCTTCACTGCACAAGAAGGCATTTTTAAATAATTAACACGCGAAAAACAGTAAATATTAGTCGACCGCCGCTGTTGCCTACTGCGGACGAACTAAAAGCGTGAGCGGCACGATCGGTAAGCCCCGCCCACCGGGGCACAATTTGCGTTGGGTCATTTTTTAAAGCTAGGAATGCTTCCATGTTTATTTCCGTTCACTGTTGTTAGGTAGGAAAAGTGTTTTACGATTGTAAAACAATCTTCTAAAGATTGTTTTACAATCGTAAAACACTTTACAAGAGAAAATATTGTTTTTAGGCGCGAACTTGACTCTTTTCTTGGAATCAAATTATTAAAAAAATTACAAAAAATAAACTAAACTGAATTATTTTTTTGGCTGAAATGGTGTGCTCTCGAAGCTTTTAAAAAACTAAACCGACTTCCAAAACATTACAAAGCAAAAAATAAACTTCTTATCGGAAGTCGGTGTCAAAATCGAAAAATTATATGTACTTACCAAAGACACTTTTTACTTTGTAGTGTTTTGTAAGTTTAAAATCGGTTCACAATTGACGGGGTAATCGGTGAACATAGAAAAAAACCGGCAAACTGCGAGTCGGACTCGCGCACGAAGGGTTCCATATCGCAAAAAACGCCAAAAAATCACGTTTGTTGTATGGGAGCCCCACTTAAATATTTATTTTATGCTGTTTATTTGTTGTTATAGCGGCAATAGAAATACATCATCTGTGAAAATTTCAACTGTCTGGCTATCACGGTTTATGAGATACCTGGTGACAGATAGACAGACAGACGGACCGCGGAGTCTTAGTAATAGGGTCCCGTTTTTACCCTTTGGGTACGGAACCCTAAAAAACAAAATCGTACATAGGACCCCTCCTTTGGGAAGTTGGTTAAAAATATGGAGCAGTTCTGATAAAATTTTGTATCTAATTCCATCAGATTTTTTTTTTCTGATAAATGAGTTATTTTTAGTCAAAGAGGTTAAAATAAAACGATTGCAAGCTAATTGTTTTTTTTTAATCGAAACTAGATGAGGATCTGAAGAATAGATCTAATTTGGTACCGCAATTGTTCAAAACGATGGATCGCAAGTATTTTTTTCTGTGGTTATTTATTATTAATCATTTTAAAATAATAAAGTGCATTTTCCTTGATATTTTATACCTTGTTTGTATAGCTCGCACATAACCCGCTGAAATATGAAAATGTGTCAGATAAACACGTTGGCTACTTTTCCAATGCAGACTGGCAAGATAGAATTTATGGTAGTTAATAAATAACACATGTAGGTACTGAAAAATAGTGAATAGTGCGGGCCGACTGAACCAATCTGATCGTAAAAATCTCAAATTTTATGTTAAACATTAATTTCAGTAATAAAAGGCAAAGACTGGGAAATAATAAAAGAGTTATTTGTTAACTAAATTTATTCTCAAAACTATTCTTTTAGAAATCCTACAATAGTAATCGAGTCCAGGTCCAACACTGTTTTATCTCCAGACAAACAAATATAATAATTATAATAACAATCACAACGGATCCTTTCAGTATCCATTTGATAAAGGTCAAATAAATATTTTCTAATTTCAACTAATTGTTCTAAACATAATATATATTATTTAACATAATTTGGTATATTACGATATTTATATTGATTTCGGTTACATTTATGATTTTTAATAAAAATATAAGTTCACCTACTTATTAAATATTATTTAATGAATTTTAGTAAGTAGTAGGTAAAATTTGTAGACGAAATTTTAAAATATTCTCTGACGTAAAACAGTAAAATATTAACAATAAAGACAAAACAAATAATTTTTGTGCCACACAATAATTCCTGAAGGAATAGCTTTTTACCTAATAATTTGTGTCCATAAATAATTTGAAATTACTTATAAATATTATATTGTAAATTTGAAATTACTTATAAAAATTATATAGTAAATTTGAAATTACTTATAAAAAATCAAATTGTCATAAACCAGACATAAAAAGGTCTCTAAGAGACTGAAATAAATATGTTTTACTCACAATCGGCGATTATAATAATGGCATCTACTTATCTATATTATTATTAAGCACATAATCAACGACTTAATGTTCATGTTGACACTTTAACTATTACAAATACTTGACTCTATACATCAGAACTCAGCACACGGGAATCGCAAACATACCTTCTGTATTGGTTCTCAACCACAAATCCACCCTGAGGTATTTGGCTACGGAATATGGCTTACCTACATATTTAAGCAGGAAGATAATAATGGAAGGTCAGCTTAAAATATCTAGGTAATCTAATGATATGGCTGCGATCGCTTAAATTCGACAATAGCAACGTTTAAAAAACAGAAATGCATATTAAAATTGAAACAATAAGAGGGTAGTTAAACAAATTCGTATGCTAACTATCAAAGTTTACGTTCGCGCGACAATATTTCTCCTATTGAATGTTACATAAAAGTTTCACGTTCTTATGATCTCGCTACAATCTCATAATCCTGTTGAGATGTACATTTTTCAACTATAAACATCTATTTTTTCAAGGTACATTTCACACGCGCTCATTTTCAATTATTACTTTACTACACTTTTGAAATCCAATTTTCTTAAAACTACTCGACGAGGAAGGGAAAATGTATTCATCACAACACATCACTCAGTACAACGGTACCTTGAAGTAAATAATATAATATACAACAGTCATAATGTAGTAACTCAGAGCTACTGTATCATATTTGACGTAACGGTCATAATATCATAATTTGGCATATTTTTTATCAAAATCGATGGCCCACGTATTCTCAAAATACATCATTAAAACATTTGATTTATAAATCGTTTATAAAATAATTTAAAAACTTGATAGAAATAGGTACACAGTACACGAAATTAGCCCTAAATGAGGTTATTAACTACTATTTTATATTTTTACATTTAACACTACCTATTTGTTACATGATTACAGTTTAGGTTTTATTATCTACATAATAATTAAACATTTATTTACTTGAACTTTTGCATATTATTCAACGGCATATTACCGATATCTATGATCCTCGTTACTTCGCCGATCATTTAAGATGATCGACGCTCATGAAAGTCATTTCAAAACGACTAGAAATGTTTATTTTAAGCTTTATCCGGTTACGCAAATATTGCGAACGACTTACGAGAACTTCAAAGTTATATTACTTCTAACTCCGGATACAAGAGAGATGCATTATGAAAATAATGCTCATAAACATTCTTCTAACGACTGACATATTATTAAGCCTCACTCCGATCAACAGCAGATGATTATCACATTCTGATACAGCGCACAGTTTACTCCCGCGTGAATACAAATTCGTTGTAGTGGTTCCAACGATTTTCCTCTGAATCCACTCCCGGCTTGAGCTCGGCAGCCCCGCCAGCGGTGCCGCTGCCACAGCTCGCCGTCAGCTTGAAACCGTTCTCTTGCAACATGTCAAATGCTTGCTCAATGAACGAGTGCTTTAAGAAGAAACGAGAGGTGTACCTGTCAGCAAGTCCATGGTCTGGATCTCGAGACTCGTTCAGGGTTTCTCCAAACACGTCACGGCAAAGATTCACCTTTCCACAGACGAGGATACGTGATAACTTGCGGAACTTAACATCGGCGAGTCCGTCGCGGCCGAACGCAAAGCTCCCTCGGTAGCCGACGGTGATGCATCCCTTCTCGCGGTTCGGAGGACGCGGGTCAGCATCCCGCACCGCGTTCTCTAGTCCGGCGAGTCTGTAGTGTTTGGCTTCACGAGCCAGGCGCTTGTGTTCCCTGAAGCACTCCGGAAGAACGAGCCCGCCGTCTCGGAGATAATCCAAAACATAGCGGAAGAGGACTCCGTCGCGATCGAAGAAAATGCGACCGCGGGCATCGCGCGGGTGGTCGAGGTCTTGTAGCGCGGCGGCGGGCAGCGAGTCGGGCTCGCGCAGCAGCGTGTCGCGCGTGGTGGCGTAGTGCACGCCGCCCACGTTGAGCTCGAGGACTTCGGGCGGCGCGTCCGCCATGGCTGAGGGTTGAGGGCGCAGTGTCGGAGCGACTGCGCGTCCCTCGCTCCTCCCTGACCCACTTACCGCGCGTCTCGGCGCCGCCGCGCGAGCCCATCAATAACGCACGCCCGGGTTACTGACTCGAACGTAATTATTTCCTACCCTTTCGAGGGAAAACTCCTCCGTAAAAGCCTTCAAGGTCGACGTCTATTGTTAGCTAACAGATGGTATATAATTCTTTGATTCGACGGAATGCTATATTTGCTTTGCTAGTTACTTTCATGGACTTAATTAATTGGATTATTGTTACACGACTTGGTGCGAATAACGACTTCGCGATACTGCGAGCAAGTTTGTCATCTGAGTGTAGATTCAGGACGTCGTTAGAACTTATTGGCAGTCATCACTCATATCTAAATGGAAGCAGTTCATATAAAATCCAACAGAGCATAAACCTTGAAAGTCTTTCAGGCGTTAATGGGATGCCTCCCACGGCACATATTTCGGGAGAAACTTTTTCATTCAGCCAGCGGGCCAGCACATTATTTTTAATACTTTTTTCCCACGTTATTCTCGTGACGCAGAATTATAAGCCTACTGCCGCCCTGAGTGACATATTACAATGTTACCTGTAGCTCTGCATAAAAATAACTCAATCAAGAAATAATATTTGTAACTATGAAACAAAACCACCTGTAGGTTCCCTCGGCTTGTGGGTTGTTTTCTTGAGTCGATACAAGTTACTGTCTGACAAATTGCGTATTCAGCAGAATAAGATAGAGCCTTGACGCATTGTTTACTTTGCCAATACATCACTATCCACGTGTCCCTCCTTTACAAATTTTGTTTACTTTGGCGACAAAATTTGACCTTCGTCCCTCCGCATAATATGAGATTAGATTTTCTCGGAGTGGCATCAGCATTTGATAAAATGGGCTTTACAGGGCGCTGAGAGTTTTTACTGATTACTGGAGTAATGAGTGAGAGGCCTTTTATTACGGTCTCGGGAGATACGCTTTTGTAATAGAGCAACACGAACCACCCTGGTCCGTGTTGCTCTATGGCTTTTGTTTTCTGCACATTTGCGAGATGGAGGTTGACGCGAGAGCTAAATGTAATTAAAAATGCCCGTCAAATTTTTGTTCCATTTGCCATGTTGTTCACGGCATAATTAATGAACTTTAATAATGTTTATGAATGTTAAGGTTTAAATTAAAAAAACATTTTGTATTGCGGTAGTATCCCGAGTGTATTAAAGTATACCAAATAAATTACTAATACCACATTAACAGCCTGTTATGGGATGTTACACATACACTCCCAAATATCACATTATGGTACATAATACATACGAATACGAGATAAGGCAATTTTATAATAGTTACAAATCATCTCTATCTTTACGGATTTTAAAATTCACAAAAGTATAGTCAGGGAGTTCCACCTCGTTCCTAAATTCGCATTTTTCTATTTTGCTGGCTGGGCTCCCTGTGGTCTTCAGCCACTCCATCCTGCAAAGACAGTGGAAATTTCTAGAAGTTACGAGAGCAAACTAATTACAAAGTCGGGGAGACTTTAATTTGCCCGCTTTTCTTTAATTTTCATTATTTACACCTATTAATAAAACTGTGATCATTTCAACCTTGTCCCTATTCACCTTACTCGAAGTGGCGACTATGAGCTCTTAGACTATTATATTAACTAAATAGGTGCCGCCCGCGTGATATTAGATTATTATCATTATAAATTATAGCCTATGTGTTATTCTGATGTATAAGCTTTATTACTGTAAAGTTTAATTAAAATCCGATTAGTATTTTTGCGTGAAAGTGTAACAAACATCCATTCATCCATCCTCACAAACTTTCGCATTTATAATAGTAGTAGGATTAAGCGTTAAGGGCCTACATACGCTTTAGTGCCGTAAAACGGTAACTTTTTAAAGCATACTCCTTAGTAACGGCTAGGTTAAAAGGTTTGAAAAAACTACATATTTATTATTGTTTCATGTATACAATTTTGAACACAAGGATTTTTCGTGTAACTAATAGTATTGCTTTAAAAAAAAAATTATCGACACTATATTTATTCGCAACTTTTGGAAACTCCTCCAAAACGACTTGGATGTTTAAAAATATTTTTACACAGAAAAATTGATGGCTGGTATTTCTTCATAACTAACATAGCATATGTAAATCAAATAATATTTTGCAAACAAAACTGATCAAAAGGAGGTTCAATATTGATATTTTGGCATCGAGCGGGCGCACGGCCAGTACTGCGTTACGATGGGGCGTATATAGCGCCTTAAATATTATGTAATTATTTATCAATAGTATTCTGTAAATAATACATAAAAATCAGTACTGAGACTTTAAGAAAAAGTACTTAATCTTTTTTCGTACGTCCGTTCGTCTAGGGGCTCTGGGATCTTGCTCTACATCTCGATCGATGTAAGTTTCTGGTGACAAATCATTACTGCATTTCTACCGGAGCTTGTATAAGCTTCATAAAAACACGGAGCCTTATTCTAACCTCGATAAAGTCCTCCACGTAAAATTTCGACCATCATGGCCAATCTCAACGAAGACTAGCCATCCCAAGACAGTGTTAATGTCTGTATTTACGTGAACGTTATAAGCAGAGATCGTAATAGGTAAGAGTATACTTACCTAAAGTTCGAGGCAGTAAGTAACATAGAGTTGATAATACCTCCTCTAAAATCCCGGAATCATAAACATGTCGATTAAATCCCGGGATTGATGAAACTTAAATATTATGTTTTTAGAGTACCGTACTAAAACAGAGCTTTGTTTTACATATATAATTAATTGTTCTAAACTCAAAAACATAATGAGATTCTTCAATTTAGTAATTTAGTTGAAAACGCTATAAGTACTTTGCATTTTTTTAAACTCTGGATTTAATCGTCATATTTATGATCCGGTAAGACTGGAAGCCGACCCCAATATAGATGGGAAAAAGGCTATACAGATGATGATGATGATTTATGATGCCGGGATTTTAGAGGTGGTATTATCAACTCTATGTTATTTACTGCCTCGAACTTTAAATCAATATACTCTACCTAATCCGATCTCTGGTCATAAGTATAGATTAAATTAAAAGAGATCGGAACTTCGGTAATATCCCGAGTTTATTAAACTAAAACAAATAAATTACTAATACTAAATTACAGTCATGAGTGTTACACTCTCAAATAGCACATAATGGAACATAAAACATACCAGATTATAAGGCAATTTTATAATATTTAAACATTAATCTTTTCGGATGTTAAAATCTGCAAAAGTATAGTCAGGTAGTTCTACTTGGTTCCTAAATTCGCATTTTTCTATTTTGCTAGCTGGGCTCCCTGTGCTCTTCAACCACTGCATCCTGCAAAGACAGTGGACAGTTCTAGAAATTACTAGAAAACTAATTACAAAGTCGAGGGGACTTTAATTTGCACACTGGTCTCACTGTGTAATGAATTGTGGTTCGTATTCATTACGAGTTGCGAGGTTGCCCTCTGTCGCAAGTAGCTTTTAGCTCTTTCAAAAGTGTCCCTGTAAATTTTATACACTAAAGCACAGATATATTTAACTTTTAAGTAGACACATAAATTGACATAACGTAGTTACCTAATTAATATCTTAAGGCGCGTCCCCGAGCAAAACGCCGCGCTAGTCGAATTTTGTGCAGTTTTTAAGAGCTATCTACTCTTTATTTAAAAAGAAACATCAATTAATAAAAAAACATTAAATTTATACATAATGTTGATTCAAAAATTTTAGTGCACTTTTTTTTTAAAGATGTATATGTGTCACTAGTCTCCTTCCAACAAATCCATAAAAATGTGAAATAATTATTGATAGCATGCATCTCCTCGCAAAGTATTCATTAATTATGTTTTATACTAACACTAATGGATAGACAATTTTATAACGAACATTTTGTAAGTTTTATTTTTTTCAAAAGACCAATATTCGATTTTATAAAGATTTTATTCTAAAATCTGGGCGTATTGACTACAGTAATTCATGCGCCACCAGTGCCGCTAGGCCAATAGGAATGCTCATATCTCATGCTGATTTTTTGGTCAGGGCACGGCCTTAAGTGTAAAAACTTGTACTATTGCATGCTATATATTAGCCAAATGTGTGTTGCTAAATATTTTATATAAGAACTTTATGTACCTACCATATTTGATGCAATAAATGAATTGGATTGAATTAAATCGTAGGAGATAAAAGTTAAACAATTAGACTATTTCGAATATATCTGGATCGAATTATAATTTTCTGATGCTGCCGTTAAATGAGATTCGCCGTAGGGCGCCGGGAAATTCTTGATTACATTTATTTTCTCTCTAATATTATGAAGTGAGAAATGAGTATATTAGAGGCAGTTTGAAAGTGTCGCCAGTGGCAGAAAAGTTGAAGGGAAACCGTTTGTCCTGGTATGGTCATGTGATGTGGAGGGATGAAACTCATGTTACTAAAAGAGTTATGAATATAAATGTAGATGGATGGAGAGGGAGAGGGAGGTCAAAGAAAAGATGGATGGACTGTGTGAGGAGTGATATGAAAGAAAAGGCAGTTAGTAATAACGTGGCAGGGGACAGGACGGTGGGTCGCGGATAAATTTGAAAGAGAGTTACTGCGGCCCTGGCACAAGCAACTGAAGGAACACGGGTGGGTTTTAGTCAGTAAAAGTCTGACATGCCCTCCCGCTTTACCCAGAGCGGGAGAAGTCATCGGATGATTTCCCAACCAAAAAAAAAAAAAAAAAAAAGTGACAGGACGGTATGGAAGAAGCAAACGTGTTGCGCCGACCCCAAGTAACATGGGATAAGGGCAGGAAGATGATGTTTTTTTTGTCTCTCTGCAGAATTATTATGCCTAAAAGTTCGGCAGACTCAACGAAATAATGTTTCGTTGAGTCAGTCATATTATGATAAAGCACTTTTTGCAGGGTCTATAGTTATAAGTTGACTATTGATAGGTGATGTTGAATGACGACAAAAAACACTAATAATTTTTGTTTACTGATTTCAAATACAAGGGTTTTCGTTTACCAGATTTAATTATATTTTGAAAGTATTCCATATCAAACAAATAACGAATCTTCAAATTCCTTACCAGCTGTGAGATATTTCTATAAATGTCGATCTTTATTTCAAAGAAATACTTGGAGGCTTTGCGTTTCCTCGTAAAATAAGGTTTCTTTTTGTTGTCGATCAAAACAGTTTGGGGAAAAACGGTAGGTATAAGATACTAACACTTCCGCTTGGTATAAAATCTAGTGTATGACCGAACTTTCAGACTTCGGCTTCGGCCATCTTCAGCCAAAAATACCGCTTTCGGTTTCGGCCTTGTTCAGTCTAGGTTTTATTCGAACCCGAAGGTTTTTAGTAAGTGCCGAAATTGGAAGTGTTTTAGCAAATGCCGAAACGTTACGAATGCGTGAGAGCGCGGATGGAAGAGATGCTGCGATTTTTAATCGCGCGATTTTTTTCTGCCCTTTTGACCTATGGAATTGTATGAAGCTGCACGCATTGCGGCAAAAAATTCGCGCGGAAATAATATCGCAAGAAATCCGTGTTTCGCCACAGGATCCACCGCGAATATTTTGAACTCTATGAACAGGTAGAAGGATACAAAAATCGCGCGGACGTGTTAGGCTTAACACGCAGATTTTTAGTACAATTTGAGCGCGATTTTTTTTCCGCATTGCGTGCGGCTTCATACATTTCCATAGGTCACAGAATGGGCGGAAAAAAATCGCGCGAATAAAATCGCAGTGCGTGTTATGCCTTAGTTAAATTCAGTACGCGGACGAAAATATGCGCGAATTTAATTCGCAATGCGTGCTAAGCCTAATGAAATCATACGTACTAGATACGGCTCTCGCATATGTTCAAAAACTCGGATTAATAATTTTGCATTCTGATTGGTCCCTGAAACTTCGTTCGAGCTGCATTTCTACCAGAGTTTGTGAAAGCAGATTTTATAAAAATACTAATTTAAAAAACTTTAGTAAGAAGCCTTTTCGTATTCCTCTCAGCAAACCCTTTTATTTGATATCCATTTCATAGAAGGTGCATAAAAAATTATTGGTCCGCCATATTGGATTTAGGATAATGTCATTTGGCTAACCGTGCATTAGAAAATTTAGTTACTAGGTTTGACCTATACATACTAGGGAAGTTAAATAAAAGTACAATACGGAGCTTCCTTCGAATCTCGATAGTACAGCACCTAAGTAGAATAGATATTAAATAACTCACATGGATTGCACTTTTTCATTTGGACCCTCAACATGTCCCAGCACGGTTCCCTGCGCCGTGTTCTTACACCAGCCACGAAGACCCAGCTTCTCAGCCTGCTCCTTGGTATGCTGCAACAAAAAATAACATAACATCACACTTATATTTCTCGACTGGGTAGGCAGATACAAACAAGTAAATTTTAAAACCCCCGACACGATATCTTGCGCAAATAACTCAATTTAAACAGTAAAACATATTTAGTAATCTGTGGTAAAACGCCCTTATCTTTTGATAGGCTGAACCGATTTTCATCAAACATTCAACATAGCTAAGAACACTCTCGATAAAGTCATAATATTTCAAACATAAAAAAAAATATCTCAATCGGTTCATTCGTTTAGGAGCTATGATGCCACAGACAGATACACAAACACACAGGTATGTTGCAGTTTTCGTTATATTCGAAATCGGCCCCGTGACTCATTTGATTGTTTTGTGCTATTCTTCATAGTGATTATTTGGCCTTCCACGCACACTTGGAAAACTCAGCCTTGTATAGGTACAGGAAGCATTAACTTAAATACGATTAACTTGTTTAATTGTATAAAATTGTATCTACAGTTAATTTACATTACTTAATTATTGCGTTAATCATGGGTACAACATTTTATGACGCTGCTATATCCTATTTTCTATGTCCTTTCATTTGATGCTAATACATTCACATTCCGGGCCTTGGACATACGCGAATATCAGCAGCTAAATGTAGCTGGTCGTGGGTAAAGAATGGCTATCCTTGAGCTTTGTTAATAGTAATAGCAAAACTAAGTTTGATTGGAAACTGAAGTCTTTTGAATTGCAATGATAGGACAGTGGCGATTATTGGGATTCGACGTATGAACACGCTTTCCCCTTTTCTCATATCTGTTAATATATTGGCACCTATCAATACATATAATAAATCTTGTGTAATACGAAGCCTCATCCCATTACATAGTCTAAATTAATATGCAGATCTCAATCATTTGTTATCAAAAACATGCTTGCAAAGTTTCAACCAAATCGGCAGCCGCAATAAAAAGTTTCATACAAGGTTCAGCTTTTTCCATTTACCCCCTTAAAATTCGAATTTACAAAAAATACTGTCTTTATACTACCACCTGCCGAAATTCAGCTTCATGAAGAATATTTGTACATTTTATCTTTACATCCACAACCCCTTTTTAGGGGTAGTTTGATTGAAGTGAATCGATCTCTATGATAAGAAGTTTTATACAAAACTAACCGCTCTCTCTTTTATGCACAAAGAAGTAGCCTATGTCCATGTCAGGGTCTCGAAACTATCTGTATATTAAATTTCATCTAAATCGGTTCATAATAAGGAGTTGCATGATAAGAAGATACAAACAAAATTAACCCTCTCTCCTATTTGTCCCCCTTTAGTGTTTTAAGCAAAAAAACATTTTCTGCCACAATTAACGCCATCTAGTGTCAAGTATACAAATCACATACTTATAGGCAGAAAATGTTTTATTGCTTTTCTAATAATTTACAACAATTTAACAGTTATTAAACAGGAGTACATAATGAGTACAAATTTTTAGGCATGCTCCCGTTTCATCAATTCTACGCCAGCTGGAATTTTAGCGTGGTCGTGCTGGGAAAGAATCTTGTCAGCACGACCTTTATATCTGCGATAATTGAGAGGTATAAAATTTCTAATTTGTGGTATAAAATAGTACAAATTAAAAGGATTTTAGTACCATCTAAACTTATAATGAATGCGTTCATGGTCGTGCTACGAAGTAAGACACCCTAGAAGAAACATTTTCACTCTTGACTTAAAGACCCCAAGGTTGTAGCTATCAGGGAACAAAGACCCCGGAAGGGAATTCCACTCCTTAGCTGTGCGCACAATGAAAGTATTAGCAAAACGCTTTGTGCCTATGGGAGGGATGTCCACCATGTACCGATGGCGCATGGCCGTACGTCTTGTAGTCCGATGATGAAAAGGGCTAGGCGGAATCAAATTGTGCAGTTCTGTCGCACACTCCCCGAAATGTAACCGATAAAAAACCGACAGGCTGGCAACTCGGCGTCGATGCATCGTTGCCAATAAGCCTTTTGGCCCGTCTGTCGTTTGACTCAAGTGCATCAAGCTGGTATTTGGCAGATCCATCCCAGAGGTGAGAGCAGTACTCCATGCATGACCGAACTTGCGCTTTATACAAGTTAAGCAGCTGTTCAGGCGTGAAGTACCGTCTCACCTTAGCAAGAATCCACAACTTTTTTGCAGCTAACTGAGCTTTCGCCTCAATGAATGGACCGAAGTTGAGGGTCGATGTCAACGTAACACCGAGAAGTTCGAGATGGTCCGTTAACGGCACGGTTACACCACGGAAAGGAGCCGGGTGGAATGGCTCTTTTTAGCGGAAAAAAGACACGCCTGGGTCTTAGTAGCATTGAAACTGACCAAATTGGCAACACCCCATTCGGAGACCGCCTTCAAGGACAGGTTCAAGCGTTCAACCATGGCCTCCCGGAGAGACCGAATCTGAGGCCCAGTAGCCCGTGCGCCGGAGCAGTTCGAAGACATGTAACATCCACCAACCCGCACTGGTCACGCGTGATGGATTAAGGCCTATTTCCTCTTTCACAGAGAGGGGGCCTGTGTCCCAGCATTAGGAAAATTAAAAAGCTGATGATGATGATTAACCGGTTGAATGCCGTGATTACCGAAAACTACATCGGTATTACTCTGGTCAGGAGCCCTACCATGAAGCGTCAAAACTATCATGGATCCACAATGACAGAGAGAGGAGCTATTTGTCTTGTATAGCTCCGTTTATCTCTCACAGTGAAACTCTCAAAGTTTGGACAAGTCATGGTAAGGCCTCAGGTCCCTCAACTACAGAAAGAACTGCAAGAATGTCAAGTGGAAGGTGCACTCAAGGCATAAATTGCGTTATAAGGCGTCTCTTCAAGTCCTGCAAACGAATGGTATGGTGCTCTATTTCTCCGCTGGTGAATATGCAAGTCCAGTATGGAGCCGCACTGCCCACTCCAAATTAATGGATACAGCTCTAAAGAGACGTGTCGGATTTCCATAGGTTGTCTCAAACCGACTCCTGTTCGAATGCTGTATCGGCATTGCGCACCCCAAAATTCGCAGGAATAGCAAGTCGTAAAGAAAGGGCGAAACTAGAAAACGACCCACGCCACCCAATGCACAATTACCGCCTCAGCTCTTAAAAAGCCGGAAAAGTTTTCTTGGATGCGTGGGTCTATCTGATGGCTACTCCTCTTAGGCGAGATGCGAACTTTGGCGAGTGAAACCCAAGCCTCCTGACAATTTCACCGGGCCATCGGAGAGCCAGAAGAATTCCCAGATCAGAGCAAGTGGAAACCTGGGCACACTCTGCCGTGATCGATCTGGAAATCCCTAAATAGACTCCACACTCGAGTTGGCCGCAGTAAGGACAACCTTCACAGGTGGGGGTTCTCAGATGCCACTAGTCTTCAGTGCTTGTGCAGCACCTCTTCGCAGAGAGGTGCACCTTACCTCTCGGAGTGCGCAGCATGCCCCGTCACCTTTATTTGCGCGGACCTTATGACTGCGTCACCGAAATGTGTTGCCGTGGCTGAACTCTGAAGAAGACGACTAAAATAATTAAAAGCCACTGTGTCTCACGAGGTTCCACGTTTCAGACATTCAAGGGGTTTATCAGTTTCCTAATGATTTTTTTTAACCACCATAAAAAATTATGTACCAATTTCTCTATATATTTTTTTTTAGTTTTACTACCTACATGCAGTTTTTATTATGTCGTTTATTGTTTACATAAACTACTATGGAACAATAAAAGTTGAAGGATTTTTATTCATCAGTTACTGGACATTATTTTAGCAAAATTAAATATTTTGTTTGAAACATTCTACTGATTATTATTTGAAGATCATTAAGTCAAAAGGAACCAAGATTATTTTGATTTTGATAAAGCAGATTTTGTCCTCCATTACCATTCGAAAATAGACACCCTGAACAGTTCCAAAAACTTCAAAGTCTATCGCTTGCAGAGCCATGGTATCCCGTGCAGGAGTTCTCTGACAACTTTTAGCACAACCCGTTATTTTCTTGAAGTTACACGAAGTTACAGAATAAATAATTATATAGCAAATGACATTTACTTCAATGAAATTGTCATTATAATTTAGATTGTTGTTGGTTCATATTAAAAAGTTTGGTAATGCACAGAAAAATAATAAATTAGAAACTAAGTATCTGCTACTGAGATTTAAAAAAGCTCTGATTAGTCTACATGTACATAGCAATAGACACAATCATTATTGCAACTGACTAACAAAAGTATGCAGTTGCAACTTGCAATAATACAACTCATGGTTTAGTCTTTACTATGGGGGTATTAACTATCATAGATCGTAGAGTCATATTTTTTGATAGTGTAATATATATATAAACATATGAAATATATCCTGTTTGAAAGAAGATTTTTGACATTTGAACGATACAGGCAAAGAACAGGGAATGTCCCAAGTTTTACTTTCAATTTTTTATTGGCAAGCAAATATAGTTTTATTCTCAATTACTAACGTTTTAAAACGTAAGGCGCCAAAAGGACATTTTTGTTTATGGCCGAAACGAGAAGAATGGGGAATGTCCATGACATACCGGTAAAGAAGGAGCTGCGTTTTTCTCAAAATCTTTTAATTAGGACATTTTCTGTTTTTTGCTTGTACCCTTCATTTAATATTTTGATGTCTTATAGATCCTAGATATATGATAGTGACACTGGCCAAAGAAATAGATACTAATTTGGATTTTCTTATTGAATTTTGTTTGTAGTATTTCGTTCAATGCAACTACAGTAAAATAAAGCATTTCATAAAGATAACACAGTTTCACATCAAGTTTATTTATTATTAAGCATTTTTATAGCTGTCAAATCCAACTTCTTAGATTGTCACAATTATAATAATTATAGAAGTCAGACAATCTTAGAAGTCAGATTGGAAGACGAATTATTAGTCTTAATATAAACCTTAATCGAGGCAGAGTGGGAGTAGGGTGGCACGGGCAGAGTGTGCTAGATTATTGGATGAACGAACTATTGCAGTGCTGGATTGGAACAAGTTTGTAATATTAAGTTCTATTTTAATCCTTCTATTGGGTGTCTCAGAAATCTAACTTTTGTGGATATATAAAAATTAACAAATATACAACAGACTCTTCAGATAACCCCAGCGGAAAAAAAGCCAGTGGTATGGGGTCTGGGCTACAAAACTTCTGAGGCATGTTTTCTTGAATGTTAGAGATTGCTTTGAAGAGTGCCAGAGCCGTGAATGATGACATCTGAATAATGTTATTTTCAAAAAGTAATTTTCCCTTGTCTTCAGTTTCTGATTTTATAATTTAACTTGTGTATATAAATATATTTGTTAATTTTATATGCATGATCTACAAAGGTTAGTTTTTTCTGAGCCACCCTGTATTATTAATTTCATAACTGCCAGACGCAGGGGCTTTTTAATTATTTCAGTTATATTACAGCATTCCACCGGTTGATTAATACATAACGGTAGGTACATCCGACTGGCTGAGACCAGAGGTTTTGAATTATTTTATCTAAATAAAAATACTCTTAAATAGGTACAATAAAAATACTCATATCATAAACATGCTGTTAAATTATTCTACCAAAACCAGTTCGGAAGAACTGATTAGTAACTTGTAAAAGTAATCGTAAAATGTAATTTGGCTTTACAAACCTTTCGGAAAAATACTCCTTGGACTTTTCCAAATACTTCGAAGTCGATAGCTTTAGCAGTCATAGCTGCGGATACAGTTGTGCAGCTGCTCCTATAAGCAGTAGTCACCACTGTTAAGACTAGTAAACGTAACATTTATTTATCGATATAAAGTAACGAGACGTGCAAATTTTCGAATTTTGCGTTAACAATGAAACAAAATATTACATTTGCGTTTCTTTTGACGTAACGCTTTAAGTTTATTGGTAACCTATAATTTAAGTTATTGTGTTATTCAAAAGTCTGCTATTATTTCAAGTATAAAACAATTTTAATTAGATTAAACTCGGAAATTATAATTATCGTGAGCCGTATTGCCTATAAACTGCTCGTTTCCGTAAACTGAAACGTAATTTCAAAGCGCGTGGTGGTAAAGTCTTGTTCAATCCATGTTAAAACTATTACTGATGCCAAACCAAAATACTTAAACCAACTGGAAACTAATATTTTGGATGAAATTCTATAATTAACTAGAAGAATAAACCTCTTTAAGTAAAAAGTCTTTTTTATTAATTTTAAAGTACCAACGTACTTCTGTGCGTTATTTTCTCACCTTTGAACTTTTTATATTTTCTGGCAATTACTTGATCAACAGTTTTGTTGACTATTTTGTCAAGATTCTAGAGAAATACCAAAATAAAAATTTGGATTTGGAACTGTCACTGTCAAATCGCTCAAATCGTCAGACTCAGTGGTGAGCGTAATTGTTTGTTTTTGCATTTTTTCATGCGAAATTTAGGTTTTAAGAATACTTTTTAATATTATCATCTTTTGCAGAAGTCTACGGAAGTGACAAATAATTTGTAACGAATAAAATATGGCACTCTTCAGCTGTAGCAGGTATGTTGACAAATTATGTAACATGGGTTAGGTTTGTGTAAGTTGGCAGTGTTTTGTATGTTGCATGTTTTATTGTATTGTAAATGTTACAGATTGGGCAGTCGGTCGGTGCTTGCAAGTTTGAATAAGATCCCTAGTGTGTTAGGCTCTGTAAATTACGCTCAAGCTGCTGCGCCAAAAATCGTGTTTAAGAAGTTTGAGGAGCCTAAGTTGGAGCACCATGACGATAGGAACGCTCGTCTTAATCGGCCTATGTCGCCGCATCTTACCATCTACCAGCCCCAGTTGACCAGCATGCTGTCCATCACCCACAGAACGTCAGGTATTAAATTTTATTTGTTTATAAATCAGTTCCTAACGGGCTTTACATTAATGTTGAAAATCATGCTAATTATGATGTAATATCTGGCTAAAACTACTTGATGGTAAAAAGTTATTCGTGTATAATAATCTATTAGCCTTTTATAGTACAATTTTAATTGGAAAACTGGTTTTATAACAGGTTTAGAGAATTGGTTTTGTTATTTACAACAATTAATCTCTATGTGCTTAGTTTAAGTGGAATTTGGTTAGGTTCTTTACACACAAACATTGTTCTAGGAATCATCCTATCGGGTTACTTCGGAATACTGGGCATCGGAGCTCTGGTATTGCCAAATGACATCTCACACTACATTGCCATGGTTGAGGGCCTCAACTTGTCTGCGGCAACAATCTTCTTGGCAAAATTCATACTCGCTGCTCCAGTAGGCTACCACTTCGCTAACGGAATCAGGCATCTCTTCTGGGATATGGCTAAGGGACTCACAATCAAGGAAGTGTACTCTTCTGGCTATGCTATGCTAGGTCTTTCCTTAGTTCTCACATTGATATTAGCGGCATTATAAATGTCTCATTAGGACCAGAATAAAACAAAAAACATTGTTGGGTATTATTATTTATTGTGTGTAAGTGATGAAATAAAAAATAAATCAATCAGACTTGTTTTTGAAACCTCCTTTCACTTTTTTTTTGTATTTTTTTAAACTGTTTTACTGCTGTTGGACTACTATTGGTAAAACAGTTTTCTTAAAATAGTTTTTCATTGTTTTCTATCAGTAAACTTGCTTTTATAAAAACCCTCAATAAAGGGTAATAATTAGCATCTTATAATAATCTATTAGGCTACACCGCAGGTAGAAATGACATCATGAATCTGCTTGAATTTCTCAAAGTCCAATTTCTCGGTAGTCGCCAATCCAGTTGCAGCATTCTGAAAAAAAAAACAATAAGGTTTATGGTTTGATATTAATTGTGAAACCTTATTGAATGTTTATTTTTTATGTTTTGAAATTAGAACTCACGTTGAAAATGACGTTATTGTTCTTGAGGAATTCTCCATATATGTTGAATAAGTCTGTTCTGGTGTCCAGTAGCTGGGCGAGACTGAGTGGTGTGTGTGCGATTGAGACGTCAGATAGGAAGTCTTTAGCGGCAAGCCATGTGCGAGAGGGAGCCATCGCGATGTTGCAGGTCGAGTAGCTTGAGAGGGTGTCGCGTCCGCCCGCCTCGCGGTTCAGGCAGAGGAGTTCGTACTGTGATGCGTCGAAGTTTGATAGATCCGCACCTGGTAAAAAGACCAATTAGATGTGGATACATGTTGACTATCTTAATGATGTAAAACTACTTTGGGAGCTCGGTATGTATGGAAGGACCAAATCTGGACTTCCTTCTGGAAAGTGTGTCTTAACTGCAGACATAATAATTTAGATAAGCATAATCAATTGACCTATAAGTAATTAGAAAACAAACAACCGATAGCCTGTTACAATAATGTTACTTTTCAAGATTCTAGATAGTATTTTCAACTTCGAACTTTATAGACTATGTTTCAAGTTTCGTCGCATAATGTTATGCACCAAAGATTACTATTATATACTGGGTTTATGCACTTAATGTCAATTCAAGGAAAACTACTAATAATATCCCCACATAAGTCGTATTGAGCAGCTCAGATTGTAGGTAAACATTTTTTGCTGTAACTCGAACCATCAAGCTACAACGTAGGGTTAGCAAAAGAATATAGAATATATAATTAATAAATATCTATGAAAATTGTTCTGAATATTAATAAAAGCTTGACAAAAATGTAAGGAAAAAAGTTAAGGTATTTTTAACAGGTGAGACCAACCCCGAATTCTGTATTAAGAATTCATAGTTAAGAATTCGTCGAATTCTACTTTAGCCTGAAAGCCTTTCAAACTTTAGCATTGAAGCAAGATTTATTTATTTTATTTTATTTAAAAAAAAATTGCCCCCACACTAGGAATTTCTTCCTGTATCGTGGGTGCGTTTACAAACATATAAACTCACATATACAAACACCCAGAGCCGGAACAACTATCTGTAGGTCATACAAATATTTTGTTCCATGCGGGAATCGAACCCGCGACACGCAGCGCAGCAGTCAATCGCTCAACCACTGCGCCAACCGTGCGCCCAAATTTGGTATGTTTTTAACTGCAAATACTCAATCCTGAAACTGGATATGAGAAAATAGCCCTTCAGCCGTGAAGTACCGTGTCGCGAACACTCAACTAATCTGTTGACAGTACTTGAACCTTTTCCTTTGACAAAAGTTTGCGTAGGTATAAACTCACTTGAAACAAAAGCCACGTCCCCGCGGTTTTCCTGAAGGCACTTCAAGGGACTGCTGTCACCCGAACACTGCTGGCGGAGTTTTGAGACGTCATCGCCTGGAACAAGTACTTGTTATATAAGAACTTACTTTAGAAAATATAGCCTGGGTAACGGGCCTTCATCATCACCAGCCTTTTTAATGTTCCCACTGCTGGAGCACAGGCCTCCTCTCTGTGAGAGGGAATGGGCCGTAATCCAACACGCGGGCCCAATGTGGGTTATTAATGGATCTTAGAGCGTCAATATTGACTGTACTGATTTGTCGTGGTGGCACAGTGGCTAAGACCTCGCCACTCGTGTTTGAGGTCGTGGGTTCAAATCCGGGCAAGTGCCAATGTGACTTTTTCAAATTCATAAATATTGAAGCTCCAGAGCTTTGAACACCGTCGCCGAGTTGCCAGCTTATCGGTTTCATTTCGGGGAGTGTGCGATGGAATTGCACGATCTAATTCCACCTAGCCCGTTTCATCATCGGACTACCAGACGTACGGCGATGCGCCATCGGTACATGATGGACCATCCCACCCATACGCACTAAACGTTTTGGAAACACTTTTATTAAGCGTACATCTAAGGAGTGGAATACCCAGCAGGAGTCTGTGTTTCCCGATAGCTACAATCTGGGGGTCTTTAAGTCAAGTGTGAATAGGTTATTTCTAGGCAAGCGTGTTTCACCGTCGACCACATCATCGCTTACCAACAGGTGAGATAGTGGTCAAGCGCGAGCATATAAAATGTTAAATAAAAACGACCCTGGTCTTAGCAATAAGGCAAGAAAACACCGCAGTAAATAATGTGCTACAGTTCCTTATCAACTTAGTTCACTTAAGTATCGTATCGTTATATTTTACCTCTGGGATTGTTTTCTGGCTTGTCGACTCCAGGTAAACACGAGCCTCCAGAGAAGAAATCGGCAAAGTGTTTGATACACTGCAACAACAAAATAAGAAATAGTAGATGTAGAGAATGTTCTACGAGTATAAAAATAAATTGTTAGACTTGCCCTAAAGTGGCTTTGGAAAATAGGTCACATAGTAACTTCATATCTTGTTGGAGTGGCAATTATTAAAAGATAAAAACTAATGCACAATGCAGTTGTGTCAAGGCTTTTATCTCGACTATACTCCATTTGCGATAACATATAACAACGTTTAAATTAGCACATTTTACAGCCCGTTCAACCGATTTTGACTTCTATTGCGTTGGTGATACGACAAATGGTAGCTGTAGTAAACAGTTGGTTTTGGTAACAGATTTATGCTTTTTAGGGTTCCGTACCGAAAGGGTAAAAACGGGACCCTATTACTAAGACTTCACGATCCGTCTGTCTGTCAGTCTGTCCGTCTGTCACCAGGCTGTATATCATGAACCGTGATAGCTAGACAGTTGAAATTTTCACAGATGATGTATTTCTATTGCCGCTATAACAACAAATACTAAAACAAAATAAAATTAATATTTAAGGGGGGCTCCCATACAACAAACGTGATTTTTTTGCTCGATATTAATAACGGCAACAAGTAGACACTTGAAATATTCACAGAATATTTAGTTGTATATTCACTTCAAAAAATAATAATTATTAAAAAACAATAAAATAAATTAAGGGGGGCTCCCATACAACAAACGTGTTTTTTTTTGCCGTTTTTGCGATAATGGTACGGAACCCTTCGTGCGCGAGTCCGCCTCGCACTTGGCCAGTTTTTTATGTCATCCTTATGTTTACGGGATAGAACTCAAAATCGGTTGAAAGAACTGTAAAAAGATTTGGAAACATGTCTTTATGTTATATCGAATGGAGTTTAGATCTTTTTATTTTTATTATGTGCAGTTGAGTGTGAGTATGTAGGGTAGGTACAGTTAGCAATGAAAATCCACAACACAATATGATAGTTTTTCATGTGCATAACTCCAGCTTCCTCGTAAGTGGTAGAATAATTATATCTATGGCAATATTTAAGGCATAATATCAGCGATCAGAATCCAGTGTGGTGAGGGTTTTGGACTAAAGTAAGGAACACATACTTGTATCTTCTTTCTTTCAGAAGATATGACATGAGCACCTGGGGTGCCGTCACTCCAGCTTACACATATTTGTCGGTTTAATAACATATAGAGTAATTTGACCAGAGATTTGAAATTTTGCTGCCGATGGCAGCTATTATGTCTTATTTTTTGAGCTATAGTACATAATCATATCTTCTTTTGTTCGGAAGATATGACATGGCAGCTGGGGTGACGTCACTCCAGCTTACACACACGTTTTATGATCGTAGTTTCAACACTTTTTAAGTATTATCGTTCTGTTCTTTCCTTGTGCATATGCAGCTATTATGCCTTATTTTTCTGACTATAGTACAAAACTCTAACCTCACTGGTTTACCTGTATTGAATGAGGAAGCTGGGGTGACATCAGTCCAGCTAACACCTACTAAACGACTCATATTAAAGAAATTTTTGTGCCAGCTAAATTAAGACTGGGCACTTAGATTGCAGCTATTATGCCTTAAATATTGGTAGGTAGGAGGTAGAATTATTCTAGCACTTATGAGGAAGCTGGAGTTATGCACATTAGTTTTCTTCATTGAATATTAATCAAGGCTATTTTTTTTAACTAGGCATATAAGTGCCCAAAATTGTGTGAAGTTTTTCCCGATCGTTACTAAAGTTCATAGTTTAAAAATTGAATGACTTACCTGGCCATCCGTAATAATCCTCTTATTGATGAGATAGTACAGCGGAGCATCTAAACCACTGAAGCTGCCATAACTGTTGTGGCAAGACCTGAAAGCAACGAACACTTAGGTATAGAGATCTACTTTAAAAAGGATCTTTTTATTTATTTATTTGTGATGGGTTTGCTCTTGACTCTAGTTTAGGCCAAAGGTGACAGAGACAGAGTCGACGATGGAGTGAGCTTACCCAGAAGAAGCCTGTTCACTCTAACTTTGAAGAGATTCGGGTTGAATGCGTTCGGAAACACTGACGCAGATCTACATTCATTTCATCATCATTTTTTCAGCCGAAAAACGTCCACTGTTGGACAAGTCTCCCCCAACCATCACCATCGACCTTCTTTTGCTCAGCTAAAAAAATATGTAGATAGGTAAATATAAACAAACTTTGAGACCAGCCTCCTCGTTGCCCTAACCTACAGGCAGACTTGTAGGCAATCTACGAAAGTCGAAAAAGTTAGTTAAAAGTTAAATCAAAGGGAAATGTTCATTAAAACTTGCTTCGTAAAGTCCCGAAAGAACTTAGATCAATTTCGTTGGTCCTAAAATAAAAAAGGGACTCGAGAAATAGGGATGATGACGGGGTACGAAAAAGCAAATTCTATTTAGTCCGTCGGTTAAATTATCAAAAAATATTGGACACGTATTTTTTGCTTTATCAGATCAATAAAAATTCACCAAGATAAAGCGCATCAAAGTTCGAGAGTGGGGGCTTGTGACGTAACTTCTATGTAAAAAGTGTACCAAGGTATGACGTCACACGAAATTTTAACGCACTGTATCTTCATTATTTTTTGTTAACGTGACAAAAGAAAAAATACGTGTCCAATAGTTTTTGGAAATCTAACTGACGGACTAATTATAATTTTTTTAGTCAGCATCCCTATTTGGTAGAAGCAGTGTTTAGGTTGGTCATTTGTCCAGAACCTGTCGGCGGCGCCAAGGACCGGATATACTGGATGTTTTTTGGGAAAAATTCGAATCGTAGAGATTCGGGGAATATGCACCGTAAGAACACAAAATGATGATCCGAAGATATTTTTAACTTCTCATTAACCTATGAACTTGAAATTTGGTGATAAACAAGCTCTCGACCAAAAATTATTATTCCGCCATTTTTTTTTCATCTAATATTAATTAACGGTTTCATAATGATTCCTAAGGGCCAGTATCTGAAAGAGTATACGGAGTTAGGAATAAGTAACTATCATTCAACTACCCTACCCCACTATAATGTCAAAGTTTGACAGATTTTCATGCTAAAATAGTCTTTTACAAATACCTACTTAAGGTTACACTAGTCGAAAATTCTTCCATACAAACGTAGTCTAGGGATTATTCCACTGTTTGACAATGTACGTTCAAAATAAAAAGTGCTATCAATTTGTCTCATCATTATCTAGCCCTGTATGGAAACAAAAAAGTGAAAAAGTAAATATTATAAAGTTATGAGCGTCGAAAGTTCCACATTTCGACACTAATTTTAACGCATTTTTGGGTGCGTATAAATACCATAAGAAGACGGAAAATTGCAAAACTGCCATACAGGGATAGATAGTAGTTCAACAATGCAAATAATTTTATTTTGAACTGATACGTTTAGTCGTTTTTTCATGATATCCAGACTCCCAAAGGTCTGTTTATAAAATTTCGCGCGCTCGGTTTCCTCCTAAATCATTATCCATTTCGCTACCAAATTGCAAAAATGTGTATTCGTACGCGAACTAGTTTCCTACTGCTCGTCACAGCATCAATCTCTTCCGCACGTGTTGTCGGTTGATATAAAATGCATTTTATCCCCGCGCACAAAATAGTTCGTGCCATTGACTAGTGTAACCTTAAATCGGGGTTAAGACAGTTTCCCCGTATCTCTGCAGGATTCCGATTGCTCCAACTATCCCAGTTACAAAAATCACTCTGTATTGTTGAAGAAAGGTACAATAAGCTGAAAATCACTTTGTGTGCTGGACCGAATATAGGACTCTTATATTTCTCCTTGAACTACTTTTTTTACGGGAAGGTAGTTCGTTACGCCACAGATAATGTAATACTAGCATACAGATGCCTCATCCCATACAAAAAAACCGTGCCGACGTAACTGGCGATTTTCATCTGACTATACCGATATTTTTTTGTAAATCGATCGCCTTCGGTTCCGTTCCACGGAGATAGATAGATCATCATATATGTCGGTGGAACAGAACGGAACGGAACCGATCGCGATCGATGTACAAAAAATAATCAGAATAATCAGTATAGAACTTCGGCACTGTTTCTTTGTAAGGGATGAGACACCACTGGTTACGCGATATCGTACGGAGCTGCGGAGTTGAATTGAGTTAGTTTTCGTTTCTGTTGATTGGTTTCTTCAGTTCAGTACATAGGTAGATATATTGACTAGTTGTAGGCCTTTTCTTTACATTTTAGGCCGATTTCTAAATAAGAAAAGGGATTAAGAACGTTTCAACTATAAAACCAAAATTGACAGGTTTTCAGGCTAAAATAGAGTTCCAAAAGGAAATCCGGGGGATTGGTAGAGGTACCTATTTAGCTACTTTGTTTAAGAGCCCCTACAAGTTTCACGAGCCAAAAACAGAAAACAGCTACTTTTTCAGCGAAAATTTCTCAACTACAAGATATATGATAAAAAAAAATCAAACATAAAAATAACACGGGTCCGTCGTCTACAAGCCCTTGAGCGAGACTGAATACCTTGCGCGAGCACAACGGTTTATAAGGCATTATTTGGACAATTTATTACAATAAAAATATAATATAAAATTGGATTCGATGGATAAACACCTCAAATTTCAAATTATTTACCAGTTATTTTTATATTCAACATATTCTTACGCGTAGACGACGCTTTCGCACATGATAAAATTGCCTTTTTTCCGCGTGGACAAAATTTTTTTTTAAGTACAAGTACAATAATCTTTGAAAACAAAATTGGTGGCTTACTATTCTTACTATATGCCCAGTCCATAACATTTTTTGCAGATTATTATGCGCCACCAGAAAGCTGAAAAAGCAATTGAAAAACCTGATGTTTCGCGATTACGTAAAACTGTGTGTTAGGAATTTATTTTTCCTAATTTAATTTGAGCAGTTATCAAAAATATTTATTGTAAATTTACTAGATAACTATGTGACGCAAAAAATGCATTAAAAGATTTATCATATATCTTGTAGTTATTGAGAAATTTGCGCTGAAAAAGTGTCTGTTTTCTGTTCTTAGCTCGTGAAGCTTGTAGGGACTCATAAGTCTTTAAACAGTTAGATAAAATTAAACATAGAAATTAAGTATTCTTGCTACCTTTCTTACCTTTTACCCCTCAAATCCTCCATGGTTTTAAAAGTGCTGTCCTTCTTCACGACTGCAACAGCGTAGTTAGGAGTCTTAGCAGCTCCGTACACCTCATGGAACACTGGATGCAAGTTGTATTTGTTGGCAGCTGACGCCACTCGCATATCGTCCACGCTTGCCAGGTCTGAGCCGTTGTCTTGTACCTGAATTTGTAACAAGGATTTTGTATTTCAGGATTCTGTATTTACGTTTCTTTTGGAATACCTACATACAAGATGGAAACACATTTATATGTCTGGCGCCTTCTGACGCAGGTGATTGGCTACAAAATTCGTTGTGTTATGACGTAGCCGAAACAGAGTCGTTTGATTGGTGGATCCCGCGCCACGCCACGCCACGACACGTAAGTGTGTGTCCGTTTTTAAGAGTATGTTCTAGATTTAAAGTTGAAGTTTTGGAAGGAATGTGTAAATGGTGTCAGTAAATTTATTGGTCCTTCGAGGCACAACACCAAAATTTCTTAGAGAATCATGGCAACATCTGAATAAATACCCTAAGTGAGTAGACTCCCTTTAAACTTGCTATCATTGGACAAAATCTTTTAAAATAAGCTTGTATTAAAAGTTTAATGCAAAAATATCAAAACGGTCCATCTCGCCCATCTTTTCAAATATTTTTGTGTGTTTTCCACAAACCTTGATCCACCAGCTACCTAACCCTTTCTGAATAATTTGCAAACTCTCTCTCAATATTTGAATAAGTATAAACACAAAGTTTTAATTTAAAGATACGATTCAAAGATCCTATAAAGAGAATTTGAGTCATTCCACGGCAAATTTGAACATAACCAAACGGAGTTTCCGAGCAAGCGGAAATTAAAATCAATGAAACTCAAATATTTTCAAACACAACAATCTTTACGGCAAAACTTTCTGGGAAATGAGCCAATTATGAGTATCTAAGAGTATGAATGAGACAAGCTCTATAGCTTCGTATCCATTTAACCGTAGTATTGGTTGCCAGAAATAGACCAGCAGCCTAATTGCGTAAGTGAATTCTGCAAAGCAAACAAGTCGATTCCTTCCCAAAAACGACTTTACGTATTTGCATATAATACGTTTTTGGGAAGATATAATACATTTTTGCTTTGCAGAATTCACTTACGCAATTAGGCTGCTGGGGGCTGACCATAAACTCTTAGAGCAAGGTTATTTTGTGTGTGCGTAAGGGACAGATGTATATGACTTGTATACATCTGTCCCTTTTTTACAGTCGAACTATGGTAGTTTTGACATGTCAGTGTACGGGGGCTGACCAAGCTATAAGTTTTGGTAGGTATAGATAGATACCATTACACGGGGTGAAGAGGAATGCAGGGGCGATTGGGAATTAAACTTTGATTAGGATTTTAACGTTGATACCACATTATTGGTTTCAAATAAAGCTTCATTTTAAGGGTTCCGTACCCAAAGGGTAAAAACGGGACTCTATTACTAAGACTCCACTGTTCGTCTGACTGTCTGTCTGTCACCAGGCATCAACCAGGTCAGGTCCCATGAACCGTGATAGCTAGACAGTTGACATTTTCACAGATGATGTATTTCTGTTGCTGCTATTACAACAAATACTAAAAACAGGATAAAATAAATTTTTAAGTGGGGCTCCCATACAAACAACGTGATTATTTTTGCCGTTGATTGCGATAATGGTAGGGAACCGTACGTGCGCGAGTCTGACTCGCACTTGGCCGGTTTTTTATAATCCTTTAATATGTTGGAGTACATAACTAAAATGCTGCAAACAATTTTTAAGTAACGTGAAAAATCCCTACAAAGTTTTATTTCTATTCACCCCGTTTGACGGTAATGGCTTGCATCTGGTCTATTTGATATCTGGTACCAATAGGTCCTGGGTGGTCACGGCGTACAGTTGTTCTGGTGCGCCGGTGATGGGGGTTACCCCCCCAGGAGGGTCCGGTGACGGAAAGCCGCGGCGGGTTCGCTCGCAGTGAGTGCTAACGAATGCCCGTGTTCGTTTAGTGGGTTGGAGTCCCACATAACAGCGCTATCTCCCCGTGGTAGCGCAGTATGCATGAGCATTTCTCCAAGATAAAAGGTGGGCATAAATATAGGTAGGCTGAGGCACTTACTCGTTTATTTATGATTATGAGATAAAACTACTCGCATTAATGTGTCTGCTATTAGATATCTATATGTCTGACAGCAGACACTTTCCAGTGAGTATTTTTTACAGACTTCAAAAAGATGGAGGTAATCAATTCGACACGTATGTATGTAATATTGTTGGAATTGCGCAATATTTACATACGTTACTCTACATGGGCTTCTAAACATGTGTGCCAAATTACATAAGTGTATGTTTGTTTGTATGTTTGTCCACGCATTTCTCCGAAATTACTTATCGGATCGTGATCATTCCTTTCCTATTGGATTGAGTTTCTCTCAACTTGATCGGGATCAGTGCAAGTTACATCAAAATCGGTTCAGCAGTTTTCAAGATATGGAACATACAACCGAACTCCTTAGCGACAAACAGCACGAATGTGTAAAATAAGTTATTAGTAACAGTAAATATAGGGTATTTTGTCAATCCTTTAGGTACCTAACTATAGAAATTACTTATTTTTTTGTGATAGGATCATAGGATACTCAAAATTAAAAAAAGTTAATTCAAAAGCTCAAAAAACCCGACTGCTTGAAAAGCAAACTAAAAAGACGTAAACAAGGAAAATCGGAGTCGGAGGATACATATTCGCGAGCTGGCTGACCAAAACCAGATGTATCCTCCAACTGCACAGCATGATTTTCTCCTTGTTTACGTCTTTTTAGTTTAAGAGGGTCTTTTGATCGGGTTTTTTGAGCTTTGAGTTAACTTTTTTTATTTATAACTTTTTAGTAAATATTTTTCGAATTAGGTTCATTTAAACATATAGTTCTTTTAATTTTTTTAAATCACCTCTTAAAACCCAATATTTTGATACAAAGGAATAGGAAGAAAAAAAAATTTGCCGCCATTTTCCTATTTTCCAATTTTAATGATAAAGACAAGACAAAGATATTTTATTTCAAGTAGGCCACCAAACGGCACTTTCGAACGTTAGGTAGATTAAAATTTACAAGTTTATAACTTACAAGTTTATAACTTGTAAATTTTAATGTAGTCTATTTATTTTTTGTGAAAAAGTTTTTATTAATTTACAGGAGTTGCTCTTATCAAAACTTGTCGAAGGCAAATCTACCAACTACTATGGAAATGCTTGTCTTTATACCCTTAAGGCAACCACATACATCTGTCTTCACCAAAGATGTCGCAATCGCCAAAACAAAACTGAAGTAGGTGAACTTCAAAGCCCGATAATTATACTAAAAATACGTACGCTCTTCAAGCAGTCGGCTTCAGAAGCCTCTTGAACACAGTCGAGGCGCGGACGAATGTCGCGACTGAACGCGAACACAGCCATTTGGTGACACTTCGCGAGGGCTACGTTTGATGTTACGCATAACCTGTGGGTAGAAATACAATGTTATCAAATTATTGTCTTAAATACTGAAGGAAACATGTCCTACAACCAAAATATCGAAGATATGTGATATCCACCACCTCGCACAAGGCCCGCGTGGTGGATTACGGCCCATTCCCTCTCACAGAGAAAAGGCCTGTGTCCCAGCAGTGGGAACATTAAAAGGCCGATGATGATAATGATACAAACCAGACTTTGCGCTTGGAACTACAAGATACTATAGCAGTTTAACCAGTGCGGCAGTGTTTTTGCTCGTCGTTAAATAAAAGCTCCGCGTAAACCCCTCTTATTTGCACTTGGCACAAATCAGTCCGGTGAAGAACGGCCTGGCTGACTATTTTCCTGCCCGGGCTGAGTTATAAATTGAGATCCGCGTCTCATAAAGTAAGGTTACACTAGTCGACCATTCTTCCATACAATTCATCCATTTTGCTACAAACTTGCAAAAGTGCTAATTTGTACGCGAACTACCTTCTTACTGCTCATCACAGCATATATCTCTTTCGCACGTGTTGTCGGATCAGATAGCATGCATTTTAACCCTGCGCACAAAATACTTCGTTCCGTCGACTAGGGGAACCTTAACGAAAACCTTGAGCTGGCTGTGCTTAGTCCTACACTCGCAAAGATTTAAAGCTAACCCAAGGTAAGTAAACTGCGTGGGTTGGTATGAACACCTGCACCTATATCTAGACCGTCAAACACAATAACCTGCCAACATTTGCAGTGGCGGTTTTCAACATATGTGAGCAAAATTAAAGAAACGGCATGACGGGGTTTCGCTTTGTATCGCAAAGTCAACGCAACCAGGCTTTGAGGTTGTATAAGCGACTTTTGAAAAGCCGATTGAGTTATACGATCCTCTTATAGAGGTTTTGTTTTGTTTCGGTTAGGTATAAATTGGGGAAACAGTTCTATAGTTTCTATCTTTCTAGCTTATGAGGCAGAAAGTTATAAGGAATAGATTCCTATTGTAAAAGATATGAATGTGAAAACGATCATAGCAAACACTTTCAGAGATCTTTAAAGGCCTCTGGAAATCCATGTTGGGGGAATTATGGAGTCAAATTTATTTTTCTCAAAAATGCATGGAAATATTGTCATTATTTTAGAAAAAAGAACACGCGAAGTACTGAATTTACGGACAAAGAAAATCAAATCCATTGCTGGAGCGTTTTTTGAATTTGGAACATTACAACGCTTCAGCAATGCTGAATGAAACGGCGTGCTGGGGTTATTAGATACAGCTACTATTTTATCATTCTTGGCATACCAAAGTAGTGTCTTTGCTTAGTACAAATTGCGTTCACGTGGCTGTATATCCATAAATGCGTTTGCCTTTCGGCACAGATGATAAATAGAAAATCGGCGGCAAAGCTGAAAATTCGTCTTGATTTGTTAATTAAATATTTTAAAATATAAATTTAATAATTAAAATGAGTTCCAACGGTTCAGAGAGTGAAATGATGTTTATTGTACTCAACCAGATTTAAGATCAGAAGCCAAATTGGAATGGAAAACCTGCTTCCAGCGAAGTCAAAAAAAATTACATGAAAGTACATATATGAAAATTTTATGATTTGGAAAAACGGTAAAAAAGTGAACATTTTCTCCGAAACAGTATTTTTGGCGTATTTAAATGAGATTGCTAAAACTAAAAAGCCATCTGCATTATGGGCAATTTATTCCATGCTGAAATAAAGTTCATGTTAAAAACGGCATTAACTTGAAAAAATATGGAGATTTAACTACTTTTTTATTTCCCTGCATTCTTTTGAGAAAAGCACTATATATGCCTCGGTGGAAATGGCAATTGCCTGTCTCGTATTAGTGAAGTCCTCGCCTACGGCTCGGCCTTCAAATTCATACTGGACCTGCAATTGCCTATTTCCCGACCTTTTTTTATTTATTATTTGTAATGGGTTTGCTCTTGACTCTAGTCTAGGTCATAGTTGACAGAGACAGAGTCGACGATGGAGTGAGCTTACCCAGAAGAAGCCTGTTCACTCTAACTTTGAAGAGATTCGGGTTGAATGCGTTCGGAAACACAGACGCAGGTAGTGAGTTCCATTCATTCGCTGTGCGCATTATAAAGGATGTTTGGAAGCGCTTGGTTCGAATTGGTGGAATGGCAACAAGGCAAGGATGATAACTTGCAGTGCGTCTAGATGTCCGATGGTAGAAGGGGGCTGGTGGGATGAGGTCGTGGAGTTCTTGAGCACACTCACCGAAGTACAGTCTTTAGAAGACAGACAAGCAGGCAACTTTGCGGCGATGAGCCAAGCTGTGAAGCTTGGCGTCCACCAGTTCAACGTCGCCAATGAGCCTCTTGGCTCTACGTTCCACTGAGTCAAGCGCGGCAAGCTGATACTTAGCTGAGCCATCCCAAAGGTGGCTGCAATACTCCATGCAGTATAGGGTTAAAAGCAGCCTTTGCAATAATGTACTATTAAAGACATGCAGGTAAAAATAAATGGACTACAAAGACTGCAGTCGTATTGAGTAATGTATAGGGATGTTTTTCGGGTAGAAAAATTATAATTCTATTTAGTTCGTCAGTGAGATTATCAAAAAATATTGGACCAGTATTTTTTGCTTTATCAAATAAATAAAAATTTACAAAGATACCTAAAGGGCTTCAAAGTCCAGGAGTGGGGGCTTGTGACGTCACTTTGTCAGTATAATTAGTAGCACACCGTGGAGATTAAAACGAGGGTGCAGTGTGCTGGAGGCGGGTTTTCTTGTTTTAGTATGGCTATATTTGGACAGATACACGATATGTCAACACACTGTATCGTCGTCACTTTACGTTTACGAGTCAAAAGAAAAATAATTGTCCAATATTTTTGAATAATCTACCTGACGGACAAAAAGTTAATTTTCTGTCAACTACCCTATTCGGCAAGGCAAAGGGCAAAGAGTATGAAAAGTCGACCAATCACATAGACGGAAATTCACATCGTGTCGTTCATGTCGCATGTGATTGGTCGATTTTTTATACTCTTTGCCCTTTGACTTGCCGAATTCATTACGCAATATGACTGCAGAAATTAATGTGTGTTTAATGAAAATACAGTTATATATTTATTTATTAAAACTTTATGCACAACTGAAACTCACTGCACAGTCCACTATATAGTGGTGCAGAGCCAGACATTGGCAGTTAAGTCTTATTTGATCCTATTCGTCGTGTTGGATTTAATATTTTCGAGGGAAAACTTGAAAATCTAGCTGAAAACTGTATCTGAAATAAATATCTTCTTCATAATCACGTACTTTGCACAGGGGGGTGACCATGAGCTCTTAGGGCGGTATCAATTTGAGATCGAATAAGGGACAGATGTATCTGACGTGTATACATCTGTCACTTACTCGATCTCAAATTGATACCGCTCTAAGAGTTTATGGTCACCCTCCTGCTCTCGTTAGCTAAAGGTCACGCATTACCTGTAGGTCAGTGTGTCAAATGTCTTTCACAGAAGTAGGCCGCGCATTCAGCTTATGAGGGGAGATTAAAACGAGGTTGCAGTGTGCTGGAGGCGGGTTTTCTTGTTTCAGTATGGCTATATTTTGACAGATAGGTTTTTGAACCTCAATTTTTAATAGTGATGGTTCGATATGGCGTAAGAAAAGAAGGTCTGGAAAGTTATGTGGGACCACTGTGATGTCCAGTAAGGAGAAAGTAAACATAAATAATATGAATGGCGGCCTGCTGCCAGTGTAGATATATTTAATAGGATGTTTAATTAGGTAATCTACTCAATTTTAGTAACATCACTTAGTAGTTATGAATGTGTGATACTCTTTCACCCTCCAAAAGCAAAGTTTGAGTAAAAAACCGGCCAAGTGCGAGTCGGACTCGCGCATGAAGGGTTTCCGTACCACTATCGCAAAAAAACACGTTTGTTTTATGGGAGCCCCACTTAAATATTTATTTTTTTGTTTTTAGTATTTGTTGTTATAGCGGAAATACATCATCTGTGAAAATTTCATCTGTTTAACCTTTTGAACGCCAATGTCGGCTATAGCCGACATGAGCAAGCGTGCCCTGTGCGCCAACGACGGCTATACTCGACAAAAAACAGGTCGCAGAAAAATACTTGGCGTACAGGGCATAGGAATACCGATATGGCGTGGCGGTGAAAAGGTTAACTATCACGGTACATGAGATACAGCCTGGTGACAGACGCACGGACAGACACGATGGATCGTGGAGTCTTAGTAATAGGGTACCGTTTTTACCCTTTGGTACCCTAAAAAATGAGTTCGCAAGCTGCTAGTCGGTAGACAAATTAATGATTTTCATCATCATCAGCCTTATAATGTCCCCACGGGTACCGTTTTTACCCTTTGGGTACGGAACCCTAAAAAAATTGTTCGCAAGCTGCTAGTCGGTAGACAAATTAACTACTTTCATCATCATCAGCCTTATAATGTTCCCACGGGTACCGTTTTTACCCTTTGGGTACGGAACCCTAAAAAAATTGTTCGCAAGCTGCTAGTCGGTAGACAAATTAACTACTTTCATCATCATCAGCCTTATAATGTTCCCACGGGTACCGTTTTTACCCTTTGGGTACGGAACCCTAAAAAAATTGTTCGCAAGCTGCTAGTCGGTAGACAAATTAACTACTTTCATCATCATCAGCCTTATAATGTTCCCACTGCATCCTCTCTGTGAGATATGCTTAATCCACCACGTGGGCCCAGTGCGGGTTGATGGATGTCACATGTCTTCGAATTTTTGGTTCTATGACATGCTGATTTCCTCACGATGTTTTCCTTCACCGTTTTGAGAGCAGTGGTGATGAAATAATTTACATAAAGTAAAGCGTCTACCTGGGTTCGATCTCACGTCGTACGACACGTATGTCAGGGCCGCTACCACTGGGCCACCACTGCAATTAACTACTTTAGGTCGGCGTAAACCTAAGTACCTAGATACATGTAGTGTAGGTTTACTGCACCGACAAATTTCGCAGCTCTTAGGTATCCGTAAGTATAAATACCATCCAACCCAATTCACAATTTACGCACAAACACCATAAACCCTTAACTGACCTGACAAGATAATCTTACCTACAACGTGCCAAACCGTCCAACATAAATATGGATACGCAAATAGCCGTTCAATAATATTTACCTGACGATCAGTTCTGGCGGGTCAGATGACCTCGGTGTTGTTAGCCTTGTCCAAGTAATCTGCCAGCTTTATAGGACTTTGTAGCTTTTGTATAGCAGTTATGAAAGAAGTTGGCTGAGCCAATATAAACTCGTGACACAACTCTTTCCAAGATGGCGTTGTCCCTTTAATTTTTTTGTGGGTACATCCTCATGCATATCCTTCGTCTGGGAAGGACAGAGGCTTATGTGGGACTTCTACCGACTAAAACCTCCATAGCTTCTATCGCTACTTTAAGTCATATAATTCACACGCGGATCTTTGAAGGAGGGTAATGTATTTTTCCCATTACATTGTCTATGATGTAACACATTGCCTAAGAAGTTCGTTTCGAAATATGAACATTTAGACACAAGATTATAAAATAAAAATTAAATCATTATGTAACTGGCAGAATAACCTGTAACCTCTCGAAAAAGCGCGCATTGATTGTGTGTATATAGTCTGTGGTTTTTAGTCTGAATGTTTCAAAATAAATTGTTGTTGGAAAATTATTGTAAGCTTATCATGTTGTGGAAAAAGAATCGTTCGTATCTCGCTAAAAAAGGCTTTATTTTAAAACTCGCATGTCGCTTTTGAAATTGTCTACATCGCTCGTGTTAAAATCTCGACTTTTTATGCTCGACACGAAATGTACTATTTACATGCAGGGTCCGGCTTACCTTCTTTCTCCAACACAAACAGCAGTTCAATAATATTTACCTATCATAGAGCAACACGGACCACCGCCGGCGGAACGGAATCTGGAGCCAACAAATTATTCAAACGTTTGCAGCAATGGTTTAGTAATTTCCATCACATTGCTTTCTTTTGATTTACCATTTGAGTTAGTGTAGTGTATAAAAAGTGAAAAATAATAGCAAAAAATACTGTGTTTTTAACGTATCAAGACTCTAAGAAAGTGCTACCGAACTGGATAAAAGTGCAAATTGACACTATTCTTAGTCATAACATTATACAATATAATTATAAGTTAGAGTTAAATTGCTTATTAGTCTATTAAGTCTAGATTGTAATTTATTATTAAGAACCTTCACATCATCACATCACATCATCGGCCAATTAATGTTCCCACTGCTGGGACACAGGCCTCCTCTCTGTGAGAGGGAATGGGCCGTTATCCACAACGCGGGCCCAGTGCGGGTTGGTGGATGTCACATGTCTTCGAATTATTGGTCCTAGGACATGCCGGTTTCCTCACGATGTTTTCCTTCACCGTTTTGAGAGCAGTGGTGATGAAATAATTTACACAAAGTAAAGCGCCTGCCTGGGCTCGAACCCACGACCTACAACTGGTAAGTCGCGGCCGATACCACTGGGCCACTGCTCTCGAAGAACCTTAGTTTTTATTATTACAGAAAAAAAAAGAAGATTGCTTTCGATTGTCAAAGAAACTATTTCGTAATTAGGGTGCAGTTCAATAAATTTACCTGACGATCAGTTCTGGTGGACCATGGCCTCTCTCAATGACCTCGGTGTAGTTCGCCTTGTTCAAGTAATCTGCCGGCTTTATGGGAATGTTGTCCGCGACGTGGTAGATTTTCTCGGAGAGGCCTAGCACTTGGGTGAACCAGGTTGGTTTGTCTTTCGCACCTATGCAGACAAGGAAATTTGGTTATTGTAGCCACAAAACACAAGAAAGGTAAAACAGAAAAAGTTACAAGAAATTGAAAGAAAGCAGAAAGAAGAAAAGGCTAGCACCCTGATTGTGTGACTGCTTTGACAGCTCGAAGCACGCACGCTCCCTTTAGGTGAGTAGATGAGAGCATTTACTTGTAACACAACATCGAACAAAACAACAACATCGTGTTTTTAAATTTACTCGAACTACACGTCGAACATGCCGCTCAATGTTTTGTTACAACCTGATTTTAAAAACCAACGAGCGTTTTGGTGTAAAATTTTATAGAGCAAAGGCACGAGCGCGGGTGACGTAAGACTGTATCATTCGTAAGAACGTTACATTACATTGTAATGCTCGCAAAAATTCTCGTGTGTATACTCACCTTAACATTTTGACAACTCAACAGTATTCATTGCGTGTCGAGAAGACGGAGTTTTGAACATATTTTAAAGCAATGAGTTCAAATAAAGTACGCGTGCGCCATTCTTTTCCCAATTAGGGTGCATTTGATTGATTTATTCGTTAGTACTATCTTCTAGCAGACTATCTGCAGTTGTTTTTTTGGAATTTATGTTATAACTTGTCAAATAAATAGTACTTAATAGGTTTTTTGTCCTTTTTATGGTGCGCGTCGTGCCAGGCGCAAGTAAACAATTTTTCTTTCTTTCTTTCAAATAAATTAAAAACAGTAATCATAATAAATATTCCAGCATTAAATTGAGCGTCAGAAATCACGATAAAACTTTGTGCCTGTTAATCCGACTAAAATTTTTGCTCTTAATTTTTCCATTTGACGAAAAAGTTTTCTCTCTTTTGTCAGTTGAACAACGCCGCAATTCAGCGTTTTAGAGAAATTGTCTAAGTGAAAAGCTGTGTTACATTTGTTTTTCATTATGTAGACTAACAAGTACCAAAATTTTCACTGAAACTCTTTGCTGAAACATCTTTTTATGATAAACCCCTATATTTATTTTTTATTCACCCCAGTAAAAAAACCTGGAAAACCTTGAGAGAGGCCTTTGCTCAGCTGTGGGACAGTATAGGCTAATTCATACCGACAGACATATAGAAATACGACTTTAGTATAAAAGCGAGAACTAATCCTTATTAAGTAGTAAGAGCGGGCGAAGCGAGCTCGAAAACTTTAGCACCTCGCTTCGGATAGTTTAATTATTGTTTTACATTCATAAAAATGAATGTACCTTGAGACCTCCTTCTATATTTTATTATTATTCATAGGAGTTAATATGTCGAGTCAAGCAAAAAAATCTTGGTTAACGATATTGTCACAGTGAGCGTAGCGAGCTCCACAATTTTTACCAACCAGCCTCTGATAGGTAAGGGTTATTTAATGACAGACAAGAAGACGTGGCGGCAGGCTAGACGAGCCCATTAGTGCTACAACTAAATTATTAGTGCTAGTCTCAAAAATATATGGTAGGCTGTAAGGCTGGCATGCACCACCTTTTGCTGTCTCCCGCCATGGCTCTCTTGATATTAAACTACTGCGTGACTGCCACTAAGGCTGGGTAAGGTAGAACGCGTTAATTAATTGAACTAGTGTAATAAACAGCGCAGTAGATAGATTGGATGCAAAGACGTTCGGGAAACCGCAAAATTACGATGTAATGAGTGCTTTACACGCGAATGTAAATCAAGCCCTGCAAGCACGTCATCATCATTCTGGCCTTAATCAATACATTTGGTCGGCGCACCGTGGCTACATCTTCCATACAACTTTTTTCGAAGTTATTCCAATAGTCACCTCCTTTCTTCTTTGCATCAATTGCTTCTTTGAGACTTTGATCTTCTTCTACCTCTATACAAGATACTAGCAACCCGCCCCGGCTTCGCACGGGTAGTATAGCATATTATTACATATATCGGAGGAAGTTAATATGAACAAACAGGTATCAGGAACAAAGAATTAATATCGCTTGTAAACTTATTAATTCAGTTTTGTTTAATTGGCAACATTTAGTCTACGATTCAATCTCAGTTCGATTTTATTCGATTGACAACACTTTATTTTGCTTATGTCAAAATATTCGATTTGGATTGGATGTTAAAAGCTGTGGACTTTGCCGGAGGTGTTCTTAAACCAATGAAAAATCGAGGCGGGTCTAATAAGGCACTCTGAGTGGAGTCCCGCCATGTTTCGTGAAGTTAGAAAAAGGAACGCGGGGCGCGCGTTTTCCGGGTTGAGAAAAGGAGTTGTGAGGAAAATAGTTGAGGGGGGGTCTAAAGTGGCGTGTATAAACTTGAAAAAGTGTTTTTTTGTTGAGAGAAAGCGAAACGATTGGTGGCCGAATCCGCTGCTTTGATAAAATTGGAACAAGGACTATCTCTAAAACCTAAGTATCTCTAAAGCATAAGTTACCTGGCTTTGTGTATGCATACCCACGACAGCCCACAAGACCGAGGGTATCATTGAAGATAGCCCTTTTATTGCCGATATATATGATTTTATTTAAAGACTACATTGGTCCAATGGTTAATTTAAATCATAATAAACACACAAATAATAAAATAAAAATAAATTCACAATTGAAACATAGGTAGTAAAATTAAAGGCAATAGGCAATCGCTGACCACCGAGACCCTAAAGTCTTCAAAGCATCTTCTATCGCCCATTTTTCGATGACCTCTTCAATGTTCTTACTCGTTACCTGTCTAACGCACGGAAGTTCGCGTTTTGCAGCAATATTATGCATACATGTTTTTTCTTTCGTAATGTCCTGTCATCGTTGTGAGTCATACGCTTGAATTTATCCTCAGAATAAATATTTATCTTCGCGAGCGTTAGTTTTTGTTTTGCTATAACTCCTAAGATACTCATTTAAATTATAGGTAGGATTATCAAAATGTGCATGAAATTCTTAAGGTAACTAACGTATTTAAGTTGATAAGGATTAATATTGTATCCGTCTAAATAACTTTCCAATTACCAATTACGTGACCAATTTTTTTAAAAGTAAGAATGGGTATAGTAAGCTATCATTAAAATATAGATAGATGCCATCGCGGACTACTCTGTAGATCTATAAAAGAGGAACAATTACACCATACATTGTTTTGTTATTAGGCAGCGTTTTCGATGAAAGCCCTCCCAGGCGCCCCTGGTCTAACTTTTGGCGACATTTTCTACAATTACCGTTATATTTCAACTAATTTACACAAAACCTTACCAAATTATACACTTGAACCTTTTCCATAAATCTCTCTGCTGAAACCCGCATTAAGATCAGTTTAGTAGATATTGAGTTTATCGCTAACATACAGACAGAGGCGGCGGGGGTAGGACTCCATTTGCCGCAATTAGACTCCCATTTGGTCCGTTTGAGGCTAAGAAGGAATAATATAAAAAAAATACTCACCAATAACTGACAGTTGCCTAATCTTTTCTCTCAAAGGAGACAGCTGAGCAAGTACATCGTTGTGTCCAAGAAGTCCTTGCCAGGGTCTCGCTGCCCAAGAACAGGCCTTGTCCTTCACAGAGACCTTGGATCCATCCACACAGAGGTAGCTGTAGCCATCGGGGTTCTGTTCTGCAGTTCCAGCGGGTGTTCTGCCTACTGGAAGCTAGAGAACAAAGAAAATATAAACGGGGTTAGCTAGAGGAGGTTAGACAAAATTTGTGTAAAAATATCAAGCCAAACCGACTGTGTTCTTTCAATTACCCAATTCTACCTATACCCGAATCATCTCTAGTCTTTAACCTAAATATCAACACTAACCAACTTAATTTATTACAAAGATCATTCTTATTGCAGTCAGTGATTTAGCGGTGGATATGTCGCAGCCATCTGGTTAAATTCGCTAGCTAATTGGACGCCTAGGCCGTTCATTAAGCGCTGGCATCCAACAAATGGCTGAAGAAGAACTAGCCAAGTCATTGAGCACATTTAAGCAGATGGCTGAATATCGTGTAGTTATTTAACTAAATTGGATATTAATGAATTTGTAATGTTTGGTTAGGGGTGACTTTAAGACTCAAATATTTCGCGAAAGCTGTACGTAGTTTGGCACTTCCATATTCTCATACTATTTTGACAGTATCACACTTTAATTTCAATTAAAATTGTACACAAGAACGAAAAATAACATTCAGGGTTTGCACCGATGACGCGATATTTGTTTTGGTGACTACTAGCGCCGCAGTAGAAATGAAAATGAACTAAATTTGAATCTTGGCTGAGTCTTGGTCAGTCATCTTCGAAGAGCTGACTTTCAATACGACAAATTGTAAATCGTTGAATAATTCTAGTTCAATTAACTATCGGCCTAGGCATCCAATTGGATGCCGCTGGCTGATTTAACCAGATTGCAGCGTCAGAATGTAATCAATCTTAGGAAAGAAAGCTACATAACAGAACGCAACGTATTTCTAAATAGAAACTCCAATCCATCAAATCAGTATAAGCCCACATACTTTTCCGAGTATCAATCATATATTGGTAAAGTATATTTAACAACTACGCAATGAGATGAAAGGCAATGTCATAAAAAGTTCATGAAACTACTATAGCTACAAAATAATATTCAGATTCGTATTAATAATTATGAATGTAAAAGTCTGTATTTTTCTTAAAATATCACGTCTCAATTTAGAACAAATTTGGATGAAACTTGGCATGGCACACGCGCAGACCATGACCTGAATCTTAATCTAGATACTATGTTCCCTTGGGATAAAAACACTTTTTATACGGGCTAAATCTCGGGCAAGAGCAGACATCTACTAATATTATAAATTTTAATGCTTATGTAACTCTATATGTATGTTTACGTTTTTACTCTTACGAGTAGCAGTATACACTACTAGACTCTCAAGGCCGTACCCTGACCAAAAAATCAGCATGAGATATGAGCATTCCTATTGACCTAGCGGCACTGTTGGCGTATGAGTTACGGTAGTGAATACGCCCAAATTTTAGAATAAAATCTTTATAAAATCGAATATTGGTCTTTTGAAAAAAATAAAACTTACAAAATGTTCGTTATCAAATTGTCTATCCATTAGTGTTAGTATAAAAAATAATTAATGAACACTTTACGAGGAGATGCATGCTATCAATAATTATTTCACATTTTTATGGTTATGTTGGAAGGAGATTAGTGAAACATATACCTCTTTAAAAAAAAAGTGTACTAAAATTTTAGAATCAATGTAGAAATTTAATGTATTTTTATTAATTGATATTTCTTTTTAAATAAAGAGTAGATAGCTCTTAAAAACTGCACAAAAACGATAAGCGCGGCGTTTTTCTCGGGGAGGCGCCTCTGGATAGGATACTTTTTGTACCGAGAGCAATAATATCAGTAGTAGCAATATTATCCATTCGGATAATTTCGGACTTTCCCACGGACAAAGCCGATTGGAGAAGCTAGTACCTAATAAATACAGTTGAGGTTTTGTAATAATCTAGAAAATAACTAAAACACTTAATAATCCAACTTCAATCAACACAAACTGACAAACAAACCTACTCATACAAATGCCAACATTAATTTAGATGAGCTGCAGAAATGTCCAGTTAAATCTCACTCTTGTTTCATTTTCCATTTGGAGTTTCGACGCAGTCGTGATTTCCCCAGAGCAATATCTTATAGCCATAGGTACCTGTCAGTGTATACTAGTCAGTACATAGACGGGGCTCAATAAAGCAAAAAATATTAAACACTAGCTTGTGCCCGTGACTTCGTCTGCGTAGCATTAGTCCTACGAATAGTGCGAGATCCGTTATAAGAAATATACCCTCATGTTATTTAATTATGGTAAGGAATATTTATTTTTTATTACAGATAGGCTCGAGCTTGACCACTATCTCACCTGATGGTAAGCGATGATGTGGTCGACGGTGTTACACGCTTGCCTAGATGTAACCTATTCACTCTTGATTTAAAGACCCCGAGGTTGTAGCTATCTGGAAACAGACTCCGGCAGGGAATTCCACTCCTTAGCTGTACGCATAATGAAAGTATTTCCAAAACGTTTAGTGCGTATGGGTGGGATGTCCACCATGTACCGATGGCGCATCGCCGTACGTCTGGTAGTCCGATGATGAAACGGGCTGGGCGGAATTAGATTATGCAATTCCATCGCACACTCCCCGAAATGCAACCGACAAGCAGGCAACTCGACGACGATGCTATGCTAGATAATTTAAACATTGATACATCGCAAATAGGTTGCCTAGCTTCTAAATAGAATATAGAATAGAATATAAGTTTATTTCTCATTTTTTTTCAGTTTTTTCTTTTTTAGTTTGTTTCTTTGTTTAAATAAAATTTTACATCTAAAATCTAGGCAACCATGGATTTCATCAACTTTTTGATAAGGCAACCTTATACGTTTGAATTGGGAATAAAATAACCTTTCATTTGATATGTAATTCGATTAAATAACTGATGAGGGTATATAATTAACTGAAACACCTGTTTATACCTGGCAATTAACTCCGTAGTTAGGCAGAGGGAAAAATAGTCAACCATTTTTTTTTTCTTGGGGTATATTCTCTCAGCTAAAGCACAATTTTCTTAAATAACTAATCGAGGAAATTGGTTGAAAACAAAACTATTATGTTAACATCATCGGTACGCGATTTAGCTAGGCAAGCATAAGCTATTTGCGATGTATCAAGTTTTTTTTATTATCTAGCATATATAGGGTGAGAGTCCGACTCGCGAGGCCGAATCCGAAACTATGATAATAAGCGAAAAACACTGAAAGGAGTCACGAGGCCGATTTTGATGTAAACTAAAACTGCATCTTTAGATTTTTGAAAAATCAATATTCTCTTTCTCTCTGATTTTTGAAAAATCAATATAGTCCTAGCCAGAAACCGACTTGCTGATTTTGATAAATAAAAACGCAACGCAACGCAATAACCTAATAATCTTTACTTCGCAATCTCGCAAAAATATACCCTATCCTAAAAGCTATTGCATTTTCGGATTTAGATAATCCAATCTTAAAGGTTTACAGGTGACTGAGTCGCTCCGAATTTTGAAAGTCAGTGTACATTGGACGGGGCAAAGTGAGTCCAGAGAATCCGATTCCCGGATTAGTTCCCGAGGATATTTGGGATACGTTGCGAAAACAAAGTTAAGCTTTTACCCACTGAAATTGAACTAGAAACAGTTGGTTATTCAATTTAAAAGCTAAATTGGTACACATTGGAATAGCTAATGAATTTAAAACAGTTCGCGAGGAGGATATAAAATTATTTAATCTCGCAAAGAGAAAAGATACACAAGAGAATCCGAGACCGAACCTACTGATGAAATTACTTGAAGTCATAATCCCTTGGGATCACATTTTGGATTACAGAACAGCCTCGAATTCTTTTGCAAACATTCACGGCTTTGATAACGATCAGGATCATTCAAAACTGTAGAGTCTGCTGCTAAATAAAGGCTATTTTATATTACTTACCCCAAAGAATTTCCGGACGTAAATGACCTTAGTAAAGGCGACTTGACCGCCATTACTTGCCAAGCATCGCAACGCCCCTTCGTACCCGCTGTAGTTGTCGGGATAGTCACACTTGTCGGGGTGCTCGCACATATCACATAACTGCTTGTACTGGCTCTCTGAAAATATATCCCTTATGAAAATATCCTTTAGGGACGAACAAGGCTTGGAAGTTGGAAATCCCTGTGGACCAAAATGATTTGGGCAAGAAAAATGAAAATTGAAAACTAACAAAGATTTAGGCTTGTATGATTATGTAAATCTTTTTTCTTCCAACTATGCTTTAATTTCATCACAATCACACTAAAAACTCAGTAAAAAGCGAGTCTTTAATGCTCGAGAGCAATAAAAATGTATGAAATCTCATTATTGCACAGTTTTTTTTTTAGTAGCACCAAAAGGTGCCAATCTCAATGGATTAGCTCTATTCAGCCAGCCGATATCAATACTTTTTTTTTACGTACGTATTATTCGTTTCAATCCTACTTGTTCTAAATTTAAAAAAATGATTGCTGCTAACTCTGATTTAAAAATGAAAGAAATTTAAAAAAGTGATTTGGCGGGAACTTTGTTAATTTTGCTTGACAATATTTTTAATTGAAAGAAAAGCAGATTATGCACCTCGCCTTAAGTAATTTATATTGCCCTCGTGCCTGTTAGATTAGAGCCCTCGCTAACGCTCGGGCTCTAAATCAGGCACTCGGTGCAATAATAAATTACTTTGTGCTCGATGCAATAATCTACTATTCTTCCGAGTATCTTTAATGTAAGATTTATTGTTTTAAAATTTTCAACAGCTTACGAGTTCTTGGCATGGAAGCAACGTAAAGACTTAATACGATTTGGAAAATCCGCTAAGATTTGCTCGAATTGTTTTGTTACATAAGCGTACGTGTTTAATCCTCAAATTCAGCATAAATGCTTGAATAACCGAAGGAAAGTTCAAAGAACATTAGGAGGGTAAAATACTTTCTACATATTTACTTATTGTCGACATTTATCCGTCAAAAAAGGTCGCCAACGCCTGACCAAATCTTGTTTCATTTATATTTCCTTTGTGGCCATTTATTTTTCGCAACAATAACTTTGAAAACATTAATATTCTTTCGGCAATGACAATATGGCAATTTCTTTATTTTGTATTACGCAATCTCAATGAAAATTACCGCATGATCAAACTTGGTCTTACGGGAAACAGGTTCTTTCGCAAGCCTTGAAGGGCCAATCAGGGCATAATCTATAATTAGGGTCTGACAAACGAAAGTAGAGACTGAAAAAGCGCGGTAAATTTAAAAAATATCAGCATAGCAACCCCAAAAACTAGTATGCAATACCTAGAATAACCTAATTTGATACTTTAGAATCATTTATATTACTTCGTCTGAATAAAAATACTATAGGTACATTTAGGTAGGTAATACTTTAGATATATCAATCTGAATAAAAAAAAAGCAACAGTATTCTATAATAATTTTGGTTTATTCACTATCAATTAAAATCTGAATCTAAGACTTTCATGTGAAAATATTCATGAGTCACAGGAATCATTGTTTTCTACATTAATAATGAAACTTTTTAAATTATTAAATAGAGATGTTTTTTTTTTACAAAAATATAAATAGTGATTACGAATTAAAACAAAGTATCAACTTAGTAGCGTCATACGGAAAATTGGGGTTGACATTAGTATAGCATTGCCATATAAAAAGTTTGCAAATAACTCGAGTGTCTACTTTCGTTTGCCAGACTCTATCCACAACACAATGTAAGACATACGGTAAAATAACTTTAGTTACAAGTTAAGAATACAAAGTTAAATACTTCTTAGTAGGTCTATGTACTCCTACAGCGAGGCCCAGGGGAGACGCTTCTTCAGTCTCCCCAGAGATGTGTACCCTTACTGGCGTTGCACAGAGGTTGTTTCAGGGTGGTCTTTTAAGACGTCACTTTCTACTTTCGCCCAGAAAGTCCTAGGGTCTTTTGAAGGTTTCAGGACGATAACAAAAAAAAAATGGTCTACTTACTCCAGAAAGAATTGGTCTTAGGATCCGGTGACCATTTGCCCACGATGCAAGACTTGGAGAAGAATGTTGACAGAGCTTTCAGCTCGTTCTCCTTCGGTGATATGCTGTGATCGTTCATCTTCGGGAACACGGAACGCTTCTGCAGCATTGTAAGAGGAATCTGTGGAAGAACAAGTATCTAAATTTCATGTCGTATGACAAAAACACAAACCGTACAAGTCAATCACGCTTCAATGACTGGCCGTATTTGAATTAGGAATGTGGATAAACCATGGCCTGAATTAAGAAAAAGGGGTAGGTACTTTTTATCGCGGTCGTACGTTAAATTTTGTCACTAACGCGGGCGATATCGCTATCAAAATCTAGTTGCATTAGAAACTAAAGTTACCTACCCAAAATAAAAATATAATAAAGAAGTAAATATAGGTACTTTCAAGACTGTTCAAAAGAAAATCGTACTCATTTATTGACGTCATCTAAAAAAACACGACATTTTCTAGATAGACAGTTTCTTCATAGACCGTTTCTTTTTTTAAAACATCCTTGAACAAAATAGGAACATTTTTCTTTTGTGTAGAAATAGACAGCCCAATTACCGTGTGCGGAACTCAGGACGCAGCAAATTCTGGCCACAAAACCCCTGTTGACATTAATATCTATGCCATTATTACCTATGAGAATATTCTTTTGGGTTTTCCTGCTTGGAATTAGTAGAACAGCCACGTATAGTAGTGGCGAATAACGTTTAAGGGCCCCAGTAGCGAGCTCCATAAAAACATATTTCTCACAGCTGACACTTGCTATTTGAGCTGAATTACAAGTAGTTGTGTCGCTACGGGGACTTTTGTTTTTTTCTTCAGAATAACCAGACTAGCAAGTTTTTCGTAGTATACTCAAGTAACAATTAAGGTAAGTGAAAAGCCAACAAAAAAAAACCTAATACCTAAATACATAATTCTATGAGGAGAACGGGAGGTATGAGAGGCCTTTGGGAAGAAAAAATCCGTAGACTACTGTAGTTAACGCCATTACATACTAAGTCAATGCAGAGTTTGGGTTGAACAAAAGTCAATTCTTTTTTCGTAACGCTTCGTAAAGGTAAATCTATCTGACAATATTTTTGATGATTGTAATCGATAACCAATTTTTACTAACGAGATTTTTTTTTGCCCCTGTTGACTTAGGCCCAGTTTTTTGATCCGTAGTTAAGTCAACCAATGGTTAAATATGCTAACAATCGTTTAAAATTTCGCTTAAGGTTGCCCTAGTCGATCATTATTCCATACAAACGTATTATGGCGATTACACCACTGTTTGACGTAGGTACATCGTCAAACAGTGGTGTAATCGTTCAAAATAAAAAATGATATCAAATTGAGACCGCTTACATCTCATCTTTATCTATCCCTGTATGGAAACAAAAATGTAAAAAAAAAGTAATGAGCGTCGAAAGTTCCATATTTCAACACAATTTTTAACGCATCTTTGGGCGGAAATAAATAACATAAGAAGAAGAAAAATTGCGAACCAGTCACCATACAGGGATAGATCAGTAGTTCAACAATGCAAATAATTTTATTTTGAAAATAAAATCATCATCATTTAGTCGTTTTTCATGATATCCATACTCCCAAAGGTCTGTTTATAAAATTTCGCGCGCTCGTTTTTGTCCTAAAGCATCATCCATTTCGCTACATATTTGCAAAAGTGCTAATTCGTACGCGAAGTAGCTTCTTACTGCTCATCACAGCATCTGTCTCTTTCGCGCGTGTTTTTGGATAAGATAGCATGCATTTAACCCCGCCCACAAAATAGTTCGTGCCGTCGACGAGGGCAAATAAAATGTTAAGCCTCACAAATGGTCAAATAAGTCGGATAGTTAATTATTTGACCATTTGTTAGACTAACAATAAATGAAGAAACGCGTTGTTTTTCGAAATTTAAATGCAATTGTTAACACATTTAACCATTGGTTGAGTTAACTACGGATAAAAAACCGGCCAAGTGCGAGTCCGACTCGTGCACGAAGGGTTCCGTACTTGGTAAATTGCGTTTTACGATTTATGACGTATTAAAAAAAACTACTTACTAGATCTCGTTCAAACCAATTTTCAGTGGAATTTTACAATATGGTAATGTACATCATATGTTTTTTTTAGTTTTATCATTCTCTTATTTTAGAAATTACAGGGGGAGGACAAACATTTTACTACCACTTTGGAAGTGTCTCTCGCGCAAACTATTCAGTTTAGAAAAAAAAATATTAGAAATATCATTATCTCCTCATTATCCTCAATATCATTTTTGAAGACCTATCCATAGATACCCCAGACGTATGGGATTGATGAAAAATAAATTTTGATTTTCAGCTCTAAGTATGGGGAACCCCAAAATTTATTGTTATTTTTTTTATTTTTGTGTGAAAATCTAAAATTAATGCGGTTCTCAGAATACATCTACTTACCAAATTTCAACAGCATAGTTCTTATAGTTTCGGAAAAAAGTGGCTGTGACATACGGACGGACAGAGAGACATGACGAATCCATAAGGGTTCAGTTTTTTGCAATTTGGCTACGGAATCCTTAAAACTGGGCCTTAGTTACCACCGAAATTTCTCATTATCATCTTTATTAAACTTGTTTTACTTAATATTCTAATTTAAACATGGCCCGTCTCTTTGTAATACTAATGTGTTCCCCGTTCCCAGACATTCGCAGACTCGACATAATTCATGGAAATACACGTCTGAAAGGTTCTATTAGCATACTTTTTCGTTTTGTACAAATATTTGACTTGCAATTCCTGTGCCAGTTCATCGTTAAAACTAAAATAATTATTTGTTTTAACGAAGTTTATTTTTGCGTATGAAAATATAAGCTGACGTTGTTTACAGAATTTGTTAAAATAAGCCCCTTTTTTAATTCAGACTATGTTTTCCCCTAAATATTATGTTTCAGGCACGTGCATGCGTTTTAGAAACCTGGTAAGGACCTAAGTTACTAGGACATCACTCTTGGGCCCATTTGCACGAAAACTTTAACTCAGACTTAGGTAGTTGCTTACTAATTGAGTTAAGTTTTTCGTGAAAGTGGGCGTTAGTTAAGTAAGCTTCTGCTTGTCAATATATCAGGATGTGGTTATCTATTCTAATATTATAAAGAGGTAAAGTTTGTGACGTTGTAAGGGGTAATCTCTGGATCTACTGAACCGATCTTTCACCATTAGAAAGCCACATTATTCCTGAGTGTCATAGGCTATAATATATTTTGAAAATAAATAGAGATCCTTATGAAAATTGCAATAATGTAACCTAAGGTAGCAAAATGTTGCCTATAAAATTCATTCTTTGGCGTGCGCTGAGAAAACTATTGATGATAGATAAAAATTATTAGGCAGGCAGGGTAGGGTAAGTAGGTAGGTAGCCAGTTGACGTGAGCGAAGACGCGGGGGTCAGCTAGTAATATTAATATGCTCTTGCCTTCTCTTATTGGAGTAGAAGCCCAGCGATATGATAATAGCAGGCTATTATCTCAGATTAGAGAATACAATCAAATCTGAGGATATTATATTTTCCTTCCTTTATTGATGTTCACATCTCATTTCAAAGAAGAACCCTTCTATATTCCTCTGTAGTCTATTGTTCGAAGTACTTTTTTTAATAATCTCCGGTATTGAGTCGAGTTCATTCCGTATTGTGTTGCCGATTGAATTACAAGTAGCTATTGAGAAGCACAGATAAGATATACGAGACTGAAATGAACACCTATCTGAGTATAATAGGTTCTCGACGAATGAATATTGGATTTGGTAGAATCGCAAATACGTTCAATTTTCTGGCTTGTTTTGTTAGGGTTCCGAATGCCATATAAACAGAACCCTTTTTAGATCACTCGCGTGTCTGTCTGTTTAAATTTGGCATGGAGATGTAATTTTATTGATCCTCATATTTTAAGTACTTACTTTCGTTTAAAATCAATGGATTTTATGCGTTATTGTTCTAAGATTTTATGCTAGGTTTAAAGAGTTGATCGCTTTGCTCACGAGTCCGACTCGCTCTTGGGCGGTTTTTTATAGGGCGTATTCCAGATTGGGCCAATTTTTTTCGCAGGTGCCATTAGTGGAATATTTTATTATTTAAAATGTTATTCCACTTTTGGCACCTACGAATCAGTGAGTGACGTCAGTGGGGGACACTTATTTATTTTAGGACGTCAAAAACAAAAATTTTGTTAACATCAGTAGAGAGTTGAATAACGTGTTAAAAATATATCTTCCTATTTTGCTTTTTTAGTAAAATGTTAAACATTATGAGCATTTATACCCAATCTACCAGTAGGCCAGAATCATGCAGAAGTATTAACGATCCTGATTATAAGCGGTAGAGATTAACGGAGTACCAGGAGGTCAGAATCTAATATATCCCGGTACTCTTTTTACATCTCATGATTCCAGCCTCGGTAATACTTCCTCAAGATTATAATCTCTTGGTACTTAAGTTAGTCTTTATCGGTAATGATTCCAGCCCCGCATATACTAAAACTTTTTCATGATTCTGGCCTCCTGGTAGTTTGGATATAAATGCTTATAATGTTCAACATCTAACTAACTTATATCTCCTCATTCAGTTGGAGTTTGCTTAGCTTATATACGTTCAGCTTTTAGATGAATTACATACCTAACCTGTGGGAAAAGTTCCTGAAACCTACTTATAATTACAGACTAACAGTTCGTTAACTAACACGCTTTCTAATTGTGTTTTTGAGCTGTGTTTAAATGAAGTAACTTTACGTGTTTAAGGTGCCGGAGTAATGTTTTTACTGGAACTCTTCAAGTAATTACTTTTGACGCGCTTAGGGCTTTGGCAGACATGCTACTTTTAGCGTCAATGATCAGCGTTTTTTTCGACTGCCCGCGATCGGACGTTTTACCCGACTGCCGAAGGAGGGTAATGTGTTTATCAGTCTATGTATGTATGTATGTATGTTTGTTCCTATGTGGGGGCCCAATTTTTTTATTTCTTCGAAACCTATCGCGTGGGGTATCAAAATAAAGGGTTTTAAGAGGTGATTTCAAAAATATATTACACTTATATGTTTAAATGTACCAAAATCGAAAAAAAAATAACTAAAAAGTTATAAATAAAAAAAAGTTAATTAACAAAATCTTGTTGGAGTGGTTTTGGTCAGCCAGCTCGCGAATAGGTATCCTATCGACTGAACAGCATGATTTTCTCCTTGTTTACGTCTTTTTAGTTCGCTTTTCAAGCAGTCGGGTTTTTTGATTTTTTTAATGGGTAGTATTTAAACGCAAATCAAAAAATATCCTTTTTCTATGCAATAAAATGCCGAATTCTCATCAAAATTACTGATTGCGCAGCAAAATATTCAAGGCAAAATATCACTAAACACACTACAATTTATTTTCGCAGCGTACAGCGATTTTTCCTAAAGCAAAAGCTTTTTTATTAATGCACAGCTAATAATCTTAATGCACATCATACATGTTAACTCTTTTTCTTTTAAATCCATGGTTAAAGTTTTTATAATTACTATTTAACGACAATGTCGACGGAGCCCCGCTGCGGGCTCCTATTTCTGTCTAAAGGGTCTAAAGTAACCTAACACGAAGAAGATGACGGGAGCTGAGTTCGCTCGCTTTGCTTGCTCTCTTCAGCTGCCGTCATCTTTTCGAACCTAACCTGTCCGTGTCGGGGTGCCCTAAGTTCCCGAGCTCGCTTCGCTCGCTCTTGGACTAATGACTTCTTGAAAATTAGGACAAATGTGATGAACAGGTTTTGTTGTACTTACTGGTTAATATGCGACTGAGATAGTTATTTTGCTACGAAACATGGAAAATTTGCTGTGCAGTTAGTATTTCTGCTATGTATGTAGTATTTTTGTACAAAAATAAATTTAACTGTATTGCATTATGAGGAAAAAAGTGATGTCATATTGATGTATAATTTCGAATTATCTGCAGTTTGAGTTTTGCTAAACATTTAGTAAGTTATTTGATGTAAAAAATAATATAAATGATGAGTATGTATTGATAGACGATTATTTTATTTGACATGCAATTTATAATATCCCTTTTTTAATTAACTTTGTTTTCAAAATCGTTCGTTTCAGCCAAGGCGTTTTTTTGTTCTGTGGTTTCAGCAATAATTACTGTAATACTTTTGGCGACAAGCTTTTGACATTTGAGCGCAGTATCGACTATCGAAATTATATCGGTTGACACTTAGGTAGAGTGATCGATCGGACGTATTATCTAACTACCAAAAAGCGTCAAAATGGTTGATCGTCTATGCTAAAAATAGCATGTCTGCTAAGTTCCTTATTCATACAACACAGAGGGTTTATAGGGCAAATTAATTCATACCTGTTAGGTAATTACTTACCCCTGTGAAGTCACTAATGTATGCGTTACACGACCTCATTTGAGGATGGTTTGGGAAACAGAAGCTCTGTTTGCGATATAGGACCTAAGGGTTCAAATTAATTATTCTATCTGTTCGGTTTACGCAAGAACTAACTTGGGAATTTGGGTTTTAGATTTCAACAACGTTTTGTATAATCTGTTGACTGTGTTTGGCGATTAAAGGAGTCTAGCCACTACACCGTATCATTCTATGACCGATGTATGAACGTATCAGGTTTTTGGTCAAAAATTTGCCGATGAAAATATTCAATATTACACTATGCTCACTAAAACGTATCAACAGCGTACCATACCCGTGCAAAACAATTTTTTAGTCAACAATTTGCCGATGAGAATATTCACTATATCTAGGTATCTATCTGCCTAGCCTTTTCCCAACTATATTGGGGTCGGCTTCCAGTCTTTCACGATGAGAATATTCACTATGCTCATTAAAACGTATTAACAGCGTACCATACCCGTGAAAAACGGTTTTTAGTCAACAATTTGCCGATGAGGATATTCAATATTCCACTATGCTTACTAAAACATATCAACAGAGTAGCATACCCGTGCAAAACGGTTTTTGGTCAACAATTTGTCAATGAGAATATTCAATATTACACTACGCTCACTAAAACGTATCAACAGCGTACCATACCCGTGAAAACGGTTTTTTGGTCAACAATTTTCCGATGAGAATATTCAATATTACACTACGCTTACTAAAACGTATCAACATCGTACCATACAAGAAAGAAAAGAAAGAAAGAAAATATATTTATTTGTGACCCGCACAGGAGACACGAGATAAGCAAAACACAAACAACAATAAAATATAAAAAACCCCGTGCGAGACCAAAAAGGCTCCTATCTCAGCATGTGCAACGATACCCGCGCAAAATGTTGTTTTGGTCAACAATTTTCCGATGAGAATATTCAATATTACACTACGCTTACTAAAACGTATCAACATCGTACCATACCCGTGCAAAATGTTGTTTTGGTCAAAAATTTTCCGATGAGAATATTCAATATTACACTACGCTTACTAAAACGTATCAACAGCGTATCATACCCGTGAAAAACGGTTTTTAGTCAACAATTTGCCGATGAGGATATTCAATATTACACTATGCTCACTAAAACATATCAACAGAGTAGCATACCCGTGCAAAACGGTTTTTGGTCAACAATTTGTCGATGAGAATATTCAATATTACACTATGCTCACTAAAACGTATCAACAGCGTACCATACCCGTGCAAAACGGTTTTTAGTCAACAATTTGCCGATGAGGATATTCAATATTACACTGTGCTCACTAAAACGTATCAACAGCGTACCATACCCGTGCAAAACGGTTTTTAGTCAACAATTTGCCGATGAGGATATTCAATATTACACTACGCTCACTAAAACGTATCAACATCGTACCATACCCGTGCAAAATGTTTTTATGGTCAACAATTTTCCGATGAGAATATTCAATATTACACTACGCTCACTAAAACGTATCAACATCGTACCATACCCGTGCAAAATGTTTTTATGGTCAACAATTTTCCGATGAGAATATTCAATATTACACTACGCTCACTAAAACGTATCAACATCGTACCATACCCGTGCAAAATGTTTTTTTGTTCAACAATTTTCAGATGAGAATATTCAATATTTTGCCGGTGTCGATACGCTCCGTGCATGGCACCCGGAGGTGGTGATCGGTGACGGAACGGTCTAGTGGGCGTCGACTCATACATTTAATTTTTTTTTTCCGGACATATTCCTAGCACGGCCTTATAATGATACAGGTTAGTGGGCAGTCTCTTTAAGATTGATTTATTCAGTAACCTTGGATCACCTTCAAGTCTGCTCTAGAATATCAAACCATATTTTTATTATTACTTATCTCTAATATTATATTCTGGTTGACTATCCCCGTCTTTGCAGAGGTTTTCGTTTGGTCTTATTTAATCAACGTTTTCTTCGTTTATGACTGTAATAAAAGGGAGGATTTGCTCTCATAAGTAGCTAAGAATCAGATTGGTGCTCTATGATTTTCATAAGACCCTGGAGAAAATTAGAAGACATGTACCGTGCATTAAGTCGCACTGGGCTTGCGTGGTGGATTAGGGCATTGGGAACGTATTAGGCTGATTTATTGGAGAATAATGAAAAGTGAGAAATTTCTTCTGCATGCGGAAAGCATAATTCGTATTGGATATTGACCGTATCCTGGATACCCAAGCATAAGTAAGCGTATCAAAGGAAGGTTTCCTCTCAACATTGAAGTTATTTTCGCCCCAAAAACTCATAATCTTGGCCGAAATATATACGAGCCGTATTTCCAAATAAGGAAACTTGTGATGTAAATATTACATTTATTGTTTTACCTTCAGATTCAGAAGCCATTCACTATTTATATAGGTACCTACATAAAAGCTACGTCGTGAATAATTTAGGCTTTCAAGCACAAAGAGCGAAACTGGTTAATGACAAGGTAGCAATACTAGTTACACCTCAAAAGATGCGACTCGTTTTCGCCTTGAACCCATATTGGTATTATCGGCATTCTGCAGGTGAACTCCTACCAGTTTTTGCATAAAAAAGTACGACATGCACAATTGATATGTGCATAATAAGCATTCAATAAGACGAACAAAGACTTTGATAAATAGCTTTATTGTGTTTATCGAATTTTCCTGGTGGTTGTCAGGGTCGCAGGATCCGATGTAGATGACAAAGTACCTACCTGACGAAGCGGACTAAATATAGATTGACACACATTTATGTCTGAATGATATTTCAGACTTATGATTAAGTTGTTTGTTGGAAAAAACAAAGTACTAAATATTTAGGATACACTTAAAATATAGATTTATTTGTTCTGGTAATTGTTATGGCTATGATAAACAACACTTTTGGGGAACTGCTTCATTATTTTTATTTATAAATAGGCCAGCGCTATCGGTCTACATTTCGATTTAACATCAGGAAAGTAAACTCTGATACAGGTACTGAATAGTTTTTTTTTCTATACGAGACAAAATGCTGTATTTATAGAAATCTTATCGAAATACTCCGAGAAGTAGGTGCCTATCACATCATAAGGTAATGTTTTGCTTAAGGCGATATATACACCCCAATGCTAACGCAGTACTGGCCGTGCACCTGCTCGATGCCAAAATATCAAAATTGAACCTCCTTTTGAACAGTTTTGTTTGCAAAATATTATTTGATTTACATAATGAAATTTTTCTGTGTAAAAATATTTTTAAACATCTAAGTCGTTTTGGAGGAGTTTCCAAAAGTTGCGAAAATTATCGTGTTGTTAATATTTTTTTTAAAGCAAAACTATTAGTTACACGTAGAAACCTTGTGTTCAAAATTATGTCCATGAAGCAGTAATAAATATATATTTTTTTCAAACCTTTTAACCTAGCCGTTAAGGAGTATGCTTTACAAAGTTGCCGTTTTACGGCACTAAAGCGTATGTAGGCCCTTAATACTAGTCTGCTCTTGGGATTTAATAACCTTAATGAATCAATCTCTTACCTTATATCCAACGTTTCTGTTGACTCCAGTATGACAAGATTTGAGTCCCTTCAGCTGATCCAGGTTGTTGACAGGCAGATCATTGTGCACTACGATAACAGCTTCATATCTGAATGGCGCTAAAAAGGACAACAGTTGTTAGAAGACTGAGTAGTTTGATGGTGAAGCAATTAGATCATTTCTGAAGAACTCAGTATATTAATTATGTCTAAAGAAGTTGATTTGTACCATGCACAAAGCATTAAAGGCCAAAGAAATGATAGATTGTGTGAAGAACGATATGAATGAAATGGAAGTAGGTGAAGGACCACCAACCAACAGGAAGGTAATACGGATGAAATAACAAAAAACCGGCCAAGTGCGAGTTGGACTCGCGCACGTAGGGTTCCGTACCATTATCTTAAAAAACGGCAAAAAAATCACGTTTGTTGTATGGGAGCCCCACTTAAATATTTATTTTATTCTGTTTTTAGTATTTGTTGTTATAGCGGCAACAGAAATACATCATCTGTGAAAATTTCAGCTGTCTAGCTATCACGGTTCATGAGATACAGCCTGGTGACAGACGGACAGACAGACAGACGGATCGCGGAGTTTTAGTAATAGGGTCCCGTTTTTACCCTTTGGGTACGGAACCCTAAAAATATGCACAAAAAGGGATGGCTAAATAGTTTTATATCCGTTGGAATATACGGTATGTATATGCAATAAATTGCATCGATGTAAATTCTTACCAGAATCCTATAGACACAGGACTCTCGTAAGAATTTACATCGATCGACGACAGTAGACGTTTTTTGACTGAAGTTATGGATAATGGCGCATATGAAATTCGCTTCTTTATATACGTTAGTACCTATACTTAGTCTATACCTTAGCAATAACTAAGGCTGGTGTATTCAAGTGTTAATGTAGCTTGAATTTTTCTGAGTAAAAACTAAGGCCCGTATTCCAGATGCTCATGCTCGACACAAACTCAAAATTGGCCACACCTACCAATCAACTGCCACATCACAACTGGCAAGATTCTTCAGCTGGACATATGTATACTCAATACAGCAAGAGCTCAGACGCCCCATACGTTACATAATTATTTCTACACAAAAATGAAACCGACTTCCAAAAAAAGTCGGTGTTCCTGTTTTCTTTACTAAGTTTTTTGACACCGCCTTCCGAAATTGTAGTTATTTTTCACTTTGTAGTGTTTTTTTTTTGGAAGTCGGTTTTATTTTTTTGTAAAAACGTTTTTATCTTTCACTTCTTAGTTGTACATAGTACAAAAGTTATTTATTAGGGTACCTATAATGCCCACAGTGCTACCAAAATAGATTACACGAATAACATGTACCTAACTTGAACATAACCAGTTGAATGAGAGTGTACCAGGGTGAACTGTACACATCTGCGTACCCGTTTAGAGTATACTGGGCGTGATGGTGAAATAAACAGACATGCGATTGCAGCAAACCCGAGAGATTTGCCGTCATTTATTGAAGAGTTCTGTTGTATATCTCCGAAGTTCTTCATCAAATCTTTACCAAATTGGGACCATTTCGAAATAAACTTCTTTCGTTCTTGAGTTCGGTAATATTTGGGGCGTCAAGGATCTTGGAGTTGAGCACGTTAATGTCAAAAAACAAGTAAACCAATCACAACAGTCCATTTTGAATTGAGCATGAGTTAATGCTGTTGGAATACCGGCCTAAGACTTATATATTCAGGTGTTATTATTATGCTTATAGAGGCAAGTAATTAATGACTCGGTTTGTTTGCCGTCACGTTATCAAGCTCACCTTTCCCTAAGTTACACAATTTAAGAGCAAGGTAAGCGTGGCCATCTTTATCTTTCATCTTTTGTGTAACGACTTCCAAAAGTTACATTTGTTAACTGTTTGTGTTTGTCATTAATTTAGCGTGTACTTTATGTTAGTAATAAATTATTAATAACTAGCTTTAGCCAGCGGCTTTAGCCGTGTAAAACGTATTAGTGTCTTAATGTGCTGAAGCCGTTCTTATAAATCTATGACTGAAGCCTTTTTGGTCTCGCACGGGACTTTTAGTTTTATTATTGTTTAATTTTATGCTTTTTCTCGTGTCTTCTGTGCGGGTCACAAATAAATATGTTTTCTTTCTTTCTAATCTGCTAATCCAAGTCATGGTTTACCTGTAAACCTGTGCCAAGTTCCAATGCCGCTGACGCGTGATTTGTTAACAAACAAACATACAAGCAGACTTTCGCATTTATAATATACTAGCTGACCCGGCAAACTTTGTTTTGCCATAAAAACACCAAACATTCATCTACCCTACTCTATCTACCCTACCCTAGCTAAAAAAAAAAACTTAACATCACACCACAACATACACCATCTACTAAATAGTCCGAACAAAGCCTAAACATTTGGTTTGGATAGGTGAGTCCGTTCTTGAGTTATAAAATTACAACGAAAAGTGGCATTGATTTTTATAGAAATGGATAAATAGTAATAGTGGGATATTAAAAATTTCCCCTGCACTTATATTAGAGGCCTTTACGTATTAGATCATCAGCGCAACTTATGTGTCATTAGGTACCACTCAATATATGCTTCCAAAATAAATGATTATGAAATCAAAGCTACACAGTGCGTTATCTTACTATTTAAATGTGTCTACTATCTCGACTGTTATTACAACGTCGCCAGTAAAACAGTTCCGATAGCCTAGGGACATATCATTTGAAACTTTCTCTCAATCAAAAGTTACGCAACCAGAAACATTATTTGAGTGAGTACCGATTCCATTGAAAGCGTTTGATAACATTTTATCTATTTGAATAAATTGTACCTCATTATTTTTAGATATAACTTATTTCGTAACAGCAATGGTTGGTTCTATTAGTTGTAGAGACGCCTCTGAAAATATCTCTACAAATTTTATACGGTTTGAATGTAAATATTGTTTTGTTTGTTACGTTATTTATTTTATTCATTTCAGTCTACATATTTGCTAAATAAATATTTCTGTAGAGTAATAGTACCTACACAGCTGGGGTTTAGTATTAATTTTGTAGGACCGGCTAGAGACATATATGTGGTCTTCAAAACACTGGTTTTATTTACTGTCTGTCTCGCAAATCAGCAAAAAATTTTTGACTCGTGTATATACACAAGACCTCACAGGTCACATTTATAAAGTTCGAATGACTAAATACATACAGAGTGGCATGGTTGAAAACTTTGTATTGAAATAGTAAAGCAATTTTTATCTGATCTTGGATTCCCTTCCATTTTCTGCTATATATATTCTCATGTACTTCAGCACAAACGTTTACACCCTAAAGATATGTTTGTTAGCCTTTGTTTGCCCCTATATTCCGAGACGGGGTAGGATTCATACATATTTCATGACATAAGGTTGAGGGTACGTAAGTGCCCTTATGTAGAGATAGGAAAACAATTCTCTATGTATGTTGCAGCACTATGTGATGGCATAGATTTTAGACGAAAGAAATCTCAACCGGTTTTCTTTTTTCAGAGACCTTTCGTTAGTTTTATGGTGTTAGGTTAGGACTTTTTTATATTTATGGCCAGTATCCGAGCTACAGGTATTTTAATAAAAAAGGTCGCTCGCCTTATCTACTAGACAGGTTCAAAGATAAGATAGGGGTGTGTAGCATCTCAGAAGACTATTAACTTTTATAGAAGATTAGGTATCCTGCATTAACCTTTCTTGACGTTCTCCGAGAGACAGTAAAAATAAATCGACATCTTCAGTCCACGAACTTTAATTTAAATTCAGTTTCTGAACGTTACTAGACATGGAAACGAAACAGTTCAAAGTTAATAAATTAAAGATCCTCACTAAGAAGTCTTTGTGATACTCCACAAAAGCTGAAATAAGCGGGAAATGAGAATACGAAAGATTTCACCTAAATCAGCTTAATGAGAGAATTGGTCCTTCAGTAGAAAATCTACTTAATGAGCTTAAATTAAAAGACGGCCGTGATCGTGAAGGATCAAAAGTTTTTAAATGAGCGACCAATATATTTTGACAGTTGATGGTGGCGCTAGTTGTAAAGGCAAGTGTCAATAAAACCGTTAAATTAAGTACATTTAAACTTAGTTCCATGATTCGCCGTCTACCAAAATCTATTTACTTGGTCCTTCATAGTTCACAAAGCTAAGAATACTTTTGGGCTTTAGCGTTTCAAAACAAATAAGTTTGGAGTGAATTCAAACAGTTGGTAGTAAACCGAGCAGAATTTAGTGGTTTTCATTAAAGTTTACGGTAGCGATCTTTTGAAGAGGGCTGTAATGAGAGGAGCTCTAACTTGGGAAGTCGTTTTACGAGTCAGTATTTTATGAAAAGGATTTTAATTATGAAAATAAAATATGAAGGAACTCTAAATTCTGAATGGAGCAGCCTTCCTTTAAGCAAGTGAAACTTCGGTGTGAATTTGAGAAGTCTTAGGCTAAATTTTTTTATCCGTAGTTAAAGTCAAAGTCAATATTATTTGTTTCAATTAGGCTAATAAGCGGCACTTTTGAACGTCAAAATTGAAATTTACAAGTAATACTAATTGATTCTACCGTCAATTCGGAAAAGTAGTTTATTATGGAGAAGAACGGAATAGAAACTCCACACTTACAAAGTGTTTTTACAATATTTACATACATACATTAATTCATATACGCGTTTTAACGAAATTTGCAACAATTAATTAGCATATTTAACCATTAGTTGTGTTAACTACGCATCAAAAAGCTGGGCCTTAGTGAAGATCTATAGATATCATTTCTTCCAGTGTTTAAGGACACCTTTTCTTTTGACGTTTATACAACGTTTGTACAAGAGGTGCCTAAGTGATTTATTGTTAAAATAAACACAATTTTTATAAATAACTTGATGATTGATGATGATTTCAGAAGTTTCAGGAATATAGAGTTTAAGGGGAAGCCCATATTCAGCAGTAGAACTTCGAGAGCTGTTCTGATCATGATGATGAGAATAAAACTTTCCTAGACTCACCATCAGGTTCCTCTTCAGTTCTATACTCCTGTACTACCACGAAGTCCTGGTTCTGTATTTTGGTGGCGCAGTACATGTCTTCAGGGTCGACGGGCACTATGTCTGCTTGGCGCTGCTGAACGAGGTTTAAGCAGTCCACCCTGGAAGGAATTGGTTATGGTATTTTAAGTAGTGGTTATGGTACTTTCATTGTGCGTACCACAGAACAGTAACTGTTCTGTGGTGCGTACAGCTAAGGACTGGTATTCTGTGCCGGAGTGTGTTGCCCGATAGCTACAACTTAGTTAAGAGTGAATAGGTTACTTATAGGCAAGCGTGCTTCACCGTCAACCACATCATCGCTTACCAGGTGAGATAGTAGTCAAGGGCGAGCCTATCAATAATAATTAAAAACAAAGTGGAAAGTGGACTACTTAGGTCATGATGTTAAAGGGGAGACGGGAGAGGAGGGGAGGGGTTATTTCTATGCATGATGTTAACTTCAGCAGGGATTCGACCTTGTGCAGGTTGACATTCTATTATCAAATTAATGAGTTTCCGCATAATAGAGGAAGCAGTCTAGTATTCATGTACTGCTTGATCAAAATAACTTGGCGCTGCCAAATCACTTTGACGTTCAACTATCGCTACCAAAACAATCTAACTACCTTTAGACCTTACCCCGATCATACCAATTCATATAGTCGTTATAATTTTTACGGGCAATTAATGATACATAACGATCCCATACATATCTATAGAACCTAAGTATACGTTAAAGATCACGTAGACGAAACAAGTATCAACATACAATGTTTTTGTGTTCAAACTCAAAACAATAAAACTGAGGCATTATGTGAATACTGAACTATAAAATGACATTTGCATTGTTTTGTTTTTCCGTTAGTGTTTCAGCATTGCGAAGCCGGTATTGTTTGGACGTTCGTGTTGTATTGCGGTGGTATATATAGGTAACGTGAATTATTTCGCACACATTCGTGTACCTACTTATTGAAGTTTGTTGAACTAAACTAGGACAGTTGGCCATTCAAAACACATTCTAGATTTACTGTAAGTATGCTGGGTTTTTCAGAGACAATCGACTGTCGATAGCTGAATTTTCTTTTCCCGATCTCAAAAAGGAACCTTCCCTTTTTGGGATCGGGGGACTTTTGAGGAAAAACACCTATGAGATTTTTACCTCGCTAAAACCGCCCTGAGGATCACCATCAGCACATGTAAGGGACCCCGTTATCTTTTAAAATACCACCCCAAAACTTCTTTCCTGAGCGCACAATAAAATTATATGCATTGTTCAACTACTAATCTATCCCTGAATGGAGGCCGTTTTGCAATTTTCCGTCTTCTTATGGTATTTATTTGCGCCCAAAAATGCGTTAAAATTAGTGTCGAAATGTGGAACTTTCGACGCTCATAACTTTCAAAATAGGGTTTTTTTATACTTTTTCGCTTCCATACAGGGCTAGATAATGATGAGACAAATTGATATCACTTTTTATTTTGAACGTACATTGTCAAACAGTGGAATAATCCCTAGACTACGTTTGTATGGAAAAAAAATCGACTAGTGTAACCTTAAGCAGTCGGGTTTTTAAATTAAGTTTTTTATTTATAACTTTTAATTTGACTTTTTTTTTCGAATCATGTGCATTTAAACGTGTATGTGTTATATATTTTTGAAATCACCTATTAAAACCCTTTATTTTGATACCCTACACGATAGGCAAAATAAAAAAAGAAATGGGCCCCATTTAATGTAGTTAGTGACATTCGCAATGTTAAGACGAATCGATTGACGTTAAAATCATCAAAATCGGCCAACGCTTTTGGTCTCTAGAACGCCACATAGGAATAAGTATTCATACATACATATTTTTTTTATTTGTAATGGGTTTGCTCTTGACTCTAGTCTAGGTCATAGGTGACAGAGACAGAGTCTACGATGGAGTGAGCTTACCCAGAAGAAGCCTGTTCACTCTAACTTTGAAGAGATTCGGGTTGAATGCGTTCGGAAACACAGACGCAGGTAGTGAGTTCCATTCATTCGCTGTGCGCATTATAAAGGATGTTTGGAAGCGCTTGGTTCGAATTGGTGGAATGGCAACAAGGTAAGGATGATAACTTGCAGTGCGTCTAGATGTCCAATGGTAGAAGGGGGCTGGTGGGATGAGGTCGTGGAGTTCTTGAGCACACTCACCGAAGTACAGTCTGTAGAAGACCGACAAGCAGGCAACTTTGCGGCGATGAGCCAAGCTGTGAAGCTTTGCGTCCACCAATCCAATGAGCCTCTTGGCTCTGCGTTCCACTGAGTCAAGCGCGGCAAGCTGATACTTAGCTGAACCATCCCAAATGTGGCTGCAATACTCCATGCAGGATCGGACTTCTGCTTTGTATAGGGTTAAAAGCTGTCCAGGCTTAAAGTATCGCTTTACTTTATTTAGGATGGCCAGTTTTTTGGCCGCGATTTGGGCTTTGTTCTCAATGGAGGAGCCGAAGTTGAGACTGGATGTCAACTCCATGCCTAGGAGCTCGAGCCGATCAGTCACAGGAACAGACGCACCCCGAAAAGTAGGAGGTTGATCGAAAACACTCCTTTTTGCGGTAAAAAGACACGCCTGTGTTTTGGTGGCGTTAAAGGAGACCAGATTGTCATCACCCCACTGAGAGACAAGGCTTAAGGTAAAATCTGTCCGCTCCACCATAGCCTCTCTCAAGGAAAGAACTTCATCCACGCTGGTTTTTGCGCTGGACAAGTATCTCTCTGAAACAGTACTGTCATCTGCATACCCAACAATACCAGGCTGAAGTAGGTCATTGATGTGCAGCAGGAAAAGAGTTGCAGAGAGAACAGACCCCTGAGGAACTCCGGCATCAATAGCCATAAGGTTTGAGGAGCAGCCGTCAATGACTACTTGGATCGACCGTTAGCTAAGGAAGTCTGATATCCAGCTACAAAAACCAGTGGGGATGCCATAAGCAGGAAGCTTACTGAGCAGACTCGCGTGCCAGACCCTGTCGAAGGCCTTCGAGATATCAAGCGATACAGCAAGTGCTTCGCCGTGTCTCTCGATGGCTTCGCCCCAGCAGTGCATGACATACACAAGAAGATCGCCAGTTGACCGTCCCCGGCGAAAGCCATATTGACGGTCACTGAGGAGATTGTTGTCTTCAAGGTAGGCCAGCAACTTTCTGTTCAGTACCCTTTCCATAACTTTGGACAAAATGGAGGTAATGGCGATCGGACGGTAATTGGCAGGGTCTGCACGGTTGCCTTTTTTGGGCACTTGTTGCACATTTGCAAGCTTCCAGGATTTCGGCACCGTCTCTTTTACAAGAGAGAGGCGGAACAAGCGAGTCAGCACAGGAGACAGTTCTGGCGCACACTGCCTCAGCACTCTCGCTGGAATGCCGTCAGGTCCGCTGGCCTTGTTCACGTCTAGACTGCACAATACTCTCCGGACCTTTTTAGCGTGCACAGCGATCTCCGGCATCGAAGAGTCACAATGAGGTATAGTAGGTGGTTGCTTGGAGCCAGCGTCCAGACGTGAATTGCTAGCAAAAAGAGATGCAAATAAATTTGATTTGTCACTCGCAGAGTGAGCCAGCGACCCATCAGGTTTCAGCATCGGAGGTAAAGTGGGCCGACAGAAATTAGTTTCAACCGCTTTAGACAGGGACCAAAACTGTTTACTACCCGGAGGGTGCGATGCCAGCTTGGCCCCAATACGTCCAATATGGTAAAAACGTGCCCGACGCAGAATCCGCCTGCAGAACTTGGCGGCAGAATTAAAGGCTCTTTTCCTCGCGCGAACCCTACGCGCTCTAACTTTGCGGTCGCGGGCCCCGACCCAGGCTTGGTAGGCAGACTCTTTTCGGACCTCAGCGTGGGCGCATTCTGCATTATACCAAGGTCGGGATTTGTGACCGAGCGGAATGTCGGAGAATGGAATGAAATATTCCATTCCCTGCCGAATCACATCAGCAACCGCGTCTGCACAGCTCGAGGGGTCACCCGAGGAGAAGCACACATGCCGCAAAGGATAAGACGCAAAAAAGTGCCGCATCTCGTCCCAGTCTGCTGACTTGTATCGCCATACTCGCCTCGTGCCTCTAGGGCTCTCATCTGGAGGAGAGCAAGTCGAAACGGATTTCACCAGACAGTGGTCAGACGTTCCCAGCGGGGCTGAGACCGACACCGAATGACTGTCCGGATCAGTTCTCAGGAGAAGATCTAAGCAATTCGGTGTATGGCCGTCAACATCCGGTACCCGCGTTGCCACATTCACCAGCCGGGTTAATAGATCTAGCGATAGAGAAAACTTGCGCGCCTCTAACCCGGCATGGTCAGTTTTCCGGTATGGGTACAACCATTCTTTATGATGGGCGTTAAAGTCCCCCAGAAAATTAAGCTTCGCTGTTGGGTACCGTTGCTGGGCTAAGTCAGCGGACTCCACGAGGCAATTAAAAAAAGCGCTGTCGTGTCCTGGTCACCAGAGTGCGATCGGTAGACGCCGATGTAGAGAGACTTCTCCACGCCAGTGTCCACAAGTAGCCATATGGCAGAAAAGCCCGATTTCTCAAAGCAACGGAGACGACGACAACAAATGTCATCGCGGACGTACAACAGACCCTAGCTTGCTTCTTGAACTTGTGTTCAAGAGAGTAAACCCGGGTAGTTGAGGTACGCCACGTCCGACGGGTTTGTTATCTTCGTCTCTGTTAGGAAAAACAGGTGCGGCTTCTCGGTCTCGAGGTGGTGGTGGACCGGATCGAGATTAAAGTGCAACCCCCTGATGTTAGTGAGGTGCACTTTTAGTGGGAGGAAGTGCAGCCGTTGTTTCACCTTATTCTTCTTTTTTTTAGTCATTGTGTTAGAGTTTGCTGGGGAAGGAGTCGAACTATCGAGGCGCTGCTCAGTGAACCAAGTGGAAAACTGGAGCTAACCCAACCTATGGAGAACTCATTTGGAGACTGCGGGGAAGCTCGAACCCCCCCGGATATGGCCACCGGGTCCTCCCATCCTGTCGCCAGCTGGCACGGTGGAGCATACCGGGATTTTTCGCGAGTTGGCGGGGCAGCCTTTGGCACGTGACTGGCGTGCTACTTGGGCCCCCTACTGACTGCGGTCGGCCAACGGCTGGCACCGTGCTTTGGATCCCGCTACCCTCCAAAATGAGTTATCCGGCCAGTTTTGCCCAGAGACCAAGACCGGTTCTGAACAGCGCAACTGACATCCTCCTTCTCCCCCAAAGGCACTGGCAGTCCCACACACCGACGGAACACAGCAAGCTGCTTGGCGCCGGACTCCGGTGGGATAGTGGTCGCGAGCCAGGTGACCCCTTGCGAAGCCTACCACCGCTTAAGTGGGATCGTTCAGCCGTACCACAGGGAAGCCTGTGGTGCCGTTGCCCGGGATGGACCGCTAGGAGGTAGATCCCATACCCATCCCAAAAATACAATAAAAATACAAAAATACATAGACTGATAGACACATTACCCTCCTTCGGCAGTCGGATAACAAGAGGTAAAAGGTGAATATGTTTGTTAAACAATTATGAATGGATTTGAATAAAATTCATGACCTGGAGAGACAATTAATTAAATTATAATATCCGAGTTCATAAACTAGTTCTCCTAGAAAATGGCTAGTTTTACTATGATTCTTTCTTACCTGTCTCTAGCCGGTACACAGTCAATTTGGGTCTTGGACTTCGTTGGGGCATTCGCCATGTCCTGACATGCTTTCAGGAACTGCGACGGAACGCATAGTTTAACTGCAACATAATAATTTGCAGTTCAATAAGTATTCGACTCCTTCAAGAGTTGGAAGAGTCAAAAATTATTTTCAACTTGTGACCAAAGTTTTCTTATATTTATCAAGTGTCCAAATCTGAACGTAAAATATTTTGGTTTATGTGAAGAGATATTTTGTTTTGGGTGAGTGGTGGTGTAATATTATTGCAGTACCGCACAATGACTTAATCTGCTCTTTTTTGTCTTTATTTAAATAATTTAAGTATCTACTACTAATACTGTCTTTAAGGGTTTAAGATAAAATAAAATAAAATGTTATTAATTATTTTTTATTTTAAATAATTTAAGTATCTACTACTAATACTATATTTAAGGGTTTTGTTCAAGCAAAACATGTATATAGGTTTTTTTTGTGACAAATAAACACTTTTTCTTTCTTTTTTTAGGTTTAGTGCCTACAATGGTAATAATTATTTTATTCAAGTTTATTCAATGTCACTGACCCCATGTTTATTATTAATCTGTTATCACGTTTTTATTATAATTAAAATGCTATTTGACCTTCGCGATATGAAAATATTTCTACATAATTTGACGACCTTTGGCATTATTGTTTTAATATGGTAAACAGTATGACATAATGCTCGAAAAGTTGCCTATACCTATGTTTCATCCAATAAGACATAGTAAAAGTAAGATTTAAAAAAACCAGTCTTTTTTATGTAATCATTGCAAAAAAGATCTCAGCAAAGTCTTACCAAACTGTTAAATCCTAGACGATTTATTGAAATAATAACTTACAGACATAAATCGAATAATAATCGATTCACGAAATTCGGGATTGGAATCGAATAAACACATCAAGAGAATGGTTCCAACTGCAATTTATGGGCCATTCTGTGTTAGAAATATTGGATTCTGAAAATAACTACCAACACTCAAATATTGTTAAAAATAGATTGTTTTAGTTTGTTTCTGAATTGAGAATAAACCCAACTTGGATACCCCAAAGATTGGCAGATCTTTATGCTAAAGAAGAGTTTAACAAAAACTTAATTTCACATTCTTTATTCAGAAATCGGAGGATAAATAAACTCTAAGAACATAAGTATCTAACAGATTGGATGTTGCTCAACAAAAAGTTATGAAACGCGCTTATATTTGCCCACATGAGTCGGGGTTAAATGTCAACGTTTTCGTGTCTTTACAAAAAACTGATAGCCGGTCCGAGATTACTAAATCCGTTTACATTATCACTTCGGATGCAGTTGTGTTTTTTTTAACTAGTCAGGCACATTTATTATTGCTTGAGCAGATACAATCTTTTCTATTGTTTTATTCTTATGCATTATGATGAACAAACAATATTTAAAAAAAAACACCGGAAAATTTTGATCACGACACTTAAACATCACAATTTTCTGCAAAACAAGAAAATTATTCTTCAATCATTGCGATTTAAAAATCGAATTCCATAAACAAAACACACTTTAAATTTTTTAAATTTGAATTTTACATTCCCGAAACAAGTTGCCATGCACTTGAAAAAACTAAGAATAGTTTAAAAATAGAACATACATGACGATTTGCTTTGCACACAAACACATGTCAGGGCTATCAGATAAATGTATTTTAATGCCATGGTCAAGGCAAGCTCGCGTGCTATCGCCTTACTACCGCGGACCGTCCAAGCAACTTCTTTTATATTCTCACGTTATCTTTACTGTGATTGTCTCACCATGTATTAAAGAACACAGTGGTGGACACTGTATTTGTGGACGATTGACTTGTGAGGTTTGCGCGGCACTGTGTCACGTGTGTTGCTAATTGGAAAACGGTGCGCGATGCAGACTTAAGATCATGTAGATAAGATCGTGAGATAATCATCAAAATGTCTCCATATAACTCTTGACACCCGAAAATACGACCCTGAACATACAACCAAAGCTGCATTTTGTATAAGGGAAAACTACGTACTAACGCTGGATTTTAATAAGCTTCCTTAATTAAATTCTGATAGGTAAAAGGAGATTAGTTTAGCAGCCTCACATAATACCTAAAGTAACTTACCAGCTCTTTGACTGAATAAAAAACAAAATGGATTAGCGCCCAATACAAAATAAACATTGCCTAAGTATTTCATACAAAATTTTATTAAGTCCTTTTGTAAACTTAGGTTAACTGTAAAAATGAAGTTAAATATACACTATTCAAAAAAAATTTTGTTTAATTTTGATTACCTTAGCAGCTCTGCGTCTTTCTAGTATTCGCATCGATCTTCATACCCACTCAGCTTGCAAGAGTCATCGCTCGTTGGGGGCCATGACTTGATTAAATAATACAGTACAATGCAATGAATGTAGCTATTATTTTAAGATTTATTTTCTTCCTTATTCATATGAGGACACGAAACATAAAAATGCGAAATAAATAAAGAAAAATCTCGGATTTAATTGAAAAAACATCGTCACAACATCTGCGTTCTTATTTTGAATCAGAAAAACAATATAAATTATTTTTTTGGTGAATTCGGCCAAGTCATGGAGACTTTAATGAAAATTATAAAATATAATATTATTGTTATGTTGTGATCAGATAGTCTTTTATTTTGATTTCAGTTACAGTTAACTTTGCTACTTCAATATTATCCATCCTTTTTTTTTAATTCTTTTGTGATCATAATTATTGTGTTGCAACTTTAGATGTAATTTGCGAAGCGAAAACATAAACACTAAATCTATGGTTGCAACTATGTAATAACCAAGAGGTATAAAACCTCCTTCCACATTTTAAAGAATAAAAAAGCTGAATGTGATCTTTTGTTACACACTGAAAATATTTATTCAACAATTATTGATAAATTTATGTTTATTTTGCAAAGACCTTTTTTAATTTTAATTATGTGCCCTTTTAAAATAAAATAAAGTTTTTTTTCAGTCCCTAAGACACATACCATTGCACAACAGTTGGAGGAATTAAAAAAGTTTTGATATGTCAAAACGTTATAATTATGATTGTGCGTCAGTCTAGTTTTATTTTAAAGATAATTAACGACTATTTAAGTATGGATTGGATTCATTGCAATAATTGTTTTACTCAATTAGAACCTGGAACTACTCTGCATTTAACATCATGTGGTCATATGTTCTGTAACAATTGCTTAGAGAAAGGTAAGTTATATACATCTTTAACTACATTATTCCCTATGTTCTTTCAAATAACAGGAGTGATATCAGAATATGTATTAAATATTAATAATCATGTAAATTTCTTGTAGGCGGTAAAGACAGTACATGTTTAATATGCCGAGCACCGTGTTCCATCATGAAACTTGTTCCAGACGTATGTAATTCGCGAGATATTTACCTACCTACCAACTTCTTACAACACCTTGAAATGTAATTTTCTCATTTACGATTTAATTTTAAGATGAAACAAGAGATTCAAGATTACTTTACCGATCCAGAGGAATTAATTAAAAAGTCCTGTGAGGTGTTACAATTTCAGAGGCAACACAGAAGGCGGTTGTTATCTTATTTATTGCAATCAGTAAGTAATTTTCTTGCTTTTAGCTATTTAGCTAGCTACTTAATTAAAGTCTGTAGATAACATTTAAGACATTGTTTTTGCCTTTGAATACTTATTAAACGCAGGTTTTATATATAGATATTATATTTTTTGTATTATTTTATTTACCGCGTATTAGGAAGGTACTTCTCAAAGTAACTACTTACAAATACTTAATTTTTTTTACGATGACTATTTATGTACCTATATATATTTATTCGCGTCATCATCGTAACGTGAAAACTATTATAAGTCCGTTAACGTCCACCTGTACACGTATTTAGACAACCTTGTGAAAAAGCCTTGTAATACGTTCTACGATTAATCACCAAGTTTGGCACATGGTTTGGTGATTTTCTATTATAGTTTGTTGTTTTTGACAATGTAAACTCCCACAAGCCCATCTGAATCTAACCCGTTGACGGCGGCGCGGCGGAGGAACAGGTACCTTAGGCTATAGAGACAAATTGTCTTTTTTTCAGCGATTGTGATTGTCGTAATGCAAAAATCTAAGGGCTTGATCACATGGCGTTTCAATAAGGCTTGGCAATGAGGGCTGTCGCGTTTGAATTTTCCGCTAGAGGTGTTGGTGTAAAGTGAGGTCCTCAAAATGTCAAATTACATAGTTTTTTGACATTTAGCGCGAAATTATTTACTACTTTTATATTTTTTATGTTATGGATATTTTGTAATTTTGGCAGATATTATATAGGTACGTGTTTTACCAACCACTGCTTTAAATAGAGTTTTTTGTTTCGGCAAATTTTACCCCCTTTTATTTCGAAAAAAAGGGGCTGCGCGAAACTGTAGCATACTCTATTTTATATTTAATCGTACTTCTACGGCATTGGAAATGATTTTAATGCCATCTTTGCTTCCGTGCGCGTAATAAAAACGTTTAACAGCTATATGTATGTACCTTACTCGCCAGTGGCGCCAACTAGCTAGCACAAAAACGAAAGCCCCAATTTCATACATGATGTCAGTTGTCTAGAGCCTCTTGGACTTAAGAACAGGTGACAATCTATCAGCGATTGGCAAAAATATAAAATATTTGTGATTGATTCGACTTGGCAATTCGGTAGCGCATGTCAACCCATCGATAGGTATAGGTATAAGCGGGCGTAGAGAGTTTGCCGATGACGCCATGACGTCACTCTGACGTTCGGCGAACAAACGAGGCGAACGCAGGGCGCCGAGTTAGGCGGGAGGGGTAGTCATCGGCAAACTTTCTACGTCCGCCAAGTACATTTTGAATTTTTGATAGTCATTATTCCTAATAGAATGTCGTTTTCTCTGCCTTTCTGTCACAACTTTTCGTGAAGAAGTTGAGACAGAAGAGTTTGAGTTTTGAAGTTTCACGTTTTTGTTTAGGGTCTGATATATTTGTAGTACTTACTTCGATACATAAGTGAATAACATTCTGTGTCGCCGGTTGTAACATTCTTTCCGTCTAGACCAAAAATAAAATTGAATATTGCTCTCCTATTTTTGGAAACCCTATAACACTTCCCTTGTTCCAGACGAAGAAATTCTATACCGCAAGGACCGAGTTAAAACGCATGACCGAATTATGTCAGAAGCAGCATAACCAACTGAAGGAGTATCACAGAACTATTCGGAGTTTAGAAGCTCAGTTGGCGAACCAATCCAGTAACAGATAACTTACTTTACCTTTGTATTTACACTTGTTTTCGACTATGGTTTTACTCGCGTTCTAGTGGGCATTAATTTATGAAAGTTTGTCTATGCCCTGGTATGAAATTGGTTCAATAGTTAGACGCGCTTTCAGCTTTGTTGGGGAACTTCTGCTCTATGGATTCAGTAATAGAAGTACTCGGAAGCATTCCAATGCAATGTGATTACAATTTCTATCATTATGGCCAATGATGGTGTTGTGCCGAGGCCTCAATATTTCAACCTCCAAAAATCCAACCAATCACAATAGTTGATATTCGAATTAGTGATAATATTCAACTCTCGAATCAAAAAATGTTCTGGTGACATAAAAAAGTTTCAAAGTAATTATTACGAAAAAATAGAAGTTATATGTTCAAACCTTGAACTTTTAATTGTTCTGTAAAACAACAAACATTAGATTCAAACAAATAAATAATAATATTCCAATGGGGACCCGTAACGACCAACAAAACATCAACATACGGACAACTTTTTATAGTGTAAAAATTTAATTCCGGAAGGTATTTTCATACCCTTTTTGGGGTTATAGAGGCTGTTCTCATGTGTACGTTTGGGTGTTCATTTTCAGAGCAAATATCGCCGTTTAATATACCCATATCGCCGGGGAGCAACATATCACCGAATTTCGTGCAGACAACCCCAACTTATAAGCGTAATGCTAAAAGTACGCCATTTTCGGTAAGTACCTCCAAAAAATTTTAGGCCTGTTTGTTTGTGACTCAAAGATGTTGAATGTTTTTGAATAATAGACTAGCTAGAAGCTCTAGGTAAACTCACATTCCATCAGCGCAAACGAGTGTTAAAAAGTCTTAAGGTAGGCGATTGATCATGATTGTGACATTTCGGTAGAGCATATCAAACTCGTGGATATGTTATGGACCAAGTGTATAATACGGCATTATTCATAATGCCCAGACAATTTGGCAAATGCCCAGTGTTAGTAGGCAATATGCGATAAATAATGAAATCAGTAGATATTCATTCCAATTCCTGATTTGATTTGACTTGATTCATTATACATAGTGCCTTGATTAATAATCACTTTCTCCATAACATATACAGGTTGGGCAAAAAATATTTTTTGTTACTTTATGACCTACTGCAAATATCAACCTGTTTCGTTTGATCCACGATTTTTGGCCCAACCCGTATATAGATTTTGTACTTTTTGACACTAGTTGTCGCTGATAATATGCATTTTGTTTAGAGATTAAGATTTCATATTATTATAGGCTAGGTCGTCTAGAACAGACATATTAGAATAATACCTACAGTATTAATAGAAATCCAAAGTCTTAATAGTAGATTAGTAGCCAAGGGCTGTAAGGCATCAATTGCAGCCCGAGATATTTAGGCGCACGAGCGCAGCGAGGGCGCCTATAGTTCGAGGGTGCAATTGGTACTTACACCCGAACTAACAAATCTGCTTTACATCTCGATTGTGAGGTAAGTAGAAAAAAACCGGCATTACAAGAATAAAATTGATGACTATTATACTCACACGAAGACAAGGCTGAATAGCAAAGCGACCTCTTTGGTCATTGGGCTGAATGCGTGATGTCTATTGCCAGTATGATGGTTAGATGTACGCGAACTTTTTGAAAGAAAGAAGTATTTTTTTAATTACTTACCGCCCTAGGGCGTTTCTAGCTACATTATTACCCTAGGGCGCTAATTAGTCACCTACAAGCCCCATTTGGAGGTAATAAGAACCTACTTACCGAACATAAGAGATGTAAAAATATTAGTTTCACTTTCGTTACCCATACAAACTAAGTAGGAAACTTTGGTACAAATTGCATGTTACCTTGTTTACAATCTTGCAGTCTAAGTGGACTGTGGGGAAGACCTACATAGGATTGACATAAGGGAAGTAAGAAGTCATTTAGGCTAAGTTATCTACCTACCCATTGAGGAGATGGACCAACCACCAATTACGAGAGTGGTCAAATTGCCGAGAAATTAGGAAAATGTGAGGGAATCTCTAACTTGGCATAAAATTTTAAAACATTGGTAATAATGTTACGCATAACGTTTCGCATAATTTTTATTAGCATTATAATACTGACATAATAATACATAATAATACTTTGGCATAATGCAAAAGGTAGCATAACTGACATTTGGGCTAATTTGTTAACACGCTTTTATTAGCTTGGTATGTATGTATCTATGTATCAATGAAACGGAATCTTTGAACGTGATGTTCACCCACTTCAAAACATGGGATTGATTTGAAACTTTGCACACTTATCAAGGACCGATGACAATGCAATAATTTAGTCAAAGTCAAATATATTTATTCAACTAGGCCAATAAGCGACACTTTTGAACGTCAAACAAAAATTAAAATTAGAATTTACAAGTAATAAAAGTTGATTCTACCGTGCGCGTTTAAATAGTTTGTCCCATTAGCCTTACCAAGATCTTCAGGATTAGCGACTTTTTAGTTCAATTTACCATTAAAGCGTGTTTTTTAGTTCTTAGAACTACAATTTATTTATTTTGGCTTAATTTGGAGATGCATAAATATTTAAGGCATAATATTTATGGCATCTGGAAAAAAAAATGGTGTTGTGTACTTAGATTATTTATTATAATTTGGGAATTACTCTCTTGGATTTGGTTAAGGTGCGGCGGGGGTAGTCCTTGGGCCACGAACATGTTTATTTTTATATGAGTTATATCGTAAATATCATTATGCGTTTATAAAAATGCTTGATTATTATTATGCCAACAATATTTATGGCAAATAATATTATGCGTAATGATCATTGTGCTGAATTTCGTTATGCCAATATTAATTATATCTATATTATTATGCTTATCATTAGTAAACCGAGGTAAAATTGTGCTTATGAATGTGGATCCAATGTAATGTAAAGGAGGGCCTCTGAAATAAAGAAAGGATTCTGTGAAAGATGATAAGTCTCGAAAGGGGTGGCTGCTGAGATGACATAGAGAAGTATGGAAGCAGAAGAAGAGAAAGTTTTGATGATGATACGATTTGCTCAAATCTACTAAAGCTAGTTGCCCATTTATTATACGACTGCCCAAATAAGTAGTCAATGTTTTCATATAGTGACAGTACGAGCCACGAAAGATGAGACTTGACACACCACGTGGTTTGACTTGCGCAGTAGACGATGTATAGGTCTGTTTAGCGGTATGAGGTGCGGGAAGGGATCGGACGTCATAGGGGGGGCAGAGCGCGGGAGGCGTCAAGTCTCATCTTTCGTGGCACGCAGTTAACTATTAGTGTCTTTAAGTTTCAATGTTCATGAATTACGCAGGTTTTACTGAGTCTTATCGCACACGTAACATTAGAAGATAATGATGCCAAAAAAGGAAAATATATGAATCATATAAGTAGCGTTATATGATTCATATATTTTCCTTTTTTGGTAACTTTACATAAATTGCAAATAAATCTCGGTTTCGATTCTTAATTAAATTCCTGAATTAAACACGAAACATAAGGGAATTTTGCTGATGCAGACAGGTCTGAAATTGGAAAATGCTAATACGTAGTCATTATTGAATCTAAATGTGCAAATAAGCAAGAAGCTTTTTCACATTACTATGTAATTTTTGATGTGTTGCTATCCGAAATGTTGACGTATCATTGCCCCAAGAAATCCAAGGTTATCGTGAATTTAAAATATTTTTTTTAGATAAGCATTACTATATTTATATCCCAGTTAATTGAAATTGCAATAAAGATAACTATTGACTTCAGGTTCAGCAGTATCAGTCAAACCTTGTGACTCCGACGCGGATAAGCAAGCAGCGATCTGCAAACATGAGTGCTCATAGTCAGGTAATTGTAATATTATGTTTGCATTTTTAACCGACTTTAAAAATAGGACGAAGTTCTCAATTCGTCGGATACCCGATTACTCAAAGACGCCAGGACCGATTTGGATTTTTTTTCTTTTATTTGTAAGGGAAATATACTTCCCAGGTGGTCCCATGGTCATCAAGTCAGGATCTGATGATGGAATCCTGGAGAAATCAAGGGAACTCCTCAAATATTGTAGGCATGCTTATAGCAGTTTTGGTTTTTTCATCAACAATGCAAGCAATTTCAATCAGAAAGTATCATTTGGTGAAATGGATCTGATGTAGAAGACGACAGAGGGTCACTGGAACTCTTCAGTAATAAGTATGTTATATATGATATCTCGAGTATTTAACAGACTATGATAAAGCAAATACTTATATAATTGCTACTTATGAAAATGGTATCATCGAACTGATCTGATGCTGAAGCCGGAAGGTAGGCACTGGTCCGAAATAAAACAATGTATCCTAATCATGTTTGGGCTTATTGGAATCGTCGAGAGATGTACTTAGTCAATAAATGATTTTTATGGTAGTTTGAGGTACCTACCTAAACTAAAAAAAATAAAAATCTTTTAAACAAAAAGTTTAAACCAACTTCTAAAGCAAAACACTACAAAGCGACTTTCTTTGCCGAAGTCGTTGTAGAAAAATGAAAAACAATAGGTAACAAAGACACCGACTTCGGAAAAGAAAGTAATTTTTCGCTTTGTAGTGCTTTGGAAGCCGGATTTACATTTTTGTTAAAAATATTTGTATTATACTACTAGACGGCGATACGGCGTACGGCGATGCGTTATCGATACATGGTGGACATCCCACCCATACGTACAAAACATTTTGGGAATACTTTAATTATGCGTACAGCTAAGGAGTGAAGTTTCCTGCCGGAGTTTGTTTTTCTGGATAGCTACAATCTAGGGTTCTTTAAGTCAAGAGTGAATAGGTTTCATCTAGGCAAGCGTGCTTCACCATCGGCCAGATCATCGCTTACCATCAGGTGATACAGTGGTCAAGCGCGAGCCTACAAAAAAAAAGAAAACTTACAACAACAAGTTGACTGGTAGAGAATGCCTTGCTGCATTAAGCTAGCTGCTATCCGCATTATGTATCACCATTGTACATGAAGTTTAAATATGTCGGGTTTAGTCAATAGTAAGGACGTTAAGTCAAATCACAAGCATGCCCCTAGCGGCAATCAAGAGCAACTACGCATTGGCGCGCTTTTATAAGCGCTTGCGTAGTGGGGACTGCAATATAGAGCAGTTGAGTACTGACAGTCGTAGAGCTAAGACGTCGTAGAATCAGTGTCGATCCGTAATATTAGTTAGCAAGAGTGTAACTTGTGTCTATTTGAATAAACCCAGTGTATCGAATAACTTTTGTGATTTCATTTGCACGATTATACCCACCGACCTGCCCACACACGATGTCTTAACCTAAGGGAAATACATCCTGACTTCCCGATGGTTTACATCTATCGGCCAGCCTTGATGCGACATCAGAATTGGGATTCGGTCGTGCTAATGAGATCACACGTAAAAACAAAGCTAGTGAAAATGTCGGTTACATTCTTGCAAAAAAAATATCGCGCTGTCAGTTGGACTACCCTCGAAAACAAAATAATGAAAAACCAGTCTGGAGCGGAGCAGCAAGGAAGCTAGCAACAACCAAGGAGCTAGACAGGTCAAGGAGGAGCGTGTGGACGAGTGGAAAGATCCATACACACGGATCTTTATGCCAATCTGGTGAGTCGTTTTCATTTTGTTATGACTATGGAAAAGTGTGTTCATTATTCAAAATTCTGATTTTGTGTACGGTATGGCGGTCAGTGGATCGTCGGGGCGGCCCACAGAACAGAGAAGACAGTAGAAGTCGCATATAACTTCATTAGTATCGGAACCAGCGTACCCAAACTCACACATATACAGATTAATTGTATTTCATAACACTAAGAAATCTTTAGTGTGATTGGTAGTTTAATTTTTAGATGAAAGTAGAAAATATGTCAGTCGTCGCTTATTTGAAAATAAACCACAGCTTTATGACCATAGAGTTGGTTTATTGTCTACACGTTTTGAGTATTTATTACTTTTTCCGTTTAAAGCGTACACGGAATAGTTTAATGAGCAAGTTACGCTACCCGCCGCTAGATGTCACTATAATAAATGCATTCAATTCAAAGCCGTATTTCGTTAACGATAAGATTTATATTTGCGAAATGAGGTCATTACTACCCGTCATCCTGTAGGGATGTACCACTGTCGTTGGCTTATTTATCGATATCCCGTTTTATATTCAAACAAAATACAGTCAATAACTAGAGTCGATAAATATTATTATGTTTGTAATCAAGTTTTTATATAAATTTATTCTAATACTTACGATTTATAGAAAGAATAATTAAGATATTTTATGGCAAACTACTGATCCGATTTTGAAAATGATTGTATGTGGTGTTTTTCTATCAATAGAATTATAGAATAGAATACTCTTTATTATGTACACCATATAAGTTACAGAAAGTATAGACCAAGAAAACATTACACTGGGTGACACAATGGCGGCCTTATCGCTAAAAGCGATCTTTTCAAGACAACCTTTGGATGGATTTAAAAAATGAAAGGAAATACAGTACTTTAGGTAGTCTTTGGTGTACAATTATTAATTATGCGATAGACTACACTACAAATGCAATACGTCCTACTGATATGGGAAGCTTACGCTTTCGGCTGCGGCTACACTCTTATTATGATTAGCTTGACTAACTCCTTAAGGGCCTACATACGCTTTAGTGCCGTAAAACGGCAACTTTCTAAAGCATACTCCTTAGTAACGGCTAGGTTAAAAGGTATGAAAAAAAAAATTATTACTGATTCATGTACATAATTTTGAACACAAGGTTTTTACGTGTAACTAATAGTTTTGCTTTAAAAAAATTATTAACAACACGATAATTTTCGCAACTTTTGGAAACTCCTCCAAAACGACTTTGATGTTTAAAAATATTTTTACACAGAAAAATTGATGGCTGGTATTTCTTCATAACTAACATAGCATATCGTAAATCAAATAATATTTTGGACTCGAGCGGGCGCACGGCCAGTACTGCGTTAGCATTGGGGTGTATATATAACGTGACCAGACGTCCCGTTTTGAGCGGGACTGTACCTTTTTATAATTGCGAGTCCCGGTGTCCCCGAAGTGAACTCTGGGACGCAAAATTGTCCCGTTTTCTGAAACTGCGCAAAAATTTGTGTAGTCGAACCGGCCGGACGGCTGTCGCATGTGTTAACTAAATTACAATCATCTCTGAAAAAGCCATTAATAGGTAGTGGAGCCCATGTAATTCACAACGTAATAAAATCTGCTGCAGACCCTTAGATTACGAAAGCATTATTGTGAAGATATATTTTTAATATTAACACGATTTGAGTTGAAGCTCTAAAGGAGTTTTGCGCCGAAACTGAAAATCAACAAATGCTCGGCAATAGCGAAACACGGCGATGGCTTGCTCTTATGCCTTGGAAAGGGTTTTAAAAATTTGTCAGGCATTAAAAAACTACTTTTTGACTATTGAAAAATGTCCCCTGTTACTAAAAAACTTTTTCGAAGATCCCACATCCGAATTGTGGCCAATGTCCCGTTTTGAGTCAAAGAATAAATGGTCACGTTATGTATATATCGCCATATCGAACTGTTGAAATTTTGGTCTATACACCAGTAGATCTTAAATTTCAGACTAACACTATAAGCCACTTTTTAACTGACTTAAAAAAAGAAAGAGGTTCTATATGTTCATGATTGTGTTATTATTATTGCACTTTGTAGATTTTTAACCGACTTCAAAAAAAGGAGGACGTTCTCAATTCGTCGTAATCTTTACTTTTACACGGCTGCAAGGAAAGGGTTATGTTTTTCGCGCGTAAGAAGATTTTTTCGAATATTGTAAGTTTAAAGTATCGATAACTCATTATCGATATTGGTAATCTCTAATTGAGTAGCTGAATGTGACATGTGCATAGTTGGAATCTTCGAGAACAATGTTTGAGTTTTAAAGAAAGTAGACCTTAAATTTAACATCATAAAATCAACTTTTACTTGTCTTGTTTAATAAAATATTGTTTTTACATTTTTATCGAAATAAAATAAATTAAGACTTGTCGATGGTAAGATATACGATACATTTTTGGTTCTGCTATCGTGTTTACATTCTAAAACAGCACAATAAGGCATTTTTATATTTTTTTTCAAGTTTTTGTCACCGTTACGGTTGAACCAAGACTGATGTGCGTAGTGTGTGCGCGGAAGGAAACATATGCAGAACTGAGCAAAACTCGGGGTACGCGGGCCCCGCCCACTTGCGACTTCTATTGTAGTAGGCGTTTTTTTTTGTTCTGTGGGGCGGCCCGTGTCGGGTCGTAATTTCATGTTAGTTATCACTGATCAAGTTTTAGTGTTGCTGAAGAGTTATTATTCTACTATCACTGGTAATGGTCCTTAGCTGAATATTATTGTTCAGACTTAGGAGCCATATAGTAGCAATGCCGTACCGAACACATCATTCTGGAAATTATGATAATACCAAATGAAATATTTTGATTAGTTTTGATACTGTGATAGTTTTATGCAGTGAGGGTTAAGTTTGAGGAGAAGCATAGTATTCTTCTTTTCGAGTCAGGAAGCCAAACTATCTGGAACGTAGTAAGTCCTACAAGGCCTCGTTAATTGCGACTTAAAATTCCACTGACGCTATGGCATTCATTGGATTCTCTAAAGCCCATATCTACCTACCTGGACACTTGGGTCCTGTACTGTGTGGTCAGTGCGGTTCATGTTTTGAGCAGGGACTCTGTACTCGCATTCGGTGTCCACAATAGCCCATTTTGCTGTGCCGGTTTAGTTTACTACACCGCTGCACCGGTTAATTTCCATCAAATCTGAGTACGGTTAAGATAACTGTGTGAACATATACTCTCGTAATGTTTTTCATGTTTCAGATACCATATTGCTTCGAAGTGGAACCTCTGCTACAGGCTAGCGGTTCAAATGCTGAATGCGAAAGTGGACTGTCAGCATTTGAGAGGTTGAGACCGACGGCACGCTAGCAGTTCGCAGGTGGTAGCCGAATATTACGACCACAGCTATGAAGTCGGGAGCTCGCAAGTTTGAAATGGAATACTCGGTGAGTCGCTTCCATGTTATTTCGATAGTGAGGTCGAATGTTCTCTAGTGAAGAGATGCTGGTTAGAACTTTAAGAGTGTTCATGTTTGACCACTGATCACTAGGTAATTTAGACACACTTAGTAAAAAGCAAATAGTTAGTTAGTAGTTTCCTATTGGCGGTAATAGTTTCAATATTTGGTTCAGTACGTACTTTAGGATGAAATATCCCATGAGAAGATGAGCTATCCAAAGTATCTTGACAACTAGTCATTCTAGTGGCAAAGCGAGTTAGTAAAGTCGTTGGGCGAAGGCAATTGTATCAAGTTAGTAACGGTACTGGTCATTTGCGTGTATTCGGAACAGATCTTATGTTGCGTAACAGTTTACAACCACCGTCTTCAGATCTGAATTCACTTGCTTACTTTCAAAGTAATTTTATGATAGCAGTGGATCTCGCGATCGTTTTCCTTACATAAAGACTGAGTTAGAGAACGATAGTAAAGGGTTACTGTTAATGAGATTATGTGAATATTGATCTGAATTAATTCGTAAAGCTCCTTCACACGAGCTATTAAGACGCAAATAATATCGGGCTTAATTGTTTCCTTCATATTAAACGGTCGGTATGTTCCAAAATCTTTGGGTAAAAACCGCAAATCGTGTGGGAAGGATCCCCGATCACCAAGTTCCTTGAGAATTAGACGTCATAGTCGATGACAGTGGTAGTGAGACAAAATATGATGGCTTGTAGACTCATACTCAGAACTTTAGACCGCACCTCATGAGTAACATGTGGCGATGGGTCTACCAGGAATCGTTGGTGCGATTTCTGTCTGTGTTGGTGCACAGAGCGATTCATGTGTTGTAGCACATATTCGCTAGATTTCTGAGAATCGTTGGTGCGATTCCTGTCTGTGTTGGTGCACAGAGCGCTTATGTGTTGTAGCACATTTGTGCTAGATTTTTGAGAATCGTTTATACGATTTCTGTCTGTGATGGTGCACAGAGCGCTTCATGTGTTGTAGCACATATTGCGCTAGATTTTTGAGAATCGTTGGTGCGATTCTTGTCTGTGTTGGTGCACAGAGCCCCTCATGTGTTGTAGCATATGTGGCGGCAGATATGTAAAGAATCGTTGGTAGATACGATTCTGGTTTGTGTTGGTGCACAAATCACAGTGAAAGTTTCATGAGTTGAGTATACATTGCCTATGAATCATAACAAACCGTAACAGCATTGTTAAAAGTACTTTGTTTAGTTGTTGAACTTGTTGATCGTCGGACCTTTATCTAATGGAGTGTTTTGTGGGAAACTCTAGTACGAAAACTAAATAGGCCCTGTATTAAGTCCACGATAGGTGATTACGACAGGATTGTGATCGTTATACGTTGAAAGCTTTTAATAGGTACGCTTAGGACCTACAAGTATGAACACTGTAGGTTAGGGCAGATGCCAGCGGGTTATGTACCAGTCGATGTTGATGTCAAAAGGATGTTGATAATAATGAGCAAGCCAAGCGAGTAATTGAGTCTATCGGCCGTATTATATTTGACCGTGCCAATGGATTCTGGCGGAGGTCGGGGTCTAGAGAGACCGAGAGACCGTTGTGAGAGCAATATAATTGCTGGTCGGCTAGAGAGCCATGGCGTTGGAGGTTTTACTCGAGGGTTTCTATAAGCTTGGCAGTTGTTGCTGCAGTAGAGTTTTAGAGTTTGTTTGGAATGACAGTGGTACATGGCCCAGGGTAATGATTTAGTTAAAGAGTAGAGTTCTCAAATTTCCCTATTTTCACGAACCCAATTATCTAGTTTGGTCAGGAGTAGCCGAGCGTTGTGTGGCGACTGAGAGCCTGACTGGAAACTATGAGCCTGAGTGGCAACTGTTGGCCTGGGTGGCAACTGTTGGCCTGGGTGGCAACTGTTGGCCTGGGTGGCAACTGTTGGCCTGGGTGGCAACTGTTGGCCTGGGTGGCAGCTGTTGGCCTGGGTGGCAACTGTTGGCCTTTATGGCAGCTGTTGGCCTTTATGGCAACTGTTGGCCTTTATGGCAACTGTTGGCCTTTATGGCACCTGTAAGTCTGTGTGACACTATGGCTGGTGTGATAATTCATGTTTGTGTTAGAAACCTTCCAGAAAGTTCTTATTGAGTCATGAGGTTAAAGGAAAGTAAACTCGCAGTCACGCGTGTGAAGAGATCATGTTAATGTTGATGACGTTCGAATCGTCAAGCCCTCATTACGAAAATTTAAATAGTTTTGGTTTTCAAATTTTGATTACTATGCGGAGATCGTGTTGGTAAAACACACAAAGCTCAAGTACCAATTGAGATTGTAGATAAAGTAGTAAGTACTAAACCTCTGTGTGAACAAGTTCTGAGTTCAGAGAGTCGAGTTGACTCGACATCGTGGAGATGTGCGAGTAGAGCAATTGAGATAGCTAAGAGAGCTATGAGATAGCTAGTAGAGCTATGTGATGGTAAAAAATCGTGGATAAGAAACATGGTAAATTGTTTCTTTTGTTTGATTTAATTGAGATTTATGACTTATCAGTGGTATTTGAATTTTGTAATCACGAAGATTAGGTGCTTTTAGGTACCAAATCGATGATTAAGTTGCTATTTTCTTTAAATTGGAAATAGAATTATTTGTTCCTTGCAATAGTGAACAGAGAGATTTAAATGATCATGTTTGATTGTTTCAAAATGTTTCCTCACTCCAGTGTATGAGTCAGGATTGGACGAGCAAATACTGTTTGAAAATTTTGTATTTTTCAGAAAAGCATTCCTGGTATGATGGGAGATTGCCAGGATGGAGTGGACTAAGATGACGTGTGGTGAAACACGAGGTGACCATGAGATGGCATGGAGCAAGGACAAGATGATGCCTGCGGGTGATAGATTTGGGGATCTGTCACCTGAGAGAGGCCCAAAAAGGCGACGTGTGTGTTCCACGCTCGCCTCTCAAGAGGAATTACGGCCTAGAGAACACCATGTGGTTTTAGTCAGTAGGAGTCTGACAGACCCCTCAGCTTTCCCCAAGGGCTGAGGACATCCATTGAGGATTTCCACATGATTCGATACACTGTTAAAACCTGACAATGAGAAACAGACGAGGACGCCTGTCTCGCAGGATGGCCGTGTCGGGTTTAGTCAATAGTACGGACGTTAAGTCAAATCACAAGCATGCCCCTAGCGGCAATCAAGAGCAACTACGCATTGGCGCGCTTTTATAAGCGCTTGCGTAGTGGGGACAGCAATATAGAGCAGTTGAGTACTGACAGTCGTAGAGCTAAGACGTCGCCGTCGTAGAATCAGTGTCGATCCGTAATATTAGTTAGCAAGAGTGTAACTTGTGTCTATTTGAATAAACCCAGTGTATCGAATAACTTTTGTGATTTCATTTGCACGATTATACCCACCGACCTGCCCACACACGATGTCTTAACCTAAGGGAAATACATCCTGACTTCCCGATGGTTTACATCTATCGGCCAGCCTTGATGCGACAAATAAATAAAAAAACAATGGCTATAAAAGCGGTCTAATTGATAAATCTTCTATCTGGTCGGCAGGATTTATCGCAGGTTGAAAGCTGCTCATTTTTAAAAGGTGTTCTTGCGAAAAAAAAAAAAAAAAACGAAAGAGCACTTAAAAGGAAGAACTGTAATTTATTGGAAACAGTAGTGGCAATACCCGTTCGTGATAACTAACGTTTCTAATACTATTTGTATTTTCTGTTTCTTAGTTACCCCTTTCAAAGTCTTTCAGCCAACATTCATGCAGTATATAGGTACCTAGTTCTACATTTTCCCCTTTTTATGTACGAACCTCTGGGACATATAATTGAGTTTTGTAGCTCTTGAATTCAGCCGAGTCAGCGATCAAAAGTGCTTCATGTGAACCTGCACGAAACTACCAAGCGCCTTTTCCATTTTATTGTTTTTGCTGAGACGGCATTTCTTGCTATTAACACCAACTGCGGACTGAATATCCCAAAATGTTTTTGTTAGTAACATTACGAATACGAATATACTTTTATAACTTGAATTCTTTTTCTTTCAGCGTTCGAACACCTCTAACAAGATTTCATCGACTGTCTTCACTCCACCGACTCCCGAGTCCGCTGGGTACTCCAACTTTTTAAAGAGTCTCTAATGGTATTCTGAACGCATCCAAAACGTAGCTCGCGTGTGCCAGTGCGAATTTCTATAAAAAATATACATTTATTTTTTATTACCACTGGCAGCATAGGAAAACCGAATTATTCAGCCTATTTTCTTTAGGCCTGTGTTACATTGTGTGACAGCACGTTGTATATGACACGAATCTTATATTATTTTACGTCAAGCCTCGAGGTATGGGGATGAAATGGTTTGGGAAAAGACATGTGGGTTTATGATAATTACTTTGTTCCTTTAAGCCTCTCTTTAAGTCCCTCATCTAAGCCTGTTTCAGGTTTTGTTTATACCCAACATTGTGAAAACCCTGGTTCAGACAGCAGATTCAATTGATTTTTTTGTTACAATATGAAACGTCACTGACGTACCATAGTTTTCACTGTGAATATGTTTCAGAAGTCGAATTAAATGTATTTTTTTATTTTAAATATAAGATGGTGTTCTCGATTCCCTAATTACATTACATTTACCTTAAATTGAATTCCGATCGTCGCGCTGATGAGTGAAATTGCGCGTTCCAAATTTGAAATTATGCAGCGTTTAAATTAAATATTATTTCACTGATATATTTTTTTTTTATTCAATCATCGTTTGTTGTTTAGTTTAGCTGCATGATCAATGAGTGAACGATTTTGTTTTATTGCATAAAATGTTTAATTGATATTATGACTACGATTTAAATCAAACCTTCACGGTCAATAAAGCAAATCAACTTTTTCTAAACAGACAATTGTCTCTGCCAAATGATCATAACAGATCAATTACTATTTTAATTAGTATTTCGTAAAAAAACTTTATCGGGTGATTTATTTTCTAGGTCTTTTAGTAGCAGTAGTGAATCGGGCTATATGTCAAACAGTCCTGGTGTTTATTGCAATGGCTACGGAAAATGTCCATTCAATAAAAGAACGAAGATTATGAAGTTCGATTAGAGTTTATTTTCTTTTTATAATCTAGATGTTAAGACAAATGAGGTTTCATACCGTTTATGTGTTAACGTAACCATAGACTGCATGTTTTTTAATTTATTCTTCTTCGCTAAGGTTAATATTTTACGATATCGAAAATATTTAAAAAATGGAAGATCGTAACTGTCGAAATTACAACATCATTACCGTCGCCTTTGTGAATAATCTCACTGTTTTTAACATGTTTTAAGTAAATCTATTATTATTACTAATTTCTGTTATTTTAAATTCGTAATTTTATGTTAAATAAAGATACGATGACTATGTAAGCAAGCGGTAAATAGAGCAAAAGCATTCCTACAAATGGAAATGAGTATGTACTTACCTAGTGTACAAAGGAAATGGGTTACGCATTTTCTTCTTAGCATTTTTGCATGTGAATTTAAATTTTGAATACCATTTGCGTGCTTCTGTTTTGGTATTTTTAAGAAATAAAGTAATTTTGTTGTTTAATTTTTGTTTAATTTTACATTTTAGAACTACTCAAACTTTATAAAGTGAGGTAAGAACCGAATAAAATTTTGTAAAATTTAGTTCTTAGTGATTAAATCAAAATTAATATTATGAAGGGGTAAAATTATTTGTTTGTCTGTAGGAAGTAAGGCCTTTGACAGGGTCTGGCACGCAAGTCTATTAAGCAAGCTTCCTGCTTATGGTATCCCAGCTGATTTTTGTAGCCTGATATCAGACTTCATTAGTGAACGGTCGATCGGAGTAGTCGTTGACGGCTGCTCCTCTGACCTTATGGCTATTAATGCTGGAATTTCTCAGGAGTCTGTACTCTCTGTACTATTTTCCTGCTGCACATTAACGACCTACTTCAATCTGGTATAGTTTGGTACGCAGTACTGTTTCAGAGAGATACTTGTCCAGCGCAAAAACCAGCGGGGATGAAGTTCGTTCCTTGAGAGAGGCTATGGTTCAGCTGACAGATGACAATCTTGCCTCTTTTAACACCACCAGGAAACTCCTTTAAACTCCTTCTTTCCGGGGTACATCTGTTCGTGTAACTGATTGGCTCGAGCTCCTTGGCATGGAGTTAACATCCAGTCTCAACTTCGGTGCCTCCATTGAGCATTACAAAGCCCAAATTACGGCCAAAAAACTGGGCATCCTAAATAGAGTGGATCGATACTTTACGCCTGGAAAGCTTTTAACTCTTTACAAAGCGCAAGTCAGATCCGCATCCGCATCAGTCCTGCATGGAGTATTGCAGCCAACTCAACTTGCTGTCCTTGACTCGGTGGAACGCAGAGCTAAGAGGCTCATTGGCGAGTATTGGCGACGTTAAACTGGTGGATGCCAAGCTTCACAGCTTGGCACTTCGTCATTAGATTGCCTGCTTGTCGGTCTTCTACAGACTTTACTTTGGTGAGTGTGCTCAGGAACTCCACGACCCCATCCCCTTCTACCATCGGACATTTAGACGCACTGCAAGTTACCATCCTCATATAGTTGCCATCCCACCAATTCGCACCAAGCGCTTCCAAACATCCTTCATAATGCGCACAGCAAAAGACTGAAACTCACTGCCTGCGTCTGTGTTGCAGAACGCATTCAACCCGAATCTCTTCAAAGTAAGAGTGAACAGGCTTCTTCTGGTTCAGCTCACTCCATCGACAACTTTGTCTCTGTCACTTCTGACCTAAACTAGAGTCAAGAGTAAAACCGTCGCAAAAAAAACAGAAAGTTCTTATTGTGACGACTTATCAAGAGAATAATCACAGCTCCTGAGGCATAGGCTAAAGGAGCAAAGCCACATAAAAAGCCAGTTAATAACATGAACAAACTAACTTTAAAACCATTAAAAGCCATTTTACTAAATTTATTCATTAGCAAGCCCCATGTGCCTTAGCGAAACTACTTTATTGAATAGTTACACCATAAAACCGAGTTAATTAACGATTTATTATTAAGGTTTCGTTAAATTTCCGCAAACTAGGTCAGGGACTGAAGCAGGTACCACTAACCTACTTAGGTATATAAGACAAGCTTTTTCCAGCTGCTTCGCCTGCGTGTAAAGTGATTTATCATCCCAAGGGTACATTATACCATTATATCAAAAGATAAATTATGGCGAGAAATCAATAGCGAATCATTCGGATTCGATATTGATGATTAATGTCCACTCCTTATTATTTTTATTTTTTTTAGCCTGAATAGTCCCTCTGCAGGGCAAAGGCCTCCCATTCCTCTTTCCATTTCTCCCGGTTTTGGGAAAGTGTACACCAGTCCCTTCTGTAGCCGCCATCATCGACTGGGTCTCAAAAATATTTTTAACTAAGAAACTATTCTAAATTTGAATCCTGAATAACTTAATGTGATTCACTAAAACTTCAGTTGGGATAGACTTTCGAAGTTCCCAGTCATTCAAATATTATCCTTCTACAGTTTGAGGTTACTTTGCTCATGAAATCCTGATGTTTTTATGTTAAATTTTCTATGACTTGAGGAGATAAACAGTATTATATAGTTACGCTATTTTAGTTATACCTATGTGATAATAATATCTTTAGAGACATCTAAGATTTTTAACTCTGCTTTACCGTTCGGAGACTAGGAACGTGTTTTTTTTTTGACGTAATAATAACCACCAACATCATCATCATCAGCCTAATAATGTTCCCACTGCTGGGACACAGGCCTACTCTCTGTGAGAGGAAATGGGCCGTAATCCACCATGCGGGCCCAGTGCGGGTTGGTGGATGTCACATGTCTTCGAATTTTTGGTTCTAGGACATGCCAGTTTCCTCACGATGTTTTTCGTCACCGTTTTGAGAGCAGTGGTTAGTAAAGCGCCTGGCTGGGCTCGAACCCACGACCTACAACTTGTAAGTCCCGGCCGATACCACTGGGCCACCACTGCTCTTGCTCTTACCACCACCAACATAGGACAATTTAAACTAAAACATCAATTACCAAGCTTCAAAAATGTTCTTTATTATCGCAGTTTCTCAAAAGGAACAATATTTAGTGGATGGGCAGGATCCCCTTGTTCTGCTGATACCCTCCAGTGGCTTCTTGGTGTCCATGTATTGAGTGAGCTCCGAGGTTGTTGAACTTCTCCAGTACTTCGGCACCTCCCTTGTAACCTTTCTGTAGGTACTCGCCCTGTGGACAGAAGATAAGAGTTACAAACCCGCCACACTTTTCCTAACAACTGCAACACTTGAAAGCTTGAATCAACAGTGGCAAGATCAGTAAAGAACAGCGATATTAAACAGAAATGAACAGCGGAGAAGTCAGAAAAACCAATTTTTATTTATCAAGCATAAGACAGAGCTAGCCCAATAGGCACAAAGGGACATTTACAACTGGGATAAGCGCAGTTGCCTAAAACATTAATGGGTTCTATATCATAGTTTCCAAAGATGAATTTAGAATATAAATGAATTTAGAAAATAAATATGAATAGTTACAGCACTGATAACAGTATTTGTGCCACATGTTAAATTTAGTGTTGTTAATTATTTTTATTTTTTCATTAATTTGTTTTTTTTTACCTTTGTATAGATTCTTTTACCGATTCATTTGTGAATGTGTGAACATTGTAGGCTTTCTAGATTTCTAGATGATTGTTAACATTTGTTAACTTTTTATTTCGTTTTACATTATTTTTTTGTTTGTTTTTTTTTAATTTCGTACGACTTATTGTCGGGCCTACGTTGTCCCCCCATATCCAAGTACTAATGCTGTAACATGGAAATATTGTAAACACAAACAAATTTTTAAAAGAGTAACCATGGAGTTTCTTGCCGGTTCTTCTTAATAGGAAACGACTAACCCGAACTGTGCACCTTTTGTCGACGTTTTATAAGTGTGTTTTATATGTAGGCCAATGTAAAATAAAATAAAAAATGATTTTGATTTTGAAGGATTTTTTGAAGCATTACGGACTAGAGCAAAAACCTGTGATAACGACCTATTTTGTAGGTTGCCCAATTTCTTCCAGTAATATCTAATTTTGCCTTTACCCTAGGTATAGGTCATGAAAATGTAATTAAAATATTGAAAAGGTTCTCTCTATAAAACGCCGAATATACTGACCTCACGACATCGAGAAAAACGGTCCAACCTTTTCTAAAATGAAAATTCTATTCACAACCACAAAGGCCCATAAAACGAAATCATTATTAAAAGCGATTATGAAAAACAAAAGTCTGGACCAATTTACTTTTTTAATACGAACCATTTTGCTAATCCAACGCGAGGTTAACGAAACAATTAAGAACAATTTTATTTCTGCCATTCTGCACAAGAGCCCTAAAAAGTAGCTTGAACATCTGGTGGTTTCACTCAGTGGCTTTTACCGCAGACATTTCGGTTTAACGAGCTAAGAGCAACTGTTTTCAATTTAAACAATGTATAATCTAGACATTTTATGTGGCGTAAAAGTTGGCATTTGTTATCTTATAATAAATAAGTTGTGTTTAATTTCATGCTCGTCTTTTATGAATGTTGTTAGAGTGATACTTAAGGATTCGGGCGCTTGGAATTTGTTAAGTAGTTTTGGTGACAGAACTGACATAAATTTGAAACTCGATTACAAAGACCAGAGGCTGAAAATGTTTCAAAAGCCAAAACATATTTCGTATCTGGCTGAAGTACTATACCAAATACTAATTCCAAACAATGAAATATTTGCCGCCAAACGTAGTGTTACATACTCTTTGTATTTGCCGCCCGGGGAGCCGATTACAATAGACATATTAAATCATTTATGAAAATACTGATAAGACCTAAATACAGGCAAACTTGCTCCTAAAAGCCTTATCGCTGGAAACTACCTAATTGAATGGATGATTTTATTTATGAAGCATGAGATACTAGGAATTTCTCTCTAGTAAGCCAATTATGAAATACTGATAAGCCTACACTACCTAATACCTTTTTAGTGAGTGTAACATACTAGGCTAACGTAAAGGTCAGGAATATAATAATTCCAACAAAAGTTAGGAAAGGCCTAAGCAGGCATCAGTAAAACAGCTATTTTATAAACCTGGTTTCAATATGGTGCTTAGATTAGTTTTCAAAAATAATATTCTTTGACTTGACACGGGATTTGCTGGAAAAAGGATTAAAATAACTGTCACAAACCTTATTTGCCTTCGAATCATCAATCTTCTGTTCCGACACGTGATGTCCTTCCTTGCCCTGTGCGTTGGCATCCAGAATTTTCTCTTCATGAGCGCCCTTAAAACCTTGTTGTGCGTTCTCCCCGAAGGCGTTAGCATTATGACCATTGATCTTGTGATCAGCTTCATCATGAGCCTCGTCGTAGAAACTTTCAGATTTCTCCTCTTCATTCTTACTACTGGAACTCTTGAAACCCTTGCTCACATGACCTTTCTTGTGACTCTTAGCCTTTTTCAATTGTTCTTCATTGGCACCTATAATTTTATTGCACAAGTTAGAAATAGCCACAAAAAACTCATCTAGATAAATATTAATAGGTTTCTATTTACTGTACGTTTACTTAAATATTAATTTATTATTCGTTTTTGTGCTGTGTTTCGCCGAATTGCACGGTAAAAACTGGTTGATTGACAAGTGAGCGTGAAATTGTAACGAAATAATAAGTTGTTTGATAAAAAGCGCTCTGTGCGTGAGCAATTGGTTTATGTGGTGAAAAGTTTTAAATTATTGTGTACGTACCGTGTTTGTCCAATTTCTGATTGCCTTCATAGAATTTCTCATCACCGGCAGCTTTCTTCTTAGCTTCTTCGTCTTTGTAGTAACTTGAATCGCCCTTTTCGGCTCTTGCAGCAGCAGCACCCTGCTGGTAGCCTTCCTGACCATGTTTAGCTTCTTCTTCAGCCTTCTTCTCAATTTTTTCTAAATTTTCTCCTGCACCTTTTTTCTGAGCGGCATCGTATGCATTCTTGTCGACGTATCCACCGCCAACTTGTTGTCCAATGAGTGGGTGATATAGCAAGCCGTTTCCAAGACCGATGCCGCCAACTCCCAAGCCACCGATTCCAGGGTGGATAAGACCAACTCCGTTGCCGAAGCCGACGCCTCCAACGCCACCTACACCAACACCGCCGACGCCACCACCAACGCCCAGCTGGCCAACACCACCAACGCCCAGCTGGCCAACACCGCCAACGCCTCCAAGACCAAGTCCCAATCCTTGGCCCAGGCCTCCCAGTCCGATGCCACCGTAGCCCAGACCTTGGCCTAAGCCCTGGCCCAAGCCTAATCCACCAACACCAATACCACCCACTCCACCAACACCAGAAACTGTATTCAGCACAGTAGAAGCAGCTCCTTCAATTTGTTCGGGGTAATCCTCACTTTCTTCCACTTCATAACTGTTAGATAGAGGCAATCCAGATTTTGCGTCAGTACCGATGGCGTCCAAGCGCTCTTTCACATAATCGTAAGGAGTCTTCTCATCAGCCAGCTCGACTTTGTTGAACTGGGCTGCAGACAACGCCACCAGAGCGAGGGTGAAAACTTGTGTCAACATCATTGTTGTTACCGACGTTTCGAGACTGATGTCATTTCAGTATTGCACTGTTATTTATACTAAGGTTAAATTCGGTGGAACGGAATAGTTTTTGTATTAGCCGTGTGATAGTTTTCACAGGGCGCCTGGGGGCCCGCGTCCGGTCGTTTCCTTCCTGTGGTATTGTTTCGACTAGTCCTAATTAGAACGACACAGCTAAAATAAAACAATGTGGTGTGGTCGAAGACCTTGCTTTCCAGTTCATTGGTGGCGTCAGTGGGGCGTTGATTTGCGCAACCACCGGACCGCTATGGGTAACGCATTTTCTAGACAATTTCTTGTATATTTTCCCGTGTTATCGCATTTCAGGTAATTTGTATTCGCGAATTTGTGACTACATAATTCCGCAATTGAGTTTCAGTCGATAATCCGGCGATCATTTTGAATCTGTCAGTTGCAAAGTCTCGTAGGCCGATTAATCTGTTCGAAGCATAAAGTGAAAAGGTTAATTAAAGGTAAAAAATGGCAACATTTAATAAATTGGTGATTAATTTCCTCTCTGCATTATTAAGCATTATGGCCTTGGTTCAGATCGGACGATTTCACGTCATTGTTTTCTTATGCTCAAAATATATGTCGAGGGCTCAACCAAAGGTTAGTCGAGTATTATATTGGGTGACTATTGAAGTATTGATTCGCCAAAGTTGGCCTAAATACGTCACGGTAAAACCCACAAGGTGTCAGAAATATTCATCAATGAAATGTTAGTTTTATGTAGCTTTGTATTAGGTACTTTGTCAGTACAATATCTTACTTCATCTAATTTCTGTCTATTGTATTGTTGGGCTTCTAGTTTTCGGAGAACTTTAAATCTGTTGTTTTTTTTCAGTACAAGGGATGCCTTTTCTTTTGTCTCTGTGATGTCATTTGCATCATATAATATCAAACGATACCATAATAGGATGTGGCAGGAAAGTGTCACCTGCCATAATTCAGGCTTTTCGAATATTTTACCATTTTAAATATTCAGTGGTTTGCTGTTAACGGTGACGCAATCAAAGAAAGATTACTTGGATAAATCATCTAAAAAAGAGCATTTGAAATCATTCCTGCCTGTGAATCTTTCTAAAATCATTTCTCTTCGTGCTTTCATCATATATACAGAAAAATAAAAAAAAATGTTTATATGAATTCATCACTATGTTGAACTCACTCTGAATAATTTTGTCTAACTCGGTAACATACTTCCATTGAAGAATCTCTGACCCTCAGTGTTTTAAGTTCCAATCAAAAAATAAAACTTCGGTTCTTTTCTGATATCTGTAGATAAAAATACTTAATTAATGTTTCATTATAGAAACAAAATATAAACAAATAAATCCAATATATAGTGAATCGTCACATGATAATTTGTTATTTGTTTATGAAAAGATAAATACATTTTATGTAGTACAGATAGTGTACTCTCGTATTTATTTTGTAGTTTTCCTGTTAACTAATTGTGTAAATTTTAATCTAAGAGGAAGTTCCAACAAATATTTAGTTTCATGATGTAATTTAGCATAATAACTAACTTATTGTCTTACACAAATTAATACTGTAACCTTCGATTTCTTGCCTCAGTTTTCCAAACAGTTGTTTTGCCTGAAAACCTGTCAAACTTTGGCATTTTGGGGTTTTGACACTTTCTGATCAAAATGCTCAATTCAGAAACCAGCCCTATGTTTCCCTATGTTCGATTCTGACGTTGCTACAAGAGAGATGGAGTTTTAGTCTATTCCAAGTTAACAAGAACATAAAATACTCAGCATCCCATTAAATAATGCCATAAAATAAATTAAAATGACTTCATAAATTACAATAACAAAAGTAGTGCCAATCGCCATTTTGTATTCCAGGGACAGATATCTACGGGCAGAATTGATGAATATGTAAATTGAAATCAGCAAAATATCGCTGAATAATGTAGGAATGTAAATCAAAACCTTGTCGATCTGTAAATTATACAAAAACAAAATATGGACTGGATGTAATAAATACATAATTTACACCTACATACCTCCATGATCCATCTGTATAAAATGTTGCTTATTTGAATGGATAGGCATGAAAACTCGTATACTGAAAACTCCTTTTACAATGCATGTCCTCGAAAAGAGCGTTTTCCAAGCAGCCAAACTGTGCGGAAAGTGTCACTTTTTTTTACAAGTGCTTTTTACTTTCCTGTACTTTTTTAATTTTTAACTCCAACGTCAACCCGCCGCATAGAGTTTTTATTATTTGAGAAAAGTTTTAAAATTAGTTAAGTACAGATTATCATTCATATAAAAAGTAAAACAAAACTAATACGTCATTTAAGGCGTTTTTAATTACTCTAGATTTAGATTTTGATCAATAAATTAATTTTAATTATTCATTAAATATGTTTGGCAGAATTAATATTTTGCTCGTGCCTTTTTGCGTTATGACGTGACAGCTATTGCACATGCGCAGTAGAACTATGAATTATTAGTTAATCTGTGGATATGCTGAGCGCCCTTGAATAAGCGCCATTTTATTAATTTCTTGCTTGGTTCAGATATATTTTTTTATTTCCTCGCACAATGCATAGTAAAATGTTGTATGATACACGTGCGTAAGATGATTTCCGACTCGTGTCGATTTATCCACTCACTCGCTTCGCTCGCTCGTGAATAAAAATGCCACTCATCGGAAATCACCTACTTCCCGCACTTGTAGCATAAATAACTATTCTTTAAACGACTTTTGGAACTTGCATGACCCTTATTTAGGAATGGTAAATATGTTTGATTTTTTGTGAAGTTGTTAATAAGGATTTCATATATTTCCGGAAAACGTATCGTATGTCTACTAAACATTACTCAGTGCCACTAAGGACCTTGATATCCTTTTTGTCTTGGTATACAAATATTTGCTTTATCTAGGTCGTACTATTAATATTAAACCTTTAAGTCGATTTTAAGGTTACACTAGTCGAAAATTCTTCCGTATAAACGTAGTCTAGGGATTATTCCACTGTTTGTTGTATGTTCAAAATAAAAAGTGATATCAATTTGTCTCATCATTATCTAGCCCTGTATGGAAACAAAAAAGTAAAAAAGTAAATGTTTGAAAATTATGAGCGTCGAAAGTTCCACATTTCGACACTAATTATAACGCATTTTTGGGCGCGAATAAATACCATAAGAAGACAGAAATTTGCAAAACGGCCTCTATACAGGGATAGATTAGTAGTTGAACAATGAAAATTATTTTATATTGAACAGATACGTTTAGTCGTTTTTTCATGATATCCAGACTCCCAAATGTCTGTTTATAAAATTTCGCGCGCTCGGTTTCGTCCTAAATCATTATCCATTTCGCTACAAATTACGCGAACTAGCTTCCTACTGCTCATCACAGCATCTATCTCTTCCACACGTGTTGTCGGTTGGTATAAAATGCATTTTAACCCCGCGCACAAAATACTTCGTGCCGTCGACAAGTGTAACCTTAAGGGCTAAGTTTGACTCGCATAGTTAAGGTAATTTTTCATACTTTTATGCAGACTGCAAACAGTATAACTTAAATAATCTGTATCAGTTCATCATCACTATCATTTCAACCGAAAGACGTTTACTGCTGAACATAGGCCTCCAATAGGACGCCACATTGACCGATGCCGTGCGTCTCGCATCCAGCGGATGCCCCCGCTAACTTCACCAGGTCATCGGTCCACCTAGTGGGTGGCATTCCAACGCAACGTCTTTGGTTCGCGGTCACCACTCTAGAACTTTACGATCCCATCGACCATCTGTTCTGCGAGCAATGTGCCCTCAATTCTTTTAGGTCATGTTGGTAACCTTGGTTCTCTTGCTGATGTCTTCATTTCTGATTCGATAACGCAAGGAAACGCCGCGCTTAGCCCACTAAGTATCTAAGTTAGTATGAAAAATTACTTTAGCTGTGCGAGCTAAAGTTTAGCTCTTAACCTTTATAGTTAGTACTTACCCTACAGCCAAACGCTTACGCACCAAATGGGGTTGACCCGTCAAACGATGGCCCAACTTGGCCCATTCTGAATATGAACGATATCAATATTCACCAAGAATGTTACAGGCTTTACGAAGATTTATTCCGCTACATATTTCAGCCTCGGATTCATCTGTATGTAAGTATGCTGACACATTTCTCTCTATTATTCTACCTCCTTGGTATCTAGATGGAAAAATATTATCTCAGTGCCTTTATCGCAGACTTTGCAATATGGTTTAGTGATTCAGTCTCCTTTACTTGATTTATTTTTGCCATATATTATTTGATGAAGAGTTAGGTATAAGAAATATTTTCTTTTATTTTAGGTCCTTTTGATGACGTATGAGTATTTTAGGGGTGTGTCACGAACAGAATAAAATATACCTTTAGGTGTAAAAAAATGCATTGTGTCTTTTTGAGGTAGAAGGAAAATCGGGCAAATATCTAAGTAACTTACAATCGCCCCAGTATATAGGTTGGTGATCACGATCACGGATCAATACATTCTTTAAAACTTACAAGATTTTAACTGAGTTATGGAGGTCAGATAGGCAGCCCTGCCATGTCATCATCATCATCATATCAGCCGAAAGACGTCCACTGCTGGACATAGGCCTTCCCCAAGCGTCGCCACATTGACCGGTTCCGTGCGTCCCGCATCCAGCGAATCCCCGCAACTTTCACCAGGTCATCGGTTCACCTGGTGGAAGGGCTTCCAACGCAACGTCTTCCGGTTTGTGGTAGCCACTCGAGAACTTTCTGACCCATCCCTTCCATGTAAATTCTGGTATTCAGCTGAAACCGGTTATACTGGAAGCCGAGCTATGCAGATAGACTGTTACTATAAGCTGATTGACTCCTTGGGTCATATGTATCAATCAACTTTGGATGCTGAAATCAATTTATTTTTATTGTTGATATGCTTGCGCTTGACCACTATCTCACCTGATGGTAAGTGATGATGTGGTCGATGATGAAGCACGCTTGCCTAGATGAAACCTATTTTCTTTTGACGTAAAGACTCCCAGGTTGTAGCTATCAGGAAATACAGACTCCGGCAGGGAATTCCACTCTTTTGCTGTACGCATAATTAAAGTATTCCCAAAACGTTTGGTGCGTTTGGGTGGGATGTCCACCATGTACCGATATTTAACCGATAAAAAATCGACAGGCTGGCAAATCAGCGCGTATGTTCGAGGTTCTGGATCTAGATTTGACCAGTACTTCGTTGCCGATGAGCTTTTTTTATCTTTTATAGGCTGTCGCTTGACCTCTATCTCACCTGATGGTAAGCGATGATGTGGTCGACGATGGAGCACGCTTGCCTAGAAGTAACCCATTACCTCTTGACTTAAAGACCCCTGGATTGTAGTTATCGGGAAACACAGACTCCGGCAGGGAATTCCACTCCTTAGGTGTACGCATAATAAAAGTATTCTCAAAACATTTAGTGCGTATGGGTGGGATGTCCACCATATACCGATGTCGCATCGCCGTACATCTGGTAGTCCGATGATGAAATGGGCTAGGCGGAATTAGATCATGCAATTCCATCGCACACTCCCCGAACTGTAATCGATAAAAGACCGACAAGCTGGCAACTCGGCGCTGATGTTCGAGGTTCTGGAGTCTTGATTCGACCAGTACTTCGTTGACGATGAGCCTCCTGGCTCGTTTTTCTATCGATTTAAGCGCATCCAGCTGGTACTTGGCAGATTCCTCCCAGAGATGAGAGCAGTACTCCATGCATGATATAACTTGCGCTTTATACAAATTGAGCAACTGTACTGGCGTGAAGTATCGTCTCACTTTCGCTAGAAAACATGCGTTAAAATACATAATTATATTTACCATTCCAGCTTTCATTTCATCGTTTATGTAGATGTAACTACTTATAGCTTCTATAAGCAAACATGTACCAGACATACCTTATACCTACATATTTCCAGAATCTACATGATTGCTACTTACAAATGGAAGCAGGTTGGAATGAGGGATGCTTATTGCCCTCTCTAAGAAATTGGACGTATTCCATTTTTGAAATACCTACCACGTTGTGTACTATACATATTAAATGGTTTCATGTATCAATCTTAAGTCTGTTATGGAATGATGTAGTTTTTGTAAGTGATTAATGAAGGTACTGATCGTCTGAAATAGATACCTATTAGGAAAAATAAATATAGTAGGTAATTTGTGTGTAGTGTGTTTTTATAGTTAGTATATATTACAAAGTTTTAATGCATCCAAGAAAAATAAGCCGTGAGCCTCATAAAATTAAATAGCAAACGTGCAGTTCGATGTAGAAAATAACCATTTCAAAATGTACAATGTTTTCCTTATTGTAATAAAATTAAAATTAACATATCCTCATCATAAGCAGATCAAATATTAACACCAAATAACGAAACTTAATGTTATCACAACAGTTTTTAATACCATTAATGAAGTCCAACAACAAGGTGAAACGAAACTTCGTATATTCTTGTTCGAGCGCCTGCTCAAATTACTATGGCAACAACTTTTAAATTCAGGTATACGTGCCGTATTACGGCAGGCGTTGATCAACTTTGTTATTAGTTGTTACGAACAATTAAGGGAGTTTGTTAAAGGGGTATTATGTTCTAGTATGTGAAAATGGAAGGTATTTAGTTTTTAGTATTATTGCCTTTTAACAACATAACGATTTAGGTATACGTCTCGTTGGTAGATACAGGTAGCCATTGTTGCGAATGTGGACTGTACGGTTTACGGATCGATTTTTGGGTTGTTTAAAGTATTACTGGTTCTTACATCAGGCATTTTTCAGTAGCCAACCGAGGTCAGATTTATAACTACCAAAATAACTGTCGGGGATGTATGAGTGGGTCGCGGTTAAATTTACAAGAGAGTTACCGCGGCCCTGGCTCAAGCAACTGAAGGAACACCGGTGGGTTTTAGTCAGTAAAAGTCTGACACCCCCTCCCGCTTCACCCAGAGCGGGAGCAGTCATTGGATGACATCCAAAAGCAAAATAAACCGGCCAAGTGCGAGTCGGACTCGCGCACGAAGGGTCCCGTAACACTATCGCAAAAACGGCAAAAAAATAACACGTTTGTTGTATGGGGACACTTACATATTTATTTTATTCTGTTTTTAGTATTTGTTGTCATAGCGGTAACAGAAATACATCATCTGTGAAAATTTCAACTGTCTATAGCTATCACGGTTCATGAGATACAGCCTGGTGGCAGACGGACCGACGGACAGACAGACAGATCGTGGAGTCTTAGTAATAGGGTACCGTTTTTACCCTATGGGTACGGAACCTTAAAAAAAAATATTTAGGTTTGTGTAAGTAACAGTGCGCCGTTCCTGCAGGCGTGATCTTTAATGTTATTAAATTTTAGCGTTAGATTCACATAAAAGACAATTATCTCAACACAGCGAACTGTTCTTACATTTTTTTTTTTCTTATATAGGCTCGCGCTTGACCACCATCTCACCTGATGGTAAGCGATGATGTGGTCGATGATGGAGCACGCTTGCCTATAAGTAACCTATTCACTCTTGACTTAAAGACCCCTAGGTTGTAGCTATCGGGAAACACAGACTCCGGCAGGGAATTCCACTCCTTAGCTGTACGCATAATAAAAGTATTCTCAAAACGTTTAGTGCGTTTGGGTGGGATGTCCACCATGTACCGATGGCGCATCGCCGTATGTCTGGTAGTCCGATGATGAAACGGGCTGGGCGGAATTAGATTATGCATTTCCATTGCACACTCCCCGAAATGTAATCGATAAAAAACCGACAAGCTGGCAACTCGGCGACGATGTTCAAGGCTCTGGAGCTTTGACTTAACCAATGCCTCATTGCCGATTAGCCTCTTGGCCCGCTTTTCGATCGACTCTTGTGCATCAAGTTGGTATTTGGCAGATCCGTCCCAGAGATGAGAACAGTACTCCATGCATGATCGAACTTGCGCTTGATACAAGCTGAGTAGCTGTTCTGGCGTGAAGTACCTTTTCACCTTCGCAAGCTTACATATTCAAGTACCTCCGAAACGACCTTAACCAACATACTTATCTAGTTATCTACTCATTAACATTTGCCTTTGAACCCGCCGGAAACACACGAGTCTCTAAGTACCAAATACGGTAAACCCTCTTATATAACGCTTTAAGAGGAAACGGGGGCAGAGAGCGCCGACTGAATTTTCCAGATATTCCGTAAACTGAAAATTAAAGATTTATATACCTTTTTATAGAGCAGTGGTGGCCCAGTGGTATCGGCCGCGACTTACAAGTTGTAGGTCGTGGGTTCGAACCCAGGCAGGCGCTTTACTTTCTCGCAAAACGGTGAAGGAAAACATCGTGAGGAAACCGGCATGTCTCAGACCCAAAAATTCGAAGACATGTGACATACACCAACCCGCACTGGGCCCGCGTGGTGGATTACGGCCCATCCCCTCTCATAGAGAGGAGGCCTGTGTCCCAGCAGTGGGAACATTAATAGGCTGATGATGTGTGTGATGATGATACCTTTTTGATAATACATAATCTTTAGAAGCACTAGAGCCCTCAAAAAATGCTCAAAATTGCGCGGTCAACAGCTGCTTAGTGTAGGTACAAATTTGACAAATATAAATGAAAAAAAGAAAACATAGATACAGATATAGATATATTAGTATATATCTTACTTTACCAGTTCATGGAATATCTTTTAAATTGGTCCAATATTGGAGGAGGAAAGAGACGAGAGCCAAACCTCGTATTATGACTTATTACTAAGGAAATTCAGTCGGCGCTCTCTCCCCATATTTCCTCTTCTAGGGATGTAGCGGAAGCTATTTAGCGGAGACGGAGTTGCAAAAAGTTAGTTTTTTTTATAAACGAATAATAAATCATCATCATCATCGTGGCTAAATAATAACAGCTGCACGGTCCGATCATCAAGGTTTAGCAACTCTTGCCGAGGTTGGTCGATGGATGGGTGACCATCTTTACATAGCGAGATTCCTCCATACTTCGGTAAGCTAGTTAAGCCGTTGGTCCCGGCTGTCATTTGAAGATCTTTGACAGTCGTTACTGGTAGTCAGAAGCTTGAGATCTGACACTAGTCTTGCCAAGGGGTATCATGTTACTCAGTTACTGGGTTGTGGAGGTCAGATAGGAGGTCACTCTATATAAAAACCTGGTACTTCGGTACCAGTATTTCGGTCGCCGACATATTTGGAAAAAAGGTAGGCAGTTGATTGATTTATATCATCATCATCTTCCTGCCCTGCCTTTACTTGTTATCTCGCATCCAGCGGAATCCCGAAGCCTTAACTAGGTCATCGGTCAACCTAGTGGAAGGCCTTCCACTGCTGCGTTTTTCGGTAGACAAGGTAAACTATATTTCACAAAAACTCAACTGGTAATTAACCTGGCTGCAACATGTCACTATATGGCCACAAAAACTTGGAACTTCGAGTTGTATATCTTTTGGTACCTTTTAATGTGCCAAAAGTGTGCCAAAAGTGTGCTGTGTGTGTGTGCTTTTTATGTGGGCCACATGATAGGGTATATTCACTTATTAGACATTTGACTTTTGATCAGGTACCGGAGACTTTTTTCTCGGAAATTCGCACTAGCGTAGACGAAGGCAAAGTACCGCTGCAACTATAGTTTACCTAGCGAACGTTGTCTTAGCGGCGATCCAAATAACATCAAAGTATATAAAAATAGGCTTTCCTGCTTCGAATAATATTTGCATGAACAGCCAGGCCTATTCCGAGATTTATTATCGAAACATTTTGGTATACGAGGTTTTTTTTTACGGATCTTCCACACTAGAGTAGACGAAGGCAAAGTACCGCTGCAACTATAGTTCCTGCTACCACACATACCTAACGAACGTTGGCTTAGCGGCGATCCAAATAACATCAAAGAATATAAAAATAGGCTTTCCTGCTTCGAATAATATTTGCATGAACAGCCAGGCCTATTCGGAGAATTATTATCGAAACATTTTGGTATACATATCGGAGGAAGGTATATGATTAATAATCAGGAACAAAGAAATATCGCTTGCAAACTTATTAATTCAATTTTGTTTAATTGGCAACATTTAGTCTACGAATCAATCTCAGTTCGATTTTATTCGATTGACAACACTTTATTTGGCTTATGTCAAAATACTCGATTTGCATTGGATGTTAAAAGCTGTGAACTTTGCCGGAGGTGTTCATAAACTAATAAAAGCAGGGTAGCCAATAATAATGGCGACCTGAGCGAAGTCCCCACCATGTTTCGTGATGTTAGAAAAAAAAGGGAACGCGCGGGCGCGTATTTTCGTAGTTGAAAAAGAGTTGTGAGGTAAATTGTTGAGAGTTGGCCTAAAGTGGCGTGTATAAATTTGAAAAAGTGTGTTTTTGTTGAGAGAAAGCGAAAAGATTGGTGGCCTAATTCGCTGCTTTGATAAAATTGGAACAGGACTATCTCTAAAAAGGCATAAGTTAGATGGCTTTGTAGCATGCATACCCATGAAAGCCCACAAGACCGAGGGTTTATCCAAGATAGCCCTCTTATTTCCGATATACATAATTATTATTCATTACCATGTAGCAGAAAAGAGAAACTTCATCGAGATAAAATCACATTGAGTCCGCTCTTGTTCGAGTAAAATTCATTTTGGAATATTAAACGTTAATTCTACTTTTGCAACGTCGAGGCAATCTAGATAAAATGTAATAATAGGTACGTGAGTGTTATGAAAATATATACCGTTCTCTTTCAATTTTAAAATCACATTTTGATCATCACAACTTTTGCCTTTCAACGGACTTACAAAATTGATTTTGCCGTCTCCATTCCCTCACTAAGAAGCAAATTTTTAAGACTAAGTGAAAGATAATTGTGTCATTCATTACCCATTAAATTATTTAATCGTTAAGCACAAACGCACTTTCTTTCTTTCGATCGCAATGGGTACCGAATAGTATCATCGATAGCTTTCTCTGTTATAAGCAAGAGACAAATCTTGAAATAATTTAGACGAAATCTTGAAAGTTTGTAGATGAAGGCCCACTTGATCGAAACACTTAACTCAGACTTAATATTATATGACATATTGTCAATTCAACCTCGTTTTAGCAACTAAATCTTAGTTAAGTACTAAGTAAGATTAACGACAGAAGATTCTCTTAGGGCCAGTTTTTTGATCGGTAGTTAACTCAACCAATGGTTAAAACGAAATAAGTTGAAGAGTACTAATAATTAATGAATAAACGCGTTTTGTCGAAATTTGAAACCATTGGTTAACATTAACTTAACCAATGGTTTCAAATTCCATGCCGTCTCAATATCTCATGATTCCTTTTGCAAATAATATTTTAGTGCTAGGTATTCCATTAAACAGCCTCTTTGGTCTAGAAGTCGCTGTTGCGGGTCAAGAAAAGTTTCATTGCGTTTTTCCATGTGGAAAACTGGGCCTTAAGCTCAGGGGTTTCATCCATAGTTGGCAGAACCAATGGTTAAAAGTGAAAAGTGAAATACACAATAACACTTTTCTTGACCCGAAAATCGAACCCAGGACCTCGGTCAGCGACTTCTAGTACAAAGAGGCTGTTTAATGGAATACCTAGCACTAAAATATTTTTTTCATCACACCTATTCGAAAAACGACAATTGTCTATAGAGGATAGCGGGAGCCAAATCCAATTTTGCGCCCGTAGGAGTTTGAGCTTTCTCTCTTCTGATTGGTCCGCTTCGTGCTTCTGATATATTTGCGTAGATGGGTTGGAGGCGCTCGCGTGTAAAAAAAATATATCACTAACTAAACTACTTTCGAGTAGGTAGGTACTCGTAGCTTTTTATTTTCTCTTAGGTAGTGATGAAAAATAGTGTGTATCACTCGGGGCAAAATATTTTGTGCTCGGGCGGCGTATATTGAATTCCGCGCTAAGCTCAGGATTCTACGTTAGAATCCTTCACTTAGCTCTGAATTCAAAATAACGCCCTGGAAGAACAAAATATTAATTTGTCCCCTTGTAACACAAATAACTATTGCAAAAGGAATCATGAGATATTGAGACGGCATGGAATTTTAAACTATTGGTTAGCATATTTAACCATTGGTTGAGTTAACAAAGGATAAAAAACTGGGCCTTAGTTAGGTTATAAAACAATCAACGTTCCAGATTCGTAATGTAATGAACATTGTTGGTTTATAACTATTGGTTAGCATATTTAACCATTGGTTGAGTTAACAAAGGATAAAAAACTGGGCCTTAGTTAGGTTATAAAACAATCAACGTTCCAGATTCGTAATGTAATGAACATTGTTGGTTTATAACTATTGGTTAGCATATTTAACCATTGGTTGAGTTAACAAAGGATAAAAAACTGGGCCTTAGTTAGGTTATAAAACAATCAACGTTCCAGATTCGTAATGTAATGAACATTGTTGGTTTATAACTATTGGTTAGCATATTTAACCATTGGTTGAGTTAACAAAGGATAAAAAACTGGGCCTTAGTTAGGTTATAAAACAATCAACGTTCCAGATTCGTAATGTAATGAACATTGTTGGTTTATAACTATTGGTTAGCATATTTAACCATTGGTTGAGTTAACAAAGGATAAAAAACTGGGCCTTAGTTAGGTTATAAAACAATCAACGTTCCAGATTCGTAATGTAATGAACATTGTTGGTTTATAGCTTATTGTTAATTTATATGGTGGGTTAGTGGTTCAAAAAGCGTAATTAGAAAGGTCAGCCTTTCTAGTGTTTATGTAGAACGAAAATTATGGGTTTTTACTTTCATAATGGATTCAGTGTTCATGACAGTTGGCTATAGGTCTCGACCTAAAATATTTCGCCAAAATTAAGAGCAATTAATTCCAAATTAAAAAAAAACTCTAGTACTTTAGCCTGGCTCCCATAATATGTCTGGTCTGGTCAGCCAGCTCGCAAATATGTATCATCCGCCTGCACAACATGATTTTCTTCTTGTTTAAGTATTTTAAGTTGATTTGAGGTGATTAAAAAATTGTTGTTTCTAAAAAACAAAAAACCGATACGATGTATTTTAAGTTCGTATCGGTTTTTTTGTTTTTTAGAAATAACATTTTTTTTTTAATTTTTATAATTTTTAACTCGGTTTTTTTTAACATATAAGATTTTTATATTTTTGAAATCACCTCTTAAATCTCTTTATTTTGATATTCCACACGAGGGGTTTAGAAGAAAAAATATTGGGCCCCCTACAATATGGGCACAAAATCTGCCATTTATCTTTTTTGCAATTCTCATGTAGTCAGTGATACTCGCAAGGTTAAGGCGAATCGATTGACCTAAGAATAATAAAAACCAACCTACCCGTTTGGTCTCTTAAAGGCCACATACGAACAAACATACGTACATACATAGACTGGTAAACACATTATCCTCCTTTTCGTCGCGCAGTCGGCTAGAAAAGGCAAACAGTCAGCAGAACACGTTACATTAGGATGATGGTGTCGCGAATCCATAAGGTTTTCCCCTACCAAAAATCGGCCAACGCGGCTAAAGAAGTTTTCACTTAAAAAATAAATAAATTTGAGGTCTCCGAGAATCCATAGACATCCCATCTAGTAAACCGTGATGTTGATGATGACTCGTAATGCGATGTCACTGATGATGCGGAGCAGGGAGTAGCCAATATAAATCACCCCTACCTTATAGGGCACCTATAGCCCCATAATCTTACTGATTCCTGTAACCAAGTAGATTCGACAAACAGGAATCAGTATTCATCGACAGAAGAAAAAACTCCCAGAGAGACGCAACAATAAATGACATGATAAATTAGGCTTGTCTTTCCAATACTCGATGTTTTTCTTATTTATTTTTCTCAGAATTATTTACCGAAGAGATACATCTCGATGATCATCGGTTTCTTATTTAGATTGCCCATTACATCTGTCAAAGGCTGTCTGTAACAGGAAAATAAGCTGAATATACGAAAAGCAATTTCCCACTTAATTAATTTCTTGTATTGAGTTGTTTCTTTTACGTTATTTCGGTAATTTGATGTACGTTACAAATATTTGTTCAATTTTTGATATATCGAAGCTGATCCGATAGCTCATTTCGCTTTTGGTGGTCGTTGTAATTTGTTATATTTTTAACCGACTTCGCAAAAAGGAGGAGGTTATCAATTCGATTGTTTTTTTTTATGTGTGTTCTTCCTCAGAACTTTTTATTGGGTGAACCGATTTTGATGATTCTTTTTTATTCGAAAGCTGGTGTTTGTCATGTGGTCCCATTTAATTTTCATCAAGATTTGATGAAGAACTTCGGAGATGTACATCAGAACTCTTCAATAAATGACGGCAAATCACTCGGGATAGCTGCAATCGTATATCTGTTTATTGTTTATACCATTTCATAACATCGATTGGTGCCTTGCGAAGGCTCCTGAAGGTGTGTGAGTCCTACGCGGTGACTCATGGGCTAAAATACAACACAAAAAAGAGTGAAATAATGGTTTTCAGGCCGGACAGCAAGAGGTATACATTCGTTCCGAAATTCACCTTAAGTGGTACAGCTCTAAACAAAGTCGAGCAATTCAAGTATTTGGGCCACTGGGTCACTGAGGACCTTAAGGACAGTGTGGATATTGAAAGGGAGCGCAGGGCGCTGTCTGTCCGATGCAACATGTTGGCCCGCAGGTTTTCACGGTGCACGAGGGCTGTCAAAGTTGCGCTTTTTAAAGCGTACTGTCAGTCCTTTTACACCTGCAGCTTGTGGGTTAACTATACACAGCGGACATACAGCGATCTGCGCGTTCAATACAATAACGCGTTCCGGGTGCTGATGGGGCTGCCGCGCCACTGCAGTGCTTCTGCGATGTTCGCGGCGGCTGACATTGACGGCTTCGCCGCTATTATGCGCAATTATATTATGCGCAAACGGTGCGCTTCTATCATGCGCCGCACGCGCGACAGTCCCAACACCATCCTGCGCGCGCTTGCAGACCGGTGGGACTCTCCGATACTGGCTCGCTGGATACGGCTGCACGCTGTTATATAGTGATTTGTCACCATCATCGGGGAGTCCAACCGAACCTGCCAACTAGGAACTGTTTTATTCAATAAATTATTACTAACACTAGTTTGTAAGCTCGCAATTGTACTAACAAATATGGATATAATCGTAAGATGAATCTGAAATAAATGATTTTTTATTATTATTATTATAACATAACATCACATTGGTACGCTTTAAAGGGGTATGCAGGTGTGAACAGTTCACCCTGGTATACTCTCATTCCACCGGTTTTGTTTATTTAAGTTTCATGTTATTGGTTTAATTTATTCTGGCTTCACTTTGTCCGCCCAAAGTGTTCCATTATGTACCACAACTAAAAAGTGAAAAATAAAAAACTTTTTCACAAAAATTACAACCGAATTCCAAACAAAAACACTACAAAGTGAAAAATAACTTCAATTTCGGAAGTCGGTGTTCCTGTTTTCGTTTCTTCGTTTTTTGACACCGACTTCCGAAATTGAAGTTATTTTTCACTTTGTAGTGTTTTTTTCAGAAAATATGTGGAGAAGCAACTGCTAAGAATCCGTAAATTCCAAGGATGCGACGAAGATGTCGGTTGACGAAGACCTGGATTTGGCGTGAGATGTCCTTTGTTACCTGCCACGTTTCACACCAGTAGGTCAACATGAATGACATTGGACCCGAAGACTGTGAGTACTACTTGTAACTCTTTGGGTTAGTTCCCGCGATTGCCAAACAGGCTACTAAGAATCACGTAGAATAAAATAAAAGAGGTAGAAAGACTATCCTGTTTGTTATGTTATGTTTGTGATTGTCAGGCGAAGTTTTGTTTGTAAGATTTTTATTGTTAAATCCGCCGGAAGTTAAATTGCACCTATGTATAACCGGGGTGAGAGCAGTGTTGGCCCAGTGGTATCGGCCGCGACTTACAAGTTGTATGTAGGTCGTGGGTTCGAGCCCAGGCAGGCGCTTTACTCTGTGTAAATTATTTCACCACCACTGCTTTCAAAACGGTGAATTAAAACATCGTGAGGAAACCATGGTCCGTATGGTGACGGACGTAAAGAATTTCACCATCCCATATCATCCCGTGGGTGTCGTAAGAGGCGACTAAGGGAAACACCAGAGAATGGGCAGCAGCGTTCTCTGGGCACTTTATCAACAAACTGCGATCGCCAACCCGCCTGCCAAGCGTGGTGATTACGGCAAACCCCCCCCAAACCATGATAAGCACAACAAAAAAACGGCCCCGAGTGCCCGGCAGTCCGTCTACCCTCGACTACGGTAGCGGTCGAGGCGATGGCGTGACAAGGGGTGCAAAGAATCCCCGGAGTGGACCCGGCTACCTCAATAAACACCGACGACTGGACCTGGCAACGTATAACACGCGAACACTCCGGACCGACGAGAAGATAGCCGAACTCGAGGAAGAATTGAGCGGGTTCCGATGGAGTGTTATAGGGTTATCTGAAGTCCGAAGAGAGGGGGAGGACTCGATAATCCTCAAATCCGGTAACCTGCTCTATTTCCGAGAGGGTGACCGGCAGTCCCAAGGTGGTGTCGGGTTTATCGTCCACAAGTCCCTTGTGAACAACGTGGTGAAGATCGAGAGTGTGTCGACCAGGGTGGCGTACCTTATACTCAGAATATCAGCAAGATATTCGCTGAAGGTCATACAGGTCTACGCCCCAACCTCGGCACACCCCGACGACGAGGTAGAGACCATGTATGAGGATATCTCTAAAGCCATGCATGGTTTCAAAACTCACTTCACCGTTGAATGGTAATGTCGAAACATATTACGCAAGTAAATTGTCTTTGGCCTCTCACCCACAGAGATATAACGGTGTATTGCTCTCATCAAGCAAGAGACAAAAAAAAAATCGTTTTAAATACGAGGCTTTTGGCTAATTTGTACCTATAGTGAATGCCACTCTTTATTTTGTATTGTGCGTTTAGTTTGTGCAGAATAAACAATTTTTTTTTCTTTCTCTTCTTTATATCCCGGATGTCAGCCTGTACGAGATTAGGATGGCTCTGAAACAGCTTAAAAACAACAAGGCGCCGGGTGATGACGGAATCACTACTGAACTCCTGAAGGCGGGTGGAAAACCGGTCCTTAAGGCCCTTCAGAAGCTGTTTGATTCCGTCATACTCGAGGGCAAAACACCACAGGCATGGTGCAGGGGTGCGGTGGTACTCTTCTTCAAGAAGGGCGACAATGCCCGGCTGAAGAACTATAGGCCCATCTCACTTCTTAGCCATGTCTACAAGTTGTTTTCAAGAGTCATCACGAATCGTCTCGCGCGCAGGTTTGACGACTTCCAGCCTCCCGAACAAGCCGGATTCCGAAAAGGCTTTAGCACCGTAGATCACATACATACGCTGCGGCAGGTTATACAGAAGACCGAAGAGTACAACCTGCCTCTCTGTTTAGCGTTTGTGGACTACGAGAAAGCCTTCGATTCGATCGAGACTTGGGCTGTACTGCAGTCTCTCCAACGGTGCCAGATCGACTACCGGTACATTGAGGTGTTGAAGTGTCTGTACAGAAACGCCACCATGTCAGTCCGTCTTCAGGATCAGACCTCGGAACCAGTCCTTCTCCAGCGTGGCGTGAGACAGGGAGACGTCATTTCTCCGAAACTGTTCACTGCTGCACTGGAGGATGTATCCAATGTTCTGGACTGGAGCGGCCTAGGCATCAACGTTAATGGCGAGTACATCACTCACCTTCGGTTTGCCGACGACATAGTGGTCATGGCTGAGACCATGGAGAGCCTCAGTACAATGCTCGATGACCTCAGTAGAGCTTCCGAAAGAGTGGGTCTGAAAATGAACATGGACAAAACCAAGGTGATGTTGAATGCCCATGTTACACCCATTCCTATCAAGGTTGGAGACTCTACACTCGAAGTTGTGGACAACTATGTCTACCTGGGACAAACGATCCAGTTGGGTAGGGCCAACTTCGAGAAAGAGGTCAACCGTCGAATCCGACTCGGCTGGGCAGCGTTCGGGAAGTTGCGCGGTGTCTTCTCGTCCAACTTACCACAGTGTCTCAAGACAAAAGTCTATGACCAGTGTGTGTTGCCAGTGATGACATATGGCTCTGAGACGTGGTTGCTAACAATGGGCCTTATCAGAAAGCTTACAGCCACTCAAAGGGCAATGGAGAGGGCTATGCTCGGCGTTTCCTTGCGTGATCGAATCAGAAATGTTGAGATCCGTAAGAGAACCAGGGTTACCGACATAGCCCGAAGAATTGCCAAACTTAAGTGGCAGTGGGCAGGGCACATTGCTCGCAGAACGGATGGCCGATGGGGCAGAAAAGTTCTGGAGTGGCGACCGCGAACCGGAAGACGTTGCGTTGGAAGGCCTCCCACCAGGTGGACCGATGACCTGGTGAAGGTTGCAGGCATCCGCTGGTTGCGGGACGCACGGGACTGGTCAATGTGGCGACGATTGGGGGAGGCCTATGTCCAGCAGTGGACGTCTTTCGGCTGATATGATGATGAAACCGGCATGTCCTAGAACCAAAAATTCGAAGACATGTGACATCCACCTACCCGCACTGGACCCGCGTGGTAGATAACGGTCCATTTCATGTCACAGAGAGGAGGCGTGTGTCACAGCAGTGGGAACATTAATTAGCTGATGACGTAATTCGATAGCCGGGGCGGAGTGGTTCAGTTAATCAGGTTAACTCCAGTTCAATCAAAATACCTAAAACTAATCATATATTCAACTTCCTTTCCAAATCCGAGCTCAGATTCACTCACAACAATTTCTCATAGCAACCGCTCCACAGTAACGTGAAACCATTTTTCTTTTATTTACAAGTTACGGGAAAACACAGTCGTGGCAGTAAAAATGTCTTAGAACTATAAGCGTGCAATTCCGAAGAGAATTCACGTACGAGACACATACCCCGCGAAAATCTTAGGAAACAAAGAAAGTGAGACGGTGATAATGAATATAACATGAGACTTGGGCTATCTAGACTTGTGGTTAAGTACTGAGCGTGGACTGTCACGCCTGATGTGCTAAGAGATAGGTAGACGAGTACTTTTGTGCTTGTAAATTGGTGAATAGTTGATGGGTAAGGGTTTTAATTAAGATTAATTAACGAAGCAGTTTTGATATAGAGTACAAACATTTTCTTAATGTCCCTCGGCAAACTTCGTGTTTAGTCAGACGTCGGTTTTTTTTTTTTGTTTTATCAGTACCTCTTTGCACTTTGTGCAGACCGGACGGTTTTAATCAACTTGGAAGTATATAGAGTTGTTAATACTGATTTAACAAAATGTAATTTATTTAAAAAATGGGAGGAAAGCTGCTATTAATACAGAAAGTGTGCGAAACGACGGTTATCTACAGGACCTAAAGCTATGGATAGGCGTGGGTTCTATCAACGCAAGCGTGGCTCTTCAGATGGATAGCGATCGAAAAATGAAAAGAAAATGGATATGTCAATCGTTGTCGAGATGTCACGAATTCAATCCCTCACATTTTGCCATTTCGATAATCGCCATCGTTGACAGGATGGCCCTTTGTCCAGCGCCACGCTCTAGAGAGCGGTACGCTCTAGGCGCCAAATGGCAAGGAGCGCCAAAAAGTCAAATGCGAAAAAGAATTTCCAGCGCAATATAAATTTGTTATGGCGCCTTTTGTGAGATGCAGGAGCAGTGTTGCCAGGTCAGATTTTTGGGTCTGTCCCAATAGTCCCATTGGCCTAGTCCCATGGTGGGACAAGTGGGATAATATGTTCCACTTGTCCCATGGGACAACTGATACTAACATATTTTTAAAATTATGTCCCAATAGTCCCATGGGACAACTGATACTCATATATTTTCTAAATTATGTCCCATTAGTTCCATAGGACAGCAAGTACTGATTATACGAGTATGATTGCGACGGTGAATCAGTCAGCACTCAGCAGGGTAGGTACACCAGGTGCATGTGAAAATGTCAATTTCACTCCAAACTGCAGGAACCTATTAATGGAGAAGTAGAAGACTTTAAGTAAAAATTAAATATGTTATTATGTTTTAATTGTGCTATACTATTTAAAATTTATAAAAAAGTGTGAAGGAAAACATCGTGGGGATATCGACATGTCCTTGGGCAGAACCCTCTCTTCCCCCAACAGTCGCCAAAAGTACCTTGCTCTATCGACCTTCGAGAAAGATCTAACCACAGGCAAAACAGATTTCGCAAATCACTCTCCTCTTTAAGCTATGACCATATTATATTTCAAATAATAAGTTGTTGTTTACCTATAAAATTGTGGTAATTTAAATATCTTTGTTAATAAATTTTTGCATGCTTAAATTCACATTGAAATATAATTATGCATAACCTAATCTAGAAACAACTCCATCTCTGTGAAACTCCGGAGTACTAGAGTTGCTTCCAGATATTTCAGTAGATGTCGCTTAAGAGGAAACAGGGGCAGAGAGCGCTGACTGAATTTCCTTAGTAATAAATTGTAGTTCTAAAAACTAAAAAATACGCTTTATTGGTAAGGATAATGGGACAAACTGTTTAAATTATTGCATTGTCATCGGTCCTTGATAAGTGTGCAAAGTTTCAAATCAATCCAACGTTTTGAAGTGGGTGAAAATCACGTTCAAAGATTCCGTTACATTGATACATTGATACATACATACCAAGCTAATAAAAGCGTGTTAAAAAGTCATAAATCGAGTTTTGGCTGTCGCCTATTTCCTCCTCCAATATTGTACTAATTTAAAAGATATTCCAAAAACTGGTAAAGTATATATTTTTCATTTATATTTGTCAAATTTGTACACTAAGCCTCTGTTAACAGCGCAATTTTGAGCATTTTGTGAGTGTTCTATTGCTTCTAAAGATAATGTGTCATCAAAAAGGAAAACGTAGGGACATAGTATATATCTAACTTTACCAGTTTTTGGAATATCTTATAAATTGGTCCAATATTGGAGGAGGCAATAGGCGACAGCCAAACCTCGATTTATGACTTTTTATTAAGGAAATTCAGTCAGCGCTCTCTGCCCCCGTTTCCTCTTAAGACGTCATTTTGCAAAGTCACAATAAAAGCTTGTAAAATAAAAACACTTTTCAGGCAAAAATAAACAGAAGCCGCTGTCAGGTACCTATACCTACTAGTTTAAGAAATAATCTTTACATAAAATTAACGCAATTTTTCCAAAAAATGCCCTACTGAGATGTCGCCTGTTATGAGTTCCATCTGAATTTTTTGTATTAAAATATCGTTATCAATATTTTTATGTTTTCGTTTACGCGATGAAGTTACTTCATCATTTCGTACAGTATTTACTGTAGCATCTTCTATTAATATAGGCAAAATTAAAAAAAAAATACTTTTGCCTTTGTTACTTTCTTATTTATTTTGCGGTGCCAACCTTCAATCGAATTTGTCGTACGGTGTCTCTCTGCGTACACACACCATATTCGTAGCTTGTCAAGCCATTGTTTAGACATATATTTCTGAAATGTTATGATATTTTTAACATTAGAAGGCATTTCGCCAAGAATATAGGTCCAACCTTCGTTTATCAAGTCATTTGGTAAGAGAGGCAATGCGCAACATAAGCCAACAATCCGATTGGTCAGCTTAGATTTGTTCAAACCCAACGCTCTTGCTTTCCTTTTCAAACTTCTAGTAAAATGAAAGAAACACCCTTTCACTGTTGTATTCGAAATATCTTGAACAACGCTTGAATCACAGCCTCTTCAAAATCCACAGTTACTTTAACTGGTTGCCACTTTGGCAGCTGTGATTTAATTATTTCCATCAAAATTGAATAAGATTTTATATCTTTATGCAACATAAACGCATAGAGCAGTGGTACAACGTTAGTGCTATTGGTATCACTACCTAGATCTGCATGAATGCAAAACATTTGATTGAATGGTATTGGACAAGATCTAAAAGTAGCATCCATTAAAAAGTGTTTAGCTGTTTCAAAATGAAATTTAGCCTCATTGCAGCAATATGCCAAAATTCCAACTCCATCGCTTGAATAATCAGCAAACAGGAAATCTAGATATTGTTTTGGCACTTCAACTTCAGCTGGAGTTTTTGCACAAATTTTTGTTACACCTGCTGCTTTGTTGCGTCTACGGTACATAGATGACTTTTTTTGAGAATACTTTGGTAATCGTGCGGATCCCGCTAAAGTTAAATCTATTCCTTTATTTTACTAACTTTATTAAAGGCGATATTATGATTAGTAAGGCGGTATTATGTGTACTTACACATAAGAAAGTTATCTGTAGGATATTTTTTATTTTTTTTATTTACGCAATCACGCGAACGAAGCCGCGGGCGGAGTCCTAGTATGTCTATATTACATTATCATTAAAACTTTATTTCTAAGGTAATGGGAATAGCGGCAATTCCATTGAAGGTCGACACCGCAAAATAAATAAGAAATTTACAAAGGCAGAAGTATTTTTTTTAATTTTGCCATTAAGTATTAGTAGATGATGACGACGTCGCAATCATACTCGTATAATCAGTACTTGCTGTCCTATGGAACTAATGGGACATAATTTAGAAAATATATGAGTATCAGTTGTCCCATGGGACTATTGGGACATCATTTTAAAAATATGTTAGTATCAGTTGTCCCATGGGACAAGTGGAACATATTATCCCACTTGTCCCACCATGGGACTAGGCCAATGGGACTATTGGGACAGTTGGAGATTTTTATTGGATGTTAATTTCTTTTTTAACAAAATACCGAAGTAGAAATCACGTGAAGTTGACCAAACGGCGCAGACAAACAATCTCACTCTACCCATCAAGGGCTAGGTTCGGTATAACCTCTGGCTATAAATAAAATGGCTGATTGAATGCTTATATACTTTGTGCAAATTGAGAATAGAATCTGTTCAGGTATGGCTGGAATTTACAAAAGGAATACACGAATTGAGTGACAGTGTTCAAGTTTAGGATTCGCCTTCAATCCGTCTACAGAACTATACCATATTTGGTTTGCCGCTTTGCCGTTATTATTGTCAATTTAAAAGACCAAACCAGGAAATATTTCACTATTTCTACCTACATAAAATCACGAACTATTAAGTATCTACTTTTACTTGATGAGTCGACACAAAATGTTGATTATTTACTTTATGCGCAGCGTTTATTTCCCGAAGCAATCAAGTTAATGGCTTGCATCTTATAATTTTCCGTTTTATTCAACTTTCTCTAGCAAACTTAAACCACTCATTCTTTAATTAACAATCTAACTTTCGTATTGATTATTTTACTATAGGTAAGCTTATTATAGTAATCATTATTATCGCCAATATGGAAAGTTGTAAACTGTAGTTCGATACAAAGTAGCTTTTGATTAATACTTAGATTTAGTTGTAAAATTTTAAATACTGTCGAGTCATTGGAAACTCTGTTGAGTGATCTCTTATAAGATCTTTTATGAGATCAATTAATTTGAACTTTTCTATTACGAATGTGGTGGCCCAGTGGCCGTGAGTTCGAACCCAGGCAGGCGCTCTCACATCACACATCACATCACCAGCCTATTAATGTTCTCACTGCTGGGACACAGGTCAGGAGACCTGTGTCCCAGCAGTGACACAGGAGGAGAGGAGAGAGGACTCTGTGAGAGGGAATGGGCCGTAATCCACCACGCGGGCCCAGTGCGGGTTGGTGGATGTCACGTGTCTTCGATTTTTTGTTTCTAGGACATGCCGGTTTCCTCACGATGTTTTCCTTCACCGTTTTGAGAGCAGTGGTGATGAAATAATTTACACAAAGTAAAGCGCCTGCCTGGGCTCGAACCCACGACCTACAACTTGTAAGTCGCGGCCGATACCACTGGGCCACCACTGCTCGGCAGGCAGGCGCTTTGCTACGTGTAAATTATTTTATCACCACTCCTCTTAAAACGGTGAAGAAAAACATCATGAGGAAACCGCGCGGCATGTTCTAGAATCCAAAATTCGAAGACATGTGACATTTACCATTTACCATTCACCAACCCGCACTGGGCCTGCGTGGTGGATTAAAGCTCATTACCTCCCTTACAGAGAGGATGCCTGTGTCCCAGCAGTGGGAACATTATAAGGCTGATGATGATAGATATTATAAGAGATCTGCAGGAGGACCATGGTTTTCGACATAGTACATATAATTATTAAACTTAAGTGGCAGTGGGTAGGGGCAAATTACTTGCAGTATGGGTAGGTTAAAATGTTCTGAAGCTAAGACGAAGAGGGAAGAGTTAGCGTTTGAAAGTCTAACAAGGTGAAAAGATATGATCTGGTAAGGACCAGGGATCTCCGCTGGAAGCGTGGCGGTGCTTGGGCGAGGTCCCGGTCTCGCGTAGACGAAAGATATTCAGCAATACATATCTTCCGTCTGAAATGATGATTCTTACTCGTATGTATGAGCATGACTCAAAATATGTCAAAGTTTTCTCTTCAGGTAGGTAATATAAAGGTCAAAGTATTCCTACTCCGGTCCCTTTGAGAGATCTTATAGGCGACCCAGCAACCCTACCTAAATCCAGGTAGTTTAAAGTATGTACCAACCATTCGTCTTACTAAATTATACAGTTTGACTTGACTTATTGCTGGGCTAACATTTCTGAGCCCAAAAAGGTCTAAAGTCGACACTGGAAATAACTTTTAGGATTACAAAAGATCTACCTCTTTTCAAAGTTAGCTAGAAATATATTTAAGACTACTGTTGCCTGCGCCTTCGTCCGCATCAGACTCGTAGAGACTAAAACAAATAATGGGCTTTCTTTTTTCATGGAATCGTAATTATTTTCTAAAATAAAAGTAGCCTAAGTTACTCCATATAACATCACAGCTATCTGCAAGTAAAAGTCCTGTCAAAATCGATCCCGCCGGAACCAACAGACAGACAATTTGAGAAATCATTGAGCGAATAATGTCTCTAATAATATCCCTTTCGAAGCACCACTTTTTTTTTGGTTGTGATGACAACTCGTCACACTAGCTATTTCGTCGCTATATCTAATAGGTCTCTTTCATTAATACGTCACTTTGTACATGTAGTTGGTTTCCCAACTTGTCCGATGCTTATATTCAAGGTACAGTAACGTACATAATTATAAAGTGAATAGGTCCCCGATGCAATACGAGGTCAGATCACCTGGATATTGCCTGATATGCCGGGATCCTTCAGGGGTCGGTACTCTCAGCAACATTGTTCTTGCTCCAAATAAACATTCTGCTGATACCCTTTAGGTATGCAGACGACAGCACTGTAGCTAAGAGGTACGTGTCCGACGATCGGGCTACTGCGCCTCAGATCCGCAGGCTTATTACGTATCTAATGAAAGAGCAAAACGATAGCGATTTTTGCGCAATAATTGCTCTTCAATACAAAAGTTTTGGAGTTGACGGTGTTTTTTTTTAAACAAGTGCATTTGACAAACAGCGAGCGATTAGCAAACGATAGTGTAGGACCAACCAAACCCACACTGCAGGTAATTCCGACATAAAGCGTTTGATCGCTATCGTTTTGCAAAAGATACTTAATAAGCCTACCGGTCTCTCCGGAAGACCATGGTTGGGCGCTTGAACCTGTCCTTGAAGGCAGATTTCCAAAGAGTTCCTAATTCGAAATTTAAATAAATTTTTCATCGGCTTCTCGGTGACCCAATTATGCATTTACCAAAAAGCTATTACCTATTTTGATATTTTAAACTGACACTTCAATTTTATTTATATGTAAGTATATATTAGATGTACAGATATAGGTGTATAGATTGCAGAAACCCTAGCTCAAAAGCAACGCGTACACCTAATACCAGACAATACTGAAGCGCTAAAAGGGTCAATTCGTACTTTTATAGTCGGAATAAACCACAGACCCGGGGTTTTATTTGTAAAGGAGAGTGTCAAGGTCAATTTCGTTGAAAATAACGTACTATTGAAACTGCGAAGTTACTATTTTTAGTTAGCTTTTGTGAGCCTGAAAAAGTTGAAGTATTAAAGTAGGTTAGGTTATGATCAATGTTTCTAGGTTTTGTAAACATGATCTCTGTAGTGTATGTACTGTGAGGACTCCTTGTTTGTATTAAGACTGGCAACGGATAAAGAGTCTTGATAGATAAATGTGTTTCGAACATTATCAAAATTTCTTTACACCTCTCATGTTCGGTAAGTAGGTTCTTATTACCTCCAAATGGGGCTTGTACGTGACTAATTAGCGCTCTAGGGTAATAATGTAGCTAGAAAAGCACTAGGGCGGTAAGTAATTTAAAAAATACACTTTCTTTCAAAAAGTTCGCGTACATCTAACCATCATACTGGCAATAGACATCACGCATTCAGCCCAATGACCAAAGAGGTTGCTTTGCTATTCAGCCTTGTCTTCGTGTGAGTATAATAATCATCAATTTTATTCTTGTAATGCCGGTTTTTTTCTACTTACCTCACAATCGAGATGTAAAGCAGAATAGTTAGCTCGGGTGTAAGCACCAATTGCACCCTCGAACTATAGGCGCCCTCGCTACGCTTGTGTGCCTAAATATCTCGGGCTGGAATTGATGCCTTACAGCCCTTGGCTACTAATCTACTATTATTCAATTAAGCCACTAAGCGGCACTTTTGAAAGTCAAAAAAAAAAAAAAAAGTAACAATAATTGATTCTACCGTCCATTCGGAAATGTAGCTTGTTATGGAGAAGAATGGACAAGAAACTCCACACTTACTCTTTTTAAAATAAAAAGTGTTTTACAAGTATTTGGTTACATCATTTCTTGTTGGAAAAATACATATATATGTGAGAACGATGTAAAAAGACTTGCACGTAAAAGCGTCTAGAGTAAAACAAACAATTAAAAAAATAACAAAATATAGATAATTAAAAACAGGCCGACATAAAAATAAGTGAAGATGTTTTTTTGCTAAGCATGGATGTGACTTCTAGATAAGCCGCCCATATTGCAGGCACGTTATTGCCAAAATATATGAGATAAAAGTAAATTTTCCCTTTTATTACGTAGTATCCTGGCTACGTCCCCACAGTACCATATTGTTCTAAGAATACTGTCTGGCTCCTTGTTTGAGTTTTGAAGTCGCTTCCTTAAAACATTGATCGTTTAATTAAACGTATACGTATGTAACGTTTTTTAGGGTTCCGTATCCAAAGGGTAAAAACGGGACCCTATTACTGAGACTCCGTGATCCGTCTGTCTGTCCGTCTGTCACCAGGCTGTATCTCATGAACCGTGATAGCTAGACAGTTGAAATTTTCACAGATGATGTATTTCTGTTGCCGCTATAACAACAAATACTAAAAACAGAATAAAATAAATATTTAAGTAGGGCTCCCATACAACAAACGTGATTTTTGGCCATTTTTTGCGATAATGGTACGGAACCCTTCGTGCGCGAGTCCGACTCGCACTTGGCCGGTTTTATTTTCAAGGATTATCACAGTAAGTTCCTACGTATCGGAAAATACAGTGTTTATGTTATCTGATGATTTTTAAAATAATTATAGCCACGAATTAACTAACCCATTCATTACAAATCAGCCGGACAGCTAATTTAATTTTCACTCTGCTAAAATCGCGATCAATATATTCAATCTCCTTTGTTATGGTGAACACATTAATTTCAGAAATTAATTTTCAACCAACTTATTTAATAATAAAATTATCAATTTGACCCAATCTACCACACAAGTACCTATTCATCATATATAAAGAGACTAATTACACATTTTTCTCTCGTATTTTTAAAATGCCGTTTCACAATAAAAAAACACAGATGTTAAAGGCTCACTTCCGAGCAGAACGGCTCCGGCGGCACTGAAATTTGCGGCATGAAGGTTCTAAGCACCGTGAAGTACGCGTCACTAACACGTTTGAGTCTATCCACTTCAACAATTCCGCGGCCGCTGCGATCAAAGTGGTAGGACTAGAATGTGTAACGCCGCTTGTACACGCTAAGAAAATTCACAAGGCCTACACGACCAATTTATCATGTCTCTTGCCTGGCGCATACAAGATTTTTCTTGTTCAGAACCGTGTCAGTACACAGTTCGTGTGTAGAAACGACACGAATTCTTGCGTAGGCCCTGTGAATTTTCTTATCGTGTACAAGCAGCCTAAGTGACGCGTAGAACTTCTTTCCGCGAATTTCAGTGTCACCGCGTAAGTATCGCCGAAGCCGCTCTGCTCGGAAGTGAGGCTTAATGGGTCGCCATATTGATTTCCAACTGGTTTCAGCCACGTATATGGGTATAATTGGCAGTTACATTACATGGCCGTGGACGGGTATCACCGAGCGCTGGCAGGCATCAATCATGGACGTTGTGAGTTGACACATTGTGGCATTAAGTGATTACATGGAAATTGGGTCATAAGTTATGTTGAATGTGGGGATTGTTAATGAAATTATCAGAGAGAAGGCGTAGTAGTAATAGCAGAGAAGTGAAAGAAGGTGTATTTAGAGATATACCTACGTAATTAAAATGAGCAGTCAAACAATTGCGGTCGCGTTTTTGACAGTAATATTTAGAGGAATCGGAAAGATTCAGGGCATTTATTTACGAGCCAGGATAATATCATAATTTCAGCTAAAAGACGTCAACAACTAGAATATAGATCATTAGTCATTACTTTAAAAAAAAAATGCATCGCAAATCAAATCGTATCGGTCGAGTTTTTTAATTGGAGAAGGTACCTACCTAAAGTTTTTTAATTGGAGTAGGTACCTACCTAATATTTTTTAATTGGAGTAGGTACCTACCTAATGTTTTTTAATTGGAGTAGGTACCTATCTAATGTTTTTTAATTGGAGTAGATACCTACCTAATGTTTTTTAATTGGAGTAGGTACCTACCTAATGTTTTTTAATTGGAGTAGGTACCTACCTAATGTTTTTTAATTGGAGTAGGTACCTACTTAATGTTTTTCACCAGTCTTTATACAAAAACTTGTCATAATGTAAATCGAAAGTAGGTAATTATCTCAGTCACTATACTGATCAAATCAAAACGATGGTTATGAAGTACTTATTAATGTTGTGGTTAGAACTTACCTTCATGACATGAGGCCGAACGACACAGAATTTTCCTTTTTTTCTGTCGGACTTTCCACTTAGATGCGGATGCTTTTACTGGTTCACTGGACACTGGTGAGCGAGTTAGGTTTTAAAATATCGCACCCTAGTCGGGCAAGCAAAAAGCTGACATTGGAAAGTGTAAAAATAATCTCAATGAAGATCGTAAGTGATAAATCCGTGAAAAGTCTAGGAGTTGGTCAGAAAAATGGGGCAGTGCCCACTCAACCCGATTAGACTCGACCCACAGAATAATACCAGAAGTTGTCCTACCAATGCAGTGACATTTGTACAATCAGGCAAAGTAAAATCACGTTTATAGACTGATCCAATAAATACAACCGTGCCACTAGCTATAAGATTATTATGATAATTAACAATAATATGTGATTTTTACTACAAAGCGCCTAAGGCTATATTAAAAAGGATAACTACTACCTACTACTACTACTACTTATTTGTTTCATTATTGATTTATTTATCCAAACATTATTTAAATTTTACTCTCTCTGTGATGCAAGCGTTAAACCAACACTTTTCTGCCTGACTATACATCGACGTTTTTATGCCTATCAAAATAGAAATATGCAGGTATTATTCTTCGGGTTGAGTCTAATCGGGTGGAGTGGGCACGGATTCAGAAAAATTAAGGCTAATCGCACATTACGAAGCGTAAATCTATATGGAGAAGAACGTGCAAAAAACTCTATTTACTTTGGGATATTTTCTATCAGTCCACTTTACAGAGAATTGGACGAAACTGGTAAAGGAATGGTACTCGCGAGATAGCAAAAGAAAGACAGGGAGAAAAATTAAACGCTGGGAAGGAGACATGAAGAAGACTGGACACGAACTGCAAAAGACAGGATAAAATGGAAGGCTTTAGAGGAAGCCTTTCACGAAGGATAAGCTTTAATATGAAAATCGGTTTCCAATACTACTAGCTTAATACTGTAGAATATAATTAAGAAAAATATTGTTACACTATCAATTTTCATCATCATCATCATCATTTCAGCCGAAAGACGTCTCCCCCAGGCGTCGCCACATTGACCGATCCCGTGCGTCTGGTATCCAGTGAATTTCCGCAACCTTCACCAGGTCATCCTAGTGGGAGGCCTTCCAACGCAACGTCTTCCGATTCGCGGTCGCCATTCCAGTACTGACAGCAATAAGGGCTTATTTTATTTTATTTATTTTCTACCAGTATTCTCTTTCTGCCAGCGAACACAGAGTTCGCAGAAGAACACCTAGATCCAACCATCTATAACCTGCCCTAAGCAAGCTCCGCTTTCTGCTGCGTTGTGAACTAGAACTGTTTTAACGCTTTCAGATTACTGGTATTTGAATAACAACCTTAAAATTATACTTATCATGTAACCTACTCAAATTGACCCATCCCACGCTTCATGACTAAGCCGCTAACCACGCTTTAGTCGCGTAATATTAAACTTAAACTACTCCCTAACCTTACTAACATACTACATAGTGTTCACAAAACTAGCTCCAGGCCTTACCGCGTCGCATTCCCCGTGAATACCGCATTCCATTATAATATCATCCCTAAATTATACACATTTTCTGTGACAAATGTTTAGGTAAAACACATCTTGTTCGTTAACTTTTGCCATGGAGTAAGTAGCAGATGGAGGGACCAGTTACAATGTATGTGAGAATGGAGGTCTATTTAACGTTTAGACTTCATTATAACTTAAATAATTTAAAATAAAAACGCCTCTTTATTAATTTAAAATATATATTTTTTACCATATACTAACATGCAATGACTTTGTAAATTTTGTAGTAGTTTATTAGTGTTAGCTAATAAGGACCTCTCAACGAGTAAAGGCCTCGTCCATTTTTCTCCACACGGTTCTATCCTATGCTATTATCATCCAGCCTTTTCCTGCAGTCCTCTGTATCTCATCAGGCCATCTATCTGCTGGTCTACCTCTTGAACTCTTGTCGTTCCTTGTTGTTGCCCTTTTTTATTTATCATCACTCATGCGTGCAATAAGGCCTGCCCATTTTCATTTGAGGTTTGCAGTGTTCTAGAGAGTCAATAGCTTTGGTTGTCTCCCCTATCTATGTCCTTATTTCTTTTTCAATCTTATAAATTTAGTTTCCAGTATACTGCGCTCCATGGCTCTTTGAGTTGTAAGTATCTTATTCTTAGTGTACTTGTTATAAATCCAGATTTGTGATGCATATTATGAGAGTCATTCATTATAACTTATGAAATAAAAAAGGATGAAAAACATAAAGAAGGTTTTCTTACCCATTTCAGCAAAAAAATGGAGTCTGTTCTCGGTGGGGCGCAGATAGTGAGCTATGGTAAAGGGATTCGTCCTCACTATATGAGTCCATGTAGCTGAGTAGCTGTAACCTTGCCCATTTATCGTCTTAATTGCGTGAAGTTATAAAATATTCTTTCCCTCAACTGTGTGCACACAACGGTGTACTCCTTCAAGAGGTCGTCGCAAAAGAAAGCTTTAACTTTTACTATCTAATCAATCTTTGCAATACTTATATTTGTTCACTTATTTTCATAGTAAATGTATAAAATATAGCTCTGACGTCCCTTTAGCAGTCATCTTCCTTTCTCATCTTCTCGATTTTTTAAGCTAGATTCTGGGCCAAGATAAGTGCGTTACATCAACATCAACAGCCTTTTTTAATGTTCCCACTGCTGGGACTCAGGCCTTCTCTAATAGAGGGAGTGGGCTATATCCATCACGCGGGCCCAGTGCGGATTGGTAGATATCACAACGTCTTCGAATTTTTGGTTCTAGGACATGCCGGTTTCCTCACGATGTTTTCCTTCACCATTTTGAGAGCAGTGGTGATAAAATAATTTACACAAAGTAAAGCGCCTGCCCGGGTTCGAACCCACGACCTACAACTCGTAAGTCGGGGCCGCAACCACTGCTCTTAAAATAGCAATATCTGCGTTAATAGTACTCCATTTGCTTCCAAATCAGTGACATTACTCGCAGAACGAGGATATGGCATCTAACGGCAGCCATATTAATATTCCTGTCCTGCCTTTATTATTACATTAAATGATAACATTTATGTAAGTTAATGTACGGAGCGGTTGTTCGCGCTTTCGGCTTTAAATATGTCTGTGTTGCTAGTTTGTGTACTTAAATGAAATCATTTATTTAAGAACTTAATGTTGTGCATTTGTGTTAGTTTATATGTGGGCGTCTTTAGCCTTTTACCGACAAACATGATGAATATATTGTATCATGGTTTATTGGGGAAAAGTCTTCGGAGTTATAAAATTGGAAAGGGTTGTCTGGTAGATATCGCTGTTGAAAACCGCCTTTGTACCCATAGTATTAAATCCTTGTAAGAGATTTGTAACTTTTTGGTTTACAATTAAGTATATTCTATTCCATCTCATTCCATTCCATTCTATTATATTCTAATCCATTAAATTCTATTCTACTCTTTTATTTTCTATCCTATCCTATTCTACTTCTTCCTTCTTTTCTTTTCGTAAGATAATGTACGGAGCGGTTGTTCGCGCTTTCGGCTTTAATATGTCTGTGTTGCTAGTTTGTGTACTTAAATGAAATCATGTATTTAGGAACTTAATGTTGTGCATTTGTGTTAGTTTATATGTGGGCGTCTTTAGCCTTTTACCGACAAACATGATGAAAATATGGTATCATGGTTTATTGGGGAAAAGTCTTCGGCGTTATAAAATTGGAAAGGGTTGTCTGGTAGATATCGCTGTTAAAAACCGCCTTACAAATCTCTTACAAGGATTTAATACTATGGGTATTAAATCCTTGTAAGAGATTTGTAACTTTTTGGTTTACAATTAAGTATATTCTATTCCATCTCATTCCATTCCATTCTAATCCATTATATTCTACTCTTTTATTTTCTATCCTATCCTATTCTACTTCTTCCTTCTTTTCTTTTTTTAATTTATATTTGTTAAAATTTGTACACTAAGCCTCTGTTGACAGCGCAATTTTGAGCATTTTTTGAGGGCTCTAGTGCTTCTAAAGATAATTGTATCATCAAAAAGAAAAACATAGGGACATAGTATATATCTTTAATTTTCAGTTTACGGAATATCTTTTAAATTGGTCCAATATTGGAGGAGGAAAGAGACGAGAGCCAAACCTCAAATTATGACTTTTTACTAAGGAAATTCAGTCGGCACTCTCTGCCCACGTTTCCTCTGCTCAAAATTGCTCAAACATGTGAACATTCTCTTATTGGATATATTTGACTACAGCTTATAACGTGATGATTATTTTGCTTTTTTTGTGACTTATCAGTGTTTTATTTCTATTTAAACTTAATCATAACCTGTTTTGTTGACAGAAAATAATTGTAATTTTATTTTATTTCAATCTTGATTCAATTTCAGTTTATATTAATTCAATTGAAATCTTATTCTAACTTTAATATTGTATCTTTTTTTCTTTTGTAATATGACTATTTCGTAGTCCTAATCTGTGAGTGCTGTGCATTCCTATAACTGACCTGTTTGCACAGAAATATCTATTAAACTTTAGTCTAAAAAATAATGTTACTGCGAATAGGATGTTGGCATGCCCTATTGAAAATAAATAAATAATTATTCCCACTGCTGGGACGTAGGCCTTCTCTCTGGAAAGGAATGGGCCGTAAGCATTGCGGGTTGATGGATGTCACATGTCTTTGAATTTTTGGTTCTAGGACACGCCGATTTCCTCACGATGTTTTCCTTCACCGTTTTGAGAGTAGTGGTGATGAAATAATTTACACAAACTAAAGCGCCTGCCTGGGTTCGAACCCACGACCTATAACTTGTAAGTCGCGTTATCTTTACCACTAGTCCACCACTGCTCTCATTTAAGTTAGCTGAGCGTTAAGTAATAAAAAAACCGGCCAAGTGCGAGTCGGACTCTTTGTCTCATAATCGCAAAAAATCACGTTTGTTGTATTTGTTGTTATAGCGGCAACGCTATCACGGTTGATGAGATACAGCCTGGTGACAGACAGACAGACAGACAGACGGATCGCGGAGTCTTAGTAATAGGGTCCCGTTTTTACCCTCTGGGTATGGAACCCTAATTACTAGCCCATCCATTTTGGTGTTGAAAACTATTTGGTAGCAAAGTGTGCAAATAACTCTGATTTCTTTACTTATTACAATAATCTACGCTCTTTTTGGAAGCAAACAAGACTATTTCTCTGCCTCATTACCCCTGAAAAAATATAAATTACAGACTGCTACCAACGAAAAAGGTTGATATTTCTCTCTACCAACGTATCAGCTGACACATGTCATAACCAGGCTTCAGCCGAACACCCGTCACTGTTGCGGAGAAGTCGGACTGTTGCCTACCGAAATGAACCAGTAAACTGGACCGCTTTTGATATTGCAACAAAAATGTACGAGGGTTTTAACAGAATTACGGAGTTATGTGTACGAGTAAATATCTATAGGTAGGTACAGTGGATTAGTGAAAAGTCTAGACTGAATGAAAAGCTATTCGCGTTTATGATGTTGGAAAACTAAAATATGGTAGAGTATTGCGTCGGTCGAATCGCGAAAGGGCCTGTCTGAGTTTTACCAAATTTTTCAGGAAAGCGATTTTTAGTAAAATGTACAACTATTAACCGTCGTAACATTTTACCTAATTCTTTATATAAGGTTTATAGAATACTCGTTTTGATTAATGGTTAATACAGTTTATATTAATTTACTTTTTTGTGTAAAATAGTTGGCTGTGGAGATATTCGTTTTTTTTTTTAAAGTTTCACTTACGCCCCTTTGTGATGTTCAGTTAATATCATTTATTTCATTTACGCCCGATATCTTGGATTTAAATTAAATAAAAAACAGGTATTTTGAAGTCTAATCTTATTTTGTAATATAATAATCTGAAAAATACTCGTACATGTAGTAATAAAAAAGGGTCGAAAACCAATCAAAATAAGTAGTAATTCTTATACTCATTCATTAAAGTTAAATTATTTTGTACTCAAATAATCTTCAATCGTGGGGTAAGTTTTCGTAGTAAAAAACATGTTCTCGATTCCTTATTATCGGTGTATATCCGCTGCACATTTTCAGGTCATTATACTTCACTTTGGATTATTTTTTTAAAGAGTGGTTTAACTGTTTGACGTTTGTCCTCAACCAATGTAGATAACTTCGTTTCAGTGATGTAGATTTGTATTGTGTTTCCATGTGACTAGTTTTAAAAAACAGTGTAGTAGGTTGGTTTCTCAAAAATCTAAACTCCATGACATCTGTCCACTTAAATGACTCACCAGTTTGGTCATCTCCCTTTTTCAACTGTAGCAACTTAAGTTTTGATGCGAGGTCTTTGAAATTTCTGATATCATCATAATTCAGAAGTAACAGTAGTAGTAGTCTAACTTCATAAGGCTTTTTGCCTGCCAATCGTATTATGGGTTGCAGTCGACTGGGTACTTGAATGTTTCCAACCTGATTCATTGCAAATGCTATCGTGCTATGGGCAGAATCGTCCTCACTTTGTCCATGAAAAGAACAGAAGTAACGTAAACTAATTTCTTCAATCGATTGACAGTTAGTAATCAAATATAAAAGCATTGCCGCCATTGTGGAGTTCTTATTCTGGCCTACACAGCCGTCGCTGAACATGAACCGTTCTTTCACTCCCTTCCTATCACAATTTGTTAAGAAATAATGAACACTAGTAGACATTTCATTTGCACCTTCAAATGATGATTCCAATGCTTCTATAACAGTTACTGTACCATACCACCATCTTCGCCCATACCACATTTTCACTTTCGTCCCATGAGTTATCTTGTAACGTTTTTTAATAGGCAACAGTTCTCGTGAACTGACTACATTTTGAGTTCCATCCTAACTAATACATCCATCATTAATTACGAAAAGTATCCTTCAGGAAGAAAAGCAGTTCGTATCTGTAAGAAATATAAATGTATTATTAAAATAACCAATTTATTTTCAAATCACACTATAAATAACTTAAGAATAGTCAAACTTTACCAATATATCTATATATTTTGTGTAGCTAATAAAACAAAATGTTTAGAACAAACTAACCTAAAAAAATGCAGTTTTAGGACCAATCTACTTGAAATATAAACAATTTACTGTGACTATTAATGTGATTTGTGCAAAGGAGACTTGCAAGTAACTATTTATCCGCGGTTTTATTCACTTTAAACAAAGAAATTAATTATTTTACGTCATAAAAACAAACTTTGCTGCTAACAAATTGCACAGTGAATAAATGACAATGAACAAGTTTTGACAGGTCCTAGTTTTATTCGCGCCATATTACGTTACGTCTCTTCGTGAAAAAATATAACTATACATGTACAGGCGTATCTGATGCTACGCCTATTCCTGATGTTTTAAATTAAAGGAATAGTAGATAGGGCCCTTCGCGACTACTCATAAGTCATTAAATAATGCGATTTTGGTTACGCCTTTTCGTGACATGATAAAACTTGACATCTAGAATTCAATGGTGTAAATAATTCAAAAGCCGAAAATTTGTTGGTTGCGCCCTTTCGTGATTCGTCCAACGATTGGTTTGTCATTAGCTAGGTACAAAAAGTTTAGTCAATCCTGTTGATAGTCGTTGTTGAAACAAGAGACGGTTTTGAATGTGATTGTCACTTGTGTAGGCCCTCGGCCCTAAGGTCTAGGTTATTATTTTATTAACCCTCGATGGAAAAAGAGGGGTGTTATAAGTTTAACGTGTGTACCTGTGTGTTTGTGTATCTGTCTGTTTGGCATCATAACTCCTCAACGGATGAACCGATTTTGACTTCGTTTTTTTTTTTGATAACTTTGTCAAGAGTGTTCATAGCTATCTATATATATAAAAATCTATTGCTGTTCGTTAGTCTCGCTGGACCGGTGATCTGGTGAAGGTTGCGGGGAACCGCTGGTTGCGTGACGCACGAGACCGGTCAATGTGGCGACGCTTTGGGGAGGCCTATGTCCAGCAGTGGACGTCTTTCGGCTGATATGATGAGTCTCGCTGAAACTCAAAAACGGCTGGACCGATTTGAATAATTCTTTTTTTATTATGTTTGCCGGAATACAGGGAAGGTTTAAAAAAAATGGTAGGTTGGATAGGGTAGATAGGTAAGTTAGGTAGATAGGGTTTGGTAGGGTAGGGTAGGTTAGATAGGTAAGTAGGGTAGGGTAGAAAGGGAAGGGTAGGTAGGTAGGGTAGGTTAGATAGGTAAGTAGGGTAGGGTAGAAAGGGAAGGGTAGGTAGGTAGGGTAGGTACTAGGTAGAGTAGGTAGGGTAGGTAGGTAGGGTAGGTAGGTAGGGTAGGTAGGTAGGGTAGGTAGGTAGGGTAGGTAGGTAGGGTAGGTAGGTAGGGTAGGTAGGTAGGGTAGGTAGGTAGGGTAGGTAGGTAGGGTAGGTAGGTAGGGTAGGTAGGTAGGGTAGGTAGGTAGGGTAGGTAGGTAGGGTAGGTAGGTAGGGTAGGTAGGTAGGGTAGTTAGGTAGGGTAGGTAGGTAGGGTAGGTAGGTAGGGTAGGTAGGTAGGGTAGGTAGGTAGGGTAGGTAGGTAGGGTAGGTAGGTAGGGTAGGTAGGTAGGGTAGGTAGGTAGGGTAGGTAGGTAGGGTAGGTAGGTAGGTAGGGTAGGTAGGTAGGGTAGGTAGGTAGGGTAGGTAGGTAGGGTAGGTAGGTAGGGTAGGTAGGTAGGGTAGGTAGGTAGGGTAGGTAGGTAGGGTAGGTAGGTAGGGTAGGTAGGTAGGGTAGGTAGGTAGGGTAGGTAGGTAGGGTAGGTAGGTAGGGTAGGTAGGTAGGGTAGGTAGGTAGGGTAGGTAGGTAGGGTAGGTAGGTAGGGTAGGTAGGTAGGGTAGGTAGGTAGGGTAGGTAGGTAGGGTAGGTAGGTAGGGTAGGTAGGTAGGGTAGGTAGGTAGGGTAGGTAGGTAGGGTAGGTAGGTAGGGTAGGTAGGTAGGGTAGGTAGGTAGGGTAGGTAGGTAGGGTAGGTAGGTAGGGTAGGTAGGTAGGGTAGGTAGGTAGGGTAGGTAGGTAGGGTAGGTAGGTAGGGTAGGTAGGTAGGGTAGGTAGGTAGGGTAGGTAGGTAGGGTAGGTAGGTAGGGTAGGTAGGTAGGGTAGGTAGGTAGGGTAGGTAGGTAGGGTAGGTAGGTAGGGTAGGTAGGTAGGGTAGGTAGGTAGGGTAGGTAGGTAGGGTAGGTAGGTAGGGTAGGTAGGTAGGGTAGGTAGGTAGGGTAGGTAGGTAGGGTAGGTAGGTAGGGTAGGTAGGTAGGGTAGGTAGGTAGGGTAGGTAGGTAGGGTAGGTAGGTAGGGTAGGTAGGTAGGGTAGGTAGGTAGGGTAGGTAGGTAGGGTAGGTAGGTAGGGTAGGTAGGTAGGGTAGGTAGGTAGGGTAGGTAGGTAGGGTAGGTAGGTAGGGTAGGTAGGTAGGGTAGGTAGGTAGGGTAGGTAGGTAGGGTAGGTAGGTAGGGTAGGTAGGTAGGGTAGGTAGGTAGGGTAGGTAGGTAGGGTAGGTAGGTAGGTAGGGTAGGTAGGTAGGGTAGGTAGGTAGGGTAGGTAGGTAGGGTAGGTAGGTAGGGTAGGTAGGTAGGGTAGGTAGGTAGGGTAGGTAGGTAGGGTAGGTAGGTAGGGTAGGTAGGTAGGGTAGGTAGGTAGGGTAGGTAGGTAGGGTAGGTAGGTAGGGTAGGTAGGTAGGGTAGGTAGGTAGGGTAGGTAGGTAGGGTAGGTAGGTAGGGTAGGTAGGTAGGGTAGGTAGGTAGGGTAGGTAGGTAGGGTAGGTAGGTAGGGTAGGTAGGTAGGGTAGGTAGGTAGGGTAGGTAGGTAGGGTAGGTAGGTAGGGTAGGTAGGTAGGGTAGGTAGGTAGGGTAGGTAGGTAGGGTAGGTAGGTAGGGTAGGTAGGTAGGGTAGGTAGGTAGGGTAGGTAGGTAGGGTAGGTAGGTAGGGTAGGTAGGTAGGGTAGGTAGGTAGGGTAGGTAGGTAGGGTAGGTAGGTAGGGTAGGTAGGTAGGGTAGGTAGGTAGGGTAGGTAGGTAGGGTAGGTAGGTAGGGTAGGTAGGTAGGGTAGGTAGGTAGGGTAGGTAGGTAGGGTAGGTAGGTAGGGTAGGTAGGTAGGGTAGGTAGGTAGGGTAGGTAGGTAGGGTAGGTAGGTAGGGTAGGTAGGTAGGGTAGGTAGGTAGGGTAGGTAGGTAGGGTAGGTAGGTAGGGTAGGTAGGTAGGGTAGGTAGGTAGGGTAGGTAGGTAGGGTAGGTAGGTAGGGTAGGTAGGTAGGGTAGGTAGGTAGGGTAGGTAGGTAGGGTAGGTAGGTAGGGTAGGTAGGTAGGGTAGGTAGGTAGGGTAGGTAGGTAGGGTAGGTAGGTAGGGTAGGTAGGTAGGGTAGGTAGGTAGGGTAGGTAGGTAGGGTAGGTAGGTAGGGTAGGTAGGTAGGGTAGGTAGGTAGGGTAGGTAGGTAGGGTAGGTAGGTAGGGTAGGTAGGTAGGGTAGGTAGGTAGGGTAGGTAGGTAGGGTAGGTAGGTAGGGTAGGTAGGTAGGGTAGGTAGGTAGGGTAGGTAGGTAGGGTAGGTAGGTAGGGTAGGTAGGTAGGGTAGGTAGGTAGGGTAGGTAGGTAGGGTAGGTAGGTAGGGTAGGTAGGTAGGGTAGGTAGGTAGGGTAGGTAGGTAGGGTAGGTAGGTAGGGTAGGTAGGTAGGGTAGGTAGGTAGGGTAGGTAGGTAGGGTAGGTAGGTAGGGTAGGTAGGTAGGGTAGGTAGGTAGGGTAGGTAGGTAGGGTAGGTAGGTAGGGTAGGTAGGTAGGGTAGGTAGGTAGGGTAGGTAGGTAGGGTAGGTAGGTAGGGTAGGTAGGTAGGGTAGGTAGGTAGGGTAGGTAGGTAGGGTAGGTAGGTAGGGTAGGTAGGTAGGGTAGGTAGGTAGGGTAGGTAGGTAGGGTAGGTAGGTAGGGTAGGTAGGTAGGGTAGGTAGGTAGGGTAGGTAGGTAGGGTAGGTAGGTAGGGTAGGTAGGTAGGGTAGGTAGGTAGGGTAGGTAGGTAGGGTAGGTAGGTAGGGTAGGTAGGTAGGGTAGGTAGGTAGGGTAGGTAGGTAGGGTAGGTAGGTAGGGTAGGTAGGTAGGGTAGGTAGGTAGGGTAGGTAGGTAGGGTAGGTAGGTAGGGTAGGTAGGTAGGGTAGGTAGGTAGGGTAGGTAGGTAGGGTAGGTAGGTAGGGTAGGTAGGTAGGGTAGGTAGGTAGGGTAGGTAGGTAGGGTAGGTAGGTAGGGTAGGTAGGTAGGGGTAGGTAGGTAGGGTAGGTAGGTAGGGTAGGTAGGTAGGGTAGGTAGGTAGGGTGTAGGTAGGGTAGGTAGGTAGGGTAGGTAGGTAGGGTAGGTAGGTAGGGTAGGTAGGTAGGGTAGGTAGGTAGGGTAGGTAGGTAGGGTAGGTAGGTAGGGTAGGTAGGTAGGGTAGGTAGGTAGGGTAGGTAGGTAGGGTAGGTAGGTAGGGTAGGTAGGTAGGGTAGGTAGGTAGGGTAGGTAGGTAGGGTAGGTAGGTAGGGTAGGTAGGTAGGGTAGGTAGGTAGGGTAGGTAGGTAGGGTAGGTAGGTAGGGTAGGTAGGTAGGGTAGGTAGGTAGGGTAGGTAGGTAGGGTAGGTAGGTAGGGTAGGTAGGTAGGGTAGGTAGGTAGGGTAGGTAGGTAGGGTAGGTAGGTAGGGTAGGTAGGTAGGGTAGGTAGGTAGGGTAGGTAGGTAGGGTAGGTAGGTAGGGTAGGTAGGTAGGGTAGGTAGGTAGGGTAGGTAGGTAGGGTAGGTAGGTAGGGTAGGTAGGTAGGGTAGGTAGGTAGGGTAGGTAGGTAGGGTAGGTAGGTAGGGTAGGTAGGTAGGGTAGGTAGGTAGGGTAGGTAGGTAGGGTAGGTAGGTAGGGTAGGTAGGTAGGGTAGGTAGGTAGGGTAGGTAGGTAGGGTAGGTAGGTAGGGTAGGTAGGTAGGGTAGGTAGGTAGGGTAGGTAGGTAGGGTAGGTAGGTAGGGTAGGTAGGTAGGGTAGGTAGGTAGGGTAGGTAGGTAGGGTAGGTAGGTAGGGTAGGTAGGTAGGGTAGGTAGGTAGGGTAGGTAGGTAGGGTAGGTAGGTAGGGTAGGTAGGTAGGGTAGGTAGGTAGGGTAGGTAGGTAGGGTAGGTAGGTAGGGTAGGTAGGTAGGGTAGGTAGGTAGGGTAGGTAGGTAGGGTAGGTAGGTAGGGTAGGTAGGTAGGGTAGGTAGGTAGGGTAGGTAGGTAGGGTAGGTAGGTAGGGTAGGTAGGTAGGGTAGGTAGGTAGGGTAGGTAGGTAGGGTAGGTAGGTAGGGTAGGTAGGTAGGGTAGGTAGGTAGGGTAGGTAGGTAGGGTAGGTAGGTAGGGTAGGTAGGTAGGGTAGGTAGGTAGGGTAGGTAGGTAGGGTAGGTAGGTAGGGTAGGTAGGTAGGGTAGGTAGGTAGGGTAGGTAGGTAGGGTAGGTAGGTAGGGTAGGTAGGTAGGGTAGGTAGGTAGGGTAGGTAGGTAGGGTAGGTAGGTAGGGTAGGTAGGTAGGGTAGGTAGGTAGGGTAGGTAGGTAGGGTAGGTAGGTAGGGTAGGTAGGTAGGGTAGGTAGGTAGGGTAGGTAGGTAGGGTAGGTAGGTAGGGTAGGTAGGTAGGGTAGGTAGGTAGGGTAGGTAGGTAGGGTAGGTAGGTAGGGTAGGTAGGTAGGGTAGGTAGGTAGGGTAGGTAGGTAGGGTAGGTAGGTAGGGTAGGTAGGTAGGGTAGGTAGGTAGGGTAGGTAGGTAGGGTAGGTAGGTAGGGTAGGTAGGTAGGGTAGGTAGGTAGGGTAGGTAGGTAGGGTAGGTAGGTAGGGTAGGTAGGTAGGGTAGGTAGGTAGGGTAGGTAGGTAGGGTAGGTAGGTAGGGTAGGTAGGTAGGGTAGGTAGGTAGGGTAGGTAGGTAGGGTAGGTAGGTAGGGTAGGTAGGTAGGGTAGGTAGGTAGGGTAGGTAGGTAGGGTAGGTAGGTAGGGTAGGTAGGTAGGGTAGGTAGGTAGGGTAGGTAGGTAGGGTAGGTAGGTAGGGTAGGTAGGTAGGGTAGGTAGGTAGGGTAGGTAGGTAGGGTAGGTAGGTAGGGTAGGTAGGTAGGGTAGGTAGGTAGGGTAGGTAGGTAGGGTAGGTAGGTAGGGTAGGTAGGTAGGGTAGGTAGGTAGGGTAGGTAGGTAGGGTAGGTAGGTAGGGTAGGTAGGTAGGGTAGGTAGGTAGGGTAGGTAGGTAGGGTAGGTAGGTAGGGTAGGTAGGTAGGGTAGGTAGGTAGGGTAGGTAGGTAGGGTAGGTAGGTAGGGTAGGTAGGTAGGGTAGGTAGGTAGGGTAGGTAGGTAGGGTAGGTAGGTAGGGTAGGTAGGTAGGGTAGGTAGGTAGGGTAGGTAGGTAGGGTAGGTAGGTAGGGTAGGTAGGTAGGGTAGGTAGGTAGGGTAGGTAGGTAGGGTAGGTAGGTAGGGTAGGTAGGTAGGGTAGGTAGGTAGGGTAGGTAGGTAGGGTAGGTAGGTAGGGTAGGTAGGTAGGGTAGGTAGGTAGGGTAGGTAGGTAGGGTAGGTAGGTAGGGTAGGTAGGTAGGGTAGGTAGGTAGGGTAGGTAGGTAGGGTAGGTAGGTAGGGTAGGTAGGTAGGGTAGGTAGGTAGGGTAGGTAGGTAGGGTAGGTAGGTAGGGTAGGTAGGTAGGGTAGGTAGGTAGGGTAGGTAGGTAGGGTAGGTAGGTAGGGTAGGTAGGTAGGGTAGGTAGGTAGGGTAGGTAGGTAGGGTAGGTAGGTAGGGTAGGTAGGTAGGGTAGGTAGGTAGGGTAGGTAGGTAGGGTAGGTAGGTAGGGTAGGTAGGTAGGGTAGGTAGGTAGGGTAGGTAGGTAGGGTAGGTAGGTAGGGTAGGTAGGTAGGGTAGGTAGGTAGGGTAGGTAGGTAGGGTAGGTAGGTAGGGTAGGTAGGTAGGGTAGGTAGGTAGGGTAGGTAGGTAGGGTAGGTAGGTAGGGTAGGTAGGTAGGGTAGGTAGGTAGGGTAGGTAGGTAGGGTAGGTAGGTAGGGTAGGTAGGTAGGGTAGGTAGGTAGGGTAGGTAGGTAGGGTAGGTAGGTAGGGTAGGTAGGTAGGGTAGGTAGGTAGGGTAGGTAGGTAGGGTAGGTAGGTAGGGTAGGTAGGTAGGGTAGGTAGGTAGGGTAGGTAGGTAGGGTAGGTAGGTAGGGTAGGTAGGTAGGGTAGGTAGGTAGGGTAGGTAGGTAGGGTAGGTAGGTAGGGTAGGTAGGTAGGGTAGGTAGGTAGGGTAGGTAGGTAGGGTAGGTAGGTAGGGTAGGTAGGTAGGGTAGGTAGGTAGGGTAGGTAGGTAGGGTAGGTAGGTAGGGTAGGTAGGTAGGGTAGGTAGGTAGGGTAGGTAGGTAGGGTAGGTAGGTAGGGTAGGTAGGTAGGGTAGGTAGGTAGGGTAGGTAGGTAGGGTAGGTAGGTAGGGTAGGTAGGTAGGGTAGGTAGGTAGGGTAGGTAGGTAGGGTAGGTAGGTAGGGTAGGTAGGTAGGGTAGGTAGGTAGGGTAGGTAGGTAGGGTAGGTAGGTAGGGTAGGTAGGTAGGGTAGGTAGGTAGGGTAGGTAGGTAGGGTAGGTAGGTAGGGTAGGTAGGTAGGGTAGGTAGGTAGGGTAGGTAGGTAGGGTAGGTAGGTAGGGTAGGTAGGTAGGGTAGGTAGGTAGGGTAGGTAGGTAGGGTAGGTAGGTAGGGTAGGTAGGTAGGGTAGGTAGGTAGGGTAGGTAGGTAGGGTAGGTAGGTAGGGTAGGTAGGTAGGGTAGGTAGGTAGGGTAGGTAGGTAGGGTAGGTAGGTAGGGTAGGTAGGTAGGGTAGGTAGGTAGGGTAGGTAGGTAGGGTAGGTAGGTAGGGTAGGTAGGTAGGGTAGGTAGGTAGGGTAGGTAGGTAGGGTAGGTAGGTAGGGTAGGTAGGTAGGGTAGGTAGGTAGGGTAGGTAGGTAGGGTAGGTAGGTAGGGTAGGTAGGTAGGGTAGGTAGGTAGGGTAGGTAGGTAGGGTAGGTAGGTAGGGTAGGTAGGTAGGGTAGGTAGGTAGGGTAGGTAGGTAGGGTAGGTAGGTAGGGTAGGTAGGTAGGGTAGGTAGGTAGGGTAGGTAGGTAGGGTAGGTAGGTAGGGTAGGTAGGTAGGGTAGGTAGGTAGGGTAGGTAGGTAGGGTAGGTAGGTAGGGTAGGTAGGTAGGGTAGGTAGGTAGGGTAGGTAGGTAGGGTAGGTAGGTAGGGTAGGTAGGTAGGGTAGGTAGGTAGGGTAGGTAGGTAGGGTAGGTAGGTAGGGTAGGTAGGTAGGGTAGGTAGGTAGGGTAGGTAGGTAGGGTAGGTAGGTAGGGTAGAGTAGGGTAGGTAGGATAAAAGTACATTGAATTCAAAAAGTGAATGTTTTGTGTTTTGTTACTTTTATGGCAAAACAACGTTTGCCAGGTCAGCTAGTGTTTAATAAAATCAGTTTAGCAGATCAAAAGTTAAGGGTGTTTTACTGTTTAAATCGGGGTAATTTCGCAAGATATCGTGTCATAATTACGTGTTCATTAGATTGTCGATCGAAGCGTGTCTACTACTAGATAAATTATGTAGTTTAAAAAGCATGAAATATAAAAATATATCTTTCTCTATGTAGTGACTCCATTTTGCAACAATTCATTTGTTTCAATTTCAAAGTTAATCGTAATCTTTTCATTGGTTAAACCAAAAACTCTGGTTTACCTACATTTTCAAACCGTTTTTACAATATTTTATTGTACAGTTATTATTATGTACTAGCTGTGCCCGCGGTTTCGCTCCCGTCATCTGTTTGCCAACCCTACCCTACTTACTTTCCTGCCTACCCTACTTACCCACCGACCATATTTGTTTCTATAGTCATCGATCTTTCGCGGAGAATCTTAACACCGTGATTCAGAAAATGACTTCAAATGCACAACGCCATCTATCGAATATCGAGTTCAACTGTCCGAGTATCTGAATTGCGTGTGTTGTGATAATTTTACTTCTTGAACACTTTAAATGCATCTAACTTTTGATAGATTGAACCGATTGCGATGAAACAAAAACTAAGTAATTATTTAAGTTACGCACAATGTTTATGTATAAAAGTTATTTACATTGGTTTTGTACATTTCACGTGATGCGTGCACAAATAAACAGACAAACAGCAAAAAAAAGCAAAAATGCCGGAAATAGGTTCTGTTGGTTATCCTTTAACACACTGGCTATTTTTTTTGGGAATATTTTCGATGAACAAAAAATACTTTTCTACAGATTTATTATATGTATTGATTAACCTTTCATTAACTTCGATTGCCCCATCTCAATAATCATCGTATGTTATACGGTCAACATCAACAATGGCTAAGTACATCACCACACATAAGTTTCACCAAACTGTATGCATGTAGTTAAGGTTACACTAGTCGATCATTCTTCCATACAAACTTAGTCTGGCGATTACTCCACGGTTTGACGATGTACGTTCAAAATAAAAAATGATATCAATTTGTCTCATCATTATCTAGCCCTGTATGGAAAGTTTTTTTTTTTTTTTTTTTAATTGTGACACTAATTTTAACGCATCTTTGCGCAAACAACGCAAATAATGTTATTTTGACAATATACATTAAGTCGTTTTTTCATGATATCTAGTTCAAAGGTCTATTTATAAAATTTCGCGCGCTCGTTTTCGTCCTAAATCTTCATCCATTTCGCTACAAACTTGCAAAAGTGCTAATTCGTACGCGAACTAGGTCCTTAGTGCTCATCACAGCATCTATCTCTTTCGCACGAGTTGTCAGATGAGATAGCAGGCATTTTAACCCCGCGCACAAAATAGTTCGTGCCGTCGACTAGTGTAACCTTAACCACAGATAATATAATACTAGCATACAGATGCCTCATCCAATACAAAGAAACCTCTCCGACGTAACTAGCGTTTTTCATCTGATTATACCGATATTTTTTTTGTAAATTGATCGCGTTCGGTTCCGTTCCACGGCGATAGATAGATCATCATCTATATCCGTGGAACGGAACGGAACGGTACCGAACGCGATCGATGTACAAAATATAATCAGAATAATCAGTATAGTACGTCGGCACGGTTTCTTTGTATGAGATGAGACACCACTGCCTTAACTAAAAGATCTCGTGTAATTACACGCACGCATAATCATCAGTCACGATACTTACAACAATGTGCCATCATCGATTACGTCACTTTTACTTCAATATCAAAAGATATCATGAAATGAATGAAAGCAGTTAAAAAGATCAGTAACCGTCTATCTTTTACTCCAATCGTATAAATACACGTTCTAACTGAGAGAAACAAATAAAAAACTTCCATGACAACTATATCTTAACTTCCTTAAATCTCAATTGAATCTTTATTACTTTACAACAATTGATTATCAACTTTACCAATTGCAAAGTAAGGTTGCTGTTTGAATGGATAACCGGATGTCTTAGAGAAAGCATTGCATTTATGAATAGTGTTGCGGATGCTTTAATTAGTTGATAGAAATGGCGTGCGCATGCACACTTATGCTCAGGGCTGTCACTTGCCCACTATTAATGTCATAATAAATAATTTTAAACTGAAAGGTACCTAATAAATGTAATAACAATTGTCAATACCTATCATTAGATCGAAAAATATTTGACCGAATTTCATTTCACCTAAAACTTTGCAACTATTATTGTTTGATGGAAGTCATGTCTGCCACTGTCTCAGTTGACCTATTATATCAATTCGATTTTTTTCGTTACTTCGACGTCTCATTTGGTCGCTTTTTTTTTACCGAAGTAACACTTAGCCGAAATAACTTTTGTTCGAAGTGTTATTTTTGTTTACCCTAATTATATTTACGCATAACATTATTTACGCAAAAAAGCTTACGGATTTATTTTTAAGCATAATTTCTCTAAACATAATAATGTTTAAGCATAACATTCTCCATCATAAATTTATTTACGCATAATGATATTAAAACGTATTTTTATACGCATATCAAATACGCATAATAATTAACTCCTAAAATGCTAAACACTAAAACACTGAATATCATCATCTGCCTAGCCTTTTTCCCAACTATATTAGGGTCGGCTTCCAGTCTTATCGGATTCAGCTAAGTACCAGTGTTTTACATGGAGCGACTGCCTATCTGACCTCCACAATCCAGTAACTGGGTAACACGGTACCCCTTGGTAAGACTGGTGTCAGATCTCAAGCTTCTGACTACCCGTAACGACTGTCAAAGATCTTCAAATGACAGCCGGGACCAACGGCTTAACGTGCTTTCCGAGGCACGGAGGAAACTCGGTAGTTAAAATGGTCACCCATCCATGGACCGACCTCGTCATGCGTTGCTTAACCTTGATGATCGACCCGTGCAGCTGTTATTATTTAGCCACGAGCCACAATTTTATGCTTTACTGAAATACTAAGTGAGAGATAAACAGTGGGCGAACACAAATGTTTAAAACAGCCAATTGAAAAAAATATTGTCGACTTGGCTTCTATTTCAGTCTGCAGGGTCTAAAGTAACCTGTCTGTGTTAAGTATTCAAAATAAATACGTAAACACAGACAAGACTGCGTGAAATCGGTTTTGCAGCGATTCGTTTCTGTCACAAAATTTGTTGCACAATAATAATAATTTCAATTTTAAATTGAAAATGCTACCAAGTAACCGGCTATATATTTGTGACCAAATAATATTCCGTAAAATTTTGTTTCGGTGTGGTGAAAATATGGAAAATAAATCATTTGGCAAATGAAAAAAGTTCAAAAGAGGCTTCGGCCACAAGCAAAAAGTTATTTTGTAAATCGGCGAAATGTAGTTCGGTAAAATAATACCTATGACACATGATACAGACTCAGATTTCAGATGAAAAAGACGTTGGTCAATAGTTTTCGGTAAAATTAAATTCGAACAAAAAAAATCGTTCAAGTGATCGGTTCCCGTCAATACACATCCAATGAGCTCATAAACTATAGTGCTATCTTGTATGGTTGAGGAATTGCTATGAACACCTTCCGGCTCCATCATAAGACCAGCTCCATAGTACCATATTAATTCAAAGTTTCTAACGTTACATAAGCATGCCAAGTTTCAGCTTAATCGGATGCCAGGAACTTATTGAAAAATCGATTACAACTTACCGGACACACATACGAAATCAAATAAAGCTTATAATAATATCTAATAATGATGGTGAATCTATCAGACATATTATCTCTGGTTTTCTTGTCTGGCTAACGGCGACTACTTGCACAGACAAAACCAAGTGGCCAGGATTATTCACCTGCTTTGAAATACAATCTAGTGGATTCTGAGGTACCGTATTACAAGTATGTGCCCGACCCAGTTCTCGAAAAAGACCATGTCACGTTGTACTGGGATCGGTCTATCATCACTGATAGGACTATTGTTGCCCATAAGTCGGATATAGTGGTGATAGACTAATTAGCGCGCGTCACAATGATAATCGATGTCACCATACCACATGACGAGAACCTCGTGAAAGCTGAGAAAGAGAAACAAATCAAGTATCTCGACTTAGCACACGAGGTTGTCGATATGTGGAATGTAGACTCGGCGATCATTGTGCCGATTGTCGTTACGGCCAACGGCCTGATGGCCAATAGCCTCGATGACCATCTGTCGTGGCTGTCATTGCGCGGTTGGATCAAGGGCCTGATCACAGATTACTAAATAGTTACTTGCCTGATACAGAAGGCAGTACTCCTTGATACGGCTCGCATTGTGAGGAGGTTCTTGTTTCTAGAGCCCTAACCACCGGTAGCTTGGACCCTATACCGGTGGGCCTCTATTTTTTATATTTTTCAATGTTTTTTAAGTTTTCTTTTTTTAAATGTTTAAAAATGTATTAAGTAAATCAAATCAAATCATTTATTGGTTTGCAAACATGGGTATTCAGTACATAGATGTTTTATTATATCAGAGACCTCCATGCTCTACCGTCACACGGGTATGCAAAACATATTATTTCATTTATACAAATTAAAATAAATAAAGAATAAGAATAAGAATTAAGATAAATAAAGGAATAATGATGGCTCATTTTAGAAGCCTGGCAATCAGTCTTGTCAAGAGGTATTGTAAAATATAAGTATTCTGTGGGGTCCGGCAGGCATTTATTACGTATCTTGCAAGAGCAAAACGATAGCGATTTTAGCGATTAGCAAACGATTGTGTAGGACCTACCATATCTGCACTGTAGGTAATGTTTACTTTTATAACATTAAGGGTACACTAGTCAACGGTACGAACTATTTTGTGCGCGGCAACACGTGCGGCAGAGATAGATGCTGTGATGAGCAGTAGGATGCTAGTTCGCGTACGAATACACACTTTTGCAAATTTGTAGCGAAATGGATAATGATTTAGGACGAAACCGAGCGCTCGAAATTTTATAAACAGACCTTTGGCAGTCTAGATATCATGAAATAACGACTAAATCTATCTGTTCAAAATAAAATTATTTGCATTGTTGAACTACTAATCTATCCCTGTATGGAGGCCGTTTTTCAATTTTCCGTCTTCATATGGTATTTATTCGCGCCCAAAAGTGCGTTAAAATTAGTGTCGAAATGTGGAACTTTCGACGCTCATAACTTTCAAATATTTTCTTTTTTTACTTTTTTGCTTCCATACAGGACTAGATAATGATGAGACCTTATTAATATCTCGAGTGGATTGTAACGAAATTGTTTTTACGGTACTTGGACAAACAAGGATTGATGAACTTTGGCAGATAATCCTCAACTCAATATCGATAAAAAATTGCGATGTCATCCGCGACATAACATGTCCTTTGTCTAAATTAAATCATCTAAGCAGACCAAACCTTAAATATACCGCGATAGGCTGAATTGACTTACGAGTCAACGAATCCAAAATAAAATGCGAGTTTTCAGACCATTTACGAGCGTTTTCATAAAATAATCTCTGATGAAAAGTGTCAACATAGTATAATCTAATCTAATAAAACCCGCTGCTAGGCAAAGGCCTGCTTTTTCCTTTTCCGCACACGTCTGTGTCTTTCTATTACCGGTCATTCGGTAGTTGTTAAGTTTATCCCTCCATCTTTGTCTTGGTCAACATAGTACAGTACAAACATTTTATTAATGTCCCTCGGCAAACTTCGTGTTTCGTCAGTCGTCGGGTTTCTATCAGGAGCTTGACCATAAACTCTTAGAGCAAGGTTATTTTGAGTGTGCGTAAGGGACAGATGTATATGACTTGTATACATCTGTCCCTTTTTCACAGTCGATCATGAAAGTTTTGACACGTCGTGGTACGGGGGCAGTTGCACGCTCTCAATCAACTTGGAAGTATACAATATACAAGTTGTTAATACTCTTTTAACATAATGTAATTTATTTAAAAAATGGGAGAAAAGTCTTATTTTACAGCCTAGCCTGCTATTTTTACAGCTCTATATATTTCACACGGAAACCAAAACAAAACAACAATAAAGTAATTAGTTCTGAATTCAAATTATTATACAAGATAAATCTAATAATCGATGGACATGGAAATTAGCATTCGTTTGTATTCGGAAATGCGATGATTGTCGAGGGACATTCTTAAAATAGTTGTACTGTAGCTTATTGACTGCCTATTGCAAATAAACATCAATAGATCACGTAGCAACCCTACTATGCTCGATGCTCTTGACATTGACTCGATTGCAATTCGATGATGGTAATTATTAGTTTGTGGAGTGGCTTGCCCCCGATGACGATGCCGATCGAAAGCCTTCTTGAATTCATATACATCAAGTTCATTTGGGAATACCAACAAAATAAGAACAATATAAAAAGTTACAAAATTGTAAATTTGTAAATAAAAAGTTGTAAATTTATTAAAGTAGCGAACTAAAAAGCTGTATAAAGAAAAATAAATAATAGTAGGATGAAACCCATTGGAAAAGGCGGTGAATATTGTAAAAACCGAAGGGTTCCGTACCATTATCGCAAAGAACGGCAAAAAAAAACACGTTTGTTGTATGGGAACCCAACTTAAACATTATTTTATTCTGTTTTTAGTATTTGTTGTTATAGCGGCAACAGAAATACATCATCTGTGAAAATTTTAACTGTCTAGCTATCACGGTTCATGAGATACAGCTTGGTGACAGACGGACAGACAGACAGAAAGACAGACGGATCGCGGAGTCTTATTAATAGGGTCCCGTTTTTACCCTTTGGGTGCGGAACCCTAAAAATCATGCTGTGCAATCGGAGGATCAGGGGTTTAATCAGTTCGCAAATGTGTATCCTCCGATTGCACAGTATGATTTTCTTGTTTACAGCTTTTTAGTTTTTTTTTTATTTACAACTTTCTAGATACTTACCTATTTTTTTTTTCGAATTATTTTTAAACATATAAGTGGTATATATTTTTGTAATCACCTCTTAAAACCCTTCATGGTGATAACCCACTCGATGGGTTTGGATGAAAAAAAAATGGGACACAATATTGCGATGTTTTTAGGGTTCCGTACCCAAAGGGTAAAAACGGGACCCTATTACGAGTACTAAGACTCCGCGATCCGTCTGTCTGTCTGTCTGTCTGTCCGTCTGTCACCAGGCTGTATCTCATGAACGGTGATAGCTAGACAATTAAAATTTTCACAGATGATGTATTTCTGTTGCCGCTATAACAACAAATACTGAAAACAGAATAAAATAAATATTTAAGTAGGGCTCCCGTACAACGAACATGATTTTTTGGCCGTTTTTAGCGATACTGGTGTGGAACCCTTCGTGCGCGAGTCTGACTCGTACTTTACCGGTTTTTTTTAAATGAACATCACATCTAAGCGGCTAGTATTAATTAAAAAAAGTGTTAGCTCCACCTCATTGTCTTCATTTCTGAAGGTCGGGCCCGTCTTGGAACGCTTTGACAGAGTCACTGAGGAGCTGCATCTACGCCACTTTATCTTCGGCTCTTCTCAGGGCAGTGGTCACAGTGACTCCTGCCTGACCAACGAGTAGGTGAACGTCCGCGCGGTCTGCAGCGTTTTTCAAACGTCCAAAATTTGGTCATGGTACCACTAGTTCAGTGTTTGGGATAGACTCTCAAGCACTTGACTTTTGGCCATCGTTATGTCAGTGTCTAGAGGCCCTTATGTTGTGACGAGGTCCTTCCTTCCATACTCTTTCATTCTCTTATTACTGGCAACCTTTTATAGCAGGCCACTTCATCATTTACTTTTCACACATTATCATTCGATTTTTAATTCAAATTCTGAACGCCACACATGCACTCTCATTCCGCCCAGCGTTCACTTCATCTTGAGAGCCCGCCGAGGCTAGTTACTGCCTGCAATTATAACCATCGTCTTATAATCTTCTTATAATCTTTGGAAACACTGTGTGAATCCTTCTAATAATTTGGTGCAAGTAATAAATATTCTCCGGCCTGTTTTACTGTTCTTTCACTACAACAAATAACGTGGTCCGGTGAGGCTTCCTCAAATATACAGTAGCTGGCAAGAGGGCAGAGGGCCTACCGGTACAATGTCATCACAGATACTTGGTTTTTGTTTCATGCCACAATCCCTTTCCTGCCCCTCCTAAATCCAGCCAACACACACACTTGTCTGCGACTCAATGTATGGATTGACTCGAGCTCCGCTTTCTGCGCTGCGCCGGCGCCGATGTGCCGATAGCGAGCACGCGCCGCGCACAAGCACACGCTGAGCACGATAACTGGGGAGTGGATGTAAAGGGACTAGATGTGGTAACGTATTCAAATTATAATTATATGTTCGTATTTTATCTCTCTGAACAATGATTCGATTACAAAAATCTTTCATGATAGAAAGCTATACACTATAGCTGACTTGGCATTCCATTGCATAGGCCATCCAATTTTTCTTCAGGGTTTAGAGCTCCAAAATCTTTACATCAAAATCTTTTTATTTATTTAAATCTTGTTTCATAGTTTTTTTATAGCTTGTGTACCGACTGCACAAAGTTAATTATATAAATTCAAATGGTTAATATAAACGAAAACTATTTTTTGAACGCCCTAAACGGCAAAGCATGTAGATCCTATTACCAACAAATCTATTGTATACTCATGTTTTACAAAAATAAATATCTTATCTTATAAAATTTATAACAAACAACCAAAACAACCAACCAAAAAAAAAACCTCCAATACCTCCCATTTATCCAAATGAAAACCTTTGGCTAAGGACTGTTATAATACGGACGATATTGCAGTGGCAATTGTATGGCTAAAAGCACAAGAAAGTGCCACAAATGTGTTTGTAAACTATTGTGATAAAGACAAATAAGCACTTTCTAACAATAGAAACATGTCGTTTTGGCAAGATCTAGACTTACACGAACTTCCACTAAAATTAAGACCTTAAAACATGTTTCAGCTGCCACTCACAAAATTTTGCTACACTTCAGTGCAAATTAACTTGGCAACGATACAAGTGTTGATTGCAGGCTCTAAGTGATTCTGTAACTTTGAACAGTTTGTGTGCTCTCCAGTGTATAACAAGTTATACCCATTCAGGAGAACAAATATACACTGTATGCAGCTAAAATTGGGTAGCAAGGGAACTACTTGCAAACACTATTTGCCTACTGCCAACTAAAGTTAGGTACTCTTGTTTGGTTATAGTGTAAAGATTTCAAGGTGGACTGCATGAATGAGTATGAACTTCAAAATGGTGGCTTGTCAGATTTGAAAAAGATAATAAAAGACACTTTTAATTGTTTTGAAAGACTGGAGATGGATGTTTTAGTTATTTATCAGCTGCTACTTGTCACATATGTAAATAGTTCTGTACCTAGGCTTAGTTTAAAGTTTCATATTGCCTTATTGCAATATAATGAAAACATAGTGTCAATAATAACGTAAAATAAGAAGTTTCCTCCAACATTTTCTGCTGTACATTAATTGTAATTGGATGGGTTTCAAAGAAACCTCTTCAGTGCGATATTCCAATTATAATTTAAAAATACTATAAACAAACTGAAATATAAAAGGGAGTTCGCTTAACGAGCAAAATAAATTGGTTCCGAGCTCTAGAAGAAGTAAAAGACAGGATGTCTTATTACGAACAAGACAAAGAAAAATAGATCTAAGATGAGTGCCGTTGTTCAGTGACCTATCAATTCAGACCCAATCTTTTGTCAGTTTATTATAAAAGTACCTTTAGCGCACAATTCATTACTGGCTGAACTTATAAATTATTCGACCAAATTCTTAACATTAAAAGACCTCTAATAAAAATTTCTGAGCTATTTAGCAACTGATCAGTAGATTCTTTATTCAAATTCTCTGTAGAAACCATTTTGTTTTTGGATTTAAAGCAGCTAAGCGAGGGTGTAGCTTTGTATCAGCGACAATATTTTGCAAATCGTATAAGTATTTCAAAAGGTAATCTTTTACAAACAACAAACAAAACCTCCTATTAGTTTCCTTTATGACTAACTTAAAATTGGTATAAAAACTTGGGCATACACGGGATGAAAATGGCAACATCACCCATTTCATGACGAAAAGTGTAAAAAAATAATTACAACATTTTTAAACAGCCACATCCAGTCCCTGTAACTCTTAGCCCATAATCACGACCAATTAGCAATTCTCCTGAACTTTCATTGTTTCGCTAGATGTTAGATTGTAATTAAATATGTAATTTGTACTGTATCCACAAATAATTGCGCCGCCATTTCTATGGGCCACCATGGCCCATGGTGTAGTCACTTAATGAAAGTTTTACGGAACTGTCCCGTGGTCTTATTTTATTGCTGATTCTAATTTATGATTGTGTGTGGTTTGGCCTTTGTATTTCTATGATACTTTAACTAATCATTTGGGTGGAAGGCTGTACGAATGAAGTAAGTATGGATATGGTTGTAGGTTAGCGACAGCGTTATTGGATTGGAAGACGAGAGGTTTTTGCACTATTAATCAAGATTACTAATTTAATCAATTCTATAGTATAGTTGAGGGAGTCGTAACGGCCCCTACTAGGTGGGTTCGAACCCAGGTAGGCGCATTACTTTATGTAAATTATTTCATAACCATCACTGCCCTAAACACGGTGAAGAAAAACATTGTGAGGAATCCGGCAAGCCCTGAAAACAAAAAATCAAAGACATGACTGTGACATCCAGCAAACCGCTCTGGGCCCGAGTGGTGGATTATGGCCCATTGCCTATAACAGAGAGGAGGCCTGTCTCCCAGCAGTGGGAACGGTAAAAGGCTGATAATGATGAATGTAGGGTTTCTTAGAAAGCAAAAAGTAAGAGCTTATCTTGGTTCAAGACAAAGTACACATTCTCTCAGCGATAGTGGTTTGTACCATGCATTTTTTAGTACGGGATTAACAAGCACTACCGAAATTTCACGTGGTCAATACCAAACATTTTGGCAATTCGACAATCGCCAAGCCAAAAGTACTCACTCACTTTTCGCGTCACGATATTTATTTCTTCCAGTTAAGATCTCATAGTTTTACGAAAGTTGTACCAACCTACAGAAATTGATTGAAAGCAATCAATAGAGAATCAGGCGAAACTGTGTTTTTACAACCGTTCTGGTAAGAAAAAAATCAACCACAAATTACACAGATTTCTATCCGCTTCTCCAAACTTGCAAAAAAAATACTTCCAACATTTAGTAAAAACTGAATTGCGAACTATTTGCATAAGTACAACAATGACAAAAAAAGAAAACATACAACTTTCGTCTAATGTTCCACATTTAAAATCTCATAAAAACATAGACAATGATTACGCAACCTCTATACTGTTCATTCTATTGTTTCTGAACTGAAAGAGGTCGCGTAATATTATAGAAAACGACAAATAAGTAATGTGTGCTTACTGTAATTATTATTACACCACCACTAATACCGTTGGAACAATAATGGTCTAATAAAAAGTTTTGTGAACACGAACGGTAATTTAGATAAGCGTTCCGTACACGCTAATTATGTAAATAATAGGTACAAAAAACAAACAAAGCAACGTGTTTAACAATAGCAAACACACATTGATAATTTTATCATATTGTCACTAAGATTGTGTTTTATCAATGAAAATTACATATCAACAATGTTATAAAAAACTTAAAATATTTGTAAATATAATTGACACAATTGTACTGTACTATGATGTCAAGGGTAAAGACATTTCAAAATAATATTTTATGAATTCCAAACCCAATGTCATCATTGATTTTCCATTAGATTCGAACGTAGCTGACTACCAGCCTAAATGCCTAAAAGGTATCCATTAATGGCGTTTAAATTACCTACCATTTAAAACAAAAGGCCGGAAAGCCTAAATACCTCTGAATTTAGAGCAAAGCAACATTTAATATAGCTACTAGTATATCTCATGCTAATATTATCGTATAAATCATTGCGGTCCCGGTAAGCCGTTCTAATGGAGAGTTCTTTAAATAAATGGGATTCTAATTCCGTAAAATATGGGTCATGGAACATGGAGTATGTTGGAATGGAGTGCTCATAATTTATTCGTTAACCTCGTACTGTAGCGTCTTGCAGCTAATATACCAACGGAGCTCAAATTACTACTGTACTTAAGAATCTGCTACTTTCCAACATAGGAGTGCGTGGTTTGGCGAATTTGCAGTACGTTGTGCATACTTCGTGCCAGTAATGTGGAAAAACCGGCCAAGTGCGAGTCGGACTCGCACACGAAGGGTTCCGTACCATTATCGCAAAAAACGGCAAAAAATCACTTAGTTTAGTTAGTTAGTTTAGACGGGCTGTCTCCGCAACTCCACGACCAAGCGCGTATTTTGCGTACGGGTGAAAAAAAAATGTATGGGAGCCCCCCCTTTATTCATTTTATTTTTAATTTAATCATTACAATTTTTTGAAGTGAATATACAACTAAATATTCTGTGAATATTTCAAGCGTCTACCAAAAAAAACACGTTTGTTGTATGGGAGCCCCCCTCAATTTGTTTTATTTTAATTTAATAATAATAATTTTTTGAAGTGAGTACCTATACAACTAAATATTCCGTGAATATTTCAAGCGTCTACCTGTTGCCGTTATTAATATCGAGCAAAAAACGGCAAAAAAAAACACGTTTGTTGTATGGGAGCCCCCCTTAAATATGTATTTTCTTCTGTTTTTATAGCGGCAACAGAAATACATCATCTGAGAAATTTTCAGCTGTCTAGCTATCACGGTTCATGAGATACAGCCTGGTGACAGATTGACAGACGGACAGACAGACAGACAGACGAATCGCGGAGTCTTAGTAATAGGGTCCCGTTTTTACCCTTTGGGTACGGAACCCTAAAAAATCAACACAATGTAGTTTTTTTATATTGACTCAGTGGCGATCGGCTTGAAATTAAAATTCTCATAAATCCTGTTGACATGATGACAATTAGGTACGTACCACAGTATAAATATGGACGAACAGTATGGAAACTAACTATAAACGTTCGAAACGGCATCGGCATACTCACACAAACATGCGTATCGACGAAACTCCTAATAGACCGATAGCGCTAGGTTTTGAGGTTTCAAAAATATTAAAGTTGTTTGTGTTTTGCATATAGTTTCCGGACCATTTGCCCAACCTAATACCTAAGTTTGTGTCATCCTAGGTATTTGCATAGGTAGAAATTTAGGTATTTGTCTTTTCGACCAGTATTGGACGAAAAGAAAATTAGAGATGAAAATTTTACTTTCATGATAATAACGAAGTAGTAACTGATGTACATAAGCATTTTGTGTCATCTCTGTCCACGGGAATCCTAATACTTAACCAGTACCTAACACGTAGCCCAACTAGCTCTAAAAGAATATTATAATAGGTAAAATAGGTGTTACGCGTTTTTCAGTACTGATATCTGTTGTTTAAAATATTTTGTGTCGAATTCATCCACGGCTTTTATAGTTTTTTTTTTTTTTTACTACAACAACTTGTAATATCCACAAAAGAAAATGCAAGTTATTAGAGTTTACGTACTTTTGATTATTATGGTATAACAAAACACTATTCATAATTTGTGTCATTTTTATCCACGATATCATATTATTTTTAAAAAAAACTAGACTTCTTCGCACGAAGGGCGAGCGCGTGTAAAAGCGCGGGCGCGGGCGCGGGCGGCGGGCGGGTGCCAGCCAGCCAGACGCGCGGCGCGTTTCTTTGTTTACATTCGGTACCTATTTGTAAGTTGCAACAAAGAAGTGCGTGCGTTATTTATGATGTATTCGATTGATTAAGGTCCACTTGCACGAAAAACTTTCAGAATTGCTAACACGAGGTTCAATTGACAATATTGTATATCAAACTGTCAATTTAACCTAGTGTCAGCAACTAACTCTGATTTAAGTATTTTGCGCAAGTTAGTTATGAAGCTGTGAAAGACTTAAATGCAGGTATTGTAACTCATTAAGGCATGGTTTTCAACACAGCATTTTTTTGCATTGTTTATTATTTATTTTCAGCTGCAGGCATAAGTTGTTTTGTACAATTGTAGGTTTCATGTTACTAATTTTAATTGCTCTTTCAGTTTTGTTAAAATCACTCCAAGTATGATTTTTGCAATGTTACGATGTAGAGATTTTAAGCATTTTTAATATAGCATTGTAACTACCGTTACAATGGGGTCATGAAAACTTTTGAAAGATTTTTTCTGTGAATATTATTGTATCTTATTGTACGATTCAAAATTATACATACAACATCTTTGATAAATATTATTGTAAGCATCAATTACAATGTGTGTCAATGTTACATTCGGATAAAAAGACAGGTTCCATAGTACAGGAAGTACTATGGAAGAGCAAATAAAACTCGTTTTTTAATCATTATTGTAATTCAATTAATATTTATTGAAGCGGCTGATGTGGCACAGCAGCGGTACCCTTACGGCTAATTAGTGACACGGGGGGACTTTAATGCTCACCACCAGGAGTGGCTCTTCCCATACCAGTGCATTGATCATGCTGGAAGAGAGATGCGTAAGCTTTCGTTAGCGCTAATCAGCCATCTGGTTCAGGGGGCAACGGCAACGGGGGATGTTGATTCGCACACGGCCAATTGCTTGGAACTTCTGCTTAAAACCGATCCAGACCGATAGGTACTCTATGTCGATAACTTCACCTTGGGTAGTTCCGACCGCTGTCTGGTAAAGTCTGTGTCCGTCTACTCTTCGCCCAAGAGGCACACGGCGGGTTTGTAGGTATAAGTTGGCAGATTGGGATGGGATACGATCTTTCTTCGCATGCTGATCCCTCATCTTGCGCGGACGCCGTGACTGATGTGTTGCGTTGGAGAATTAAGTACTACATTCCGTTCTCTGACTTAACAATGTCTAGCAAAGGCCGGCCACGCAGACGCGCTTAAACATGAGGCTTATTTGGCATGGATCGACGCTCGAACGGTTAGTGCGAGTCACGTAAGTTAGAAAAGAAGGCCTTCAACAGCGCTGCCAAGTCCTTTAAGAAGGAGTTGCGAGGGGCTCGATTCGGCCACATTGGCCGAATAGGGACATAACTAGCTTCTTACCCAGCAGGTAGTAAAGCGTTTTGGTTCCTGGGTAAGTCGGTTGAGTCGAACTTCTACCATCCCTCACTACGACCACTGCTAAAAATATCGACGATTCGCTAGCCCACTTCGCTGAGGAGAAGGCAAACTTATTTGCCTCTCTATTTGAAGTTCGTAGGGTTCGTACTCTGCAACCTCGACTTAAACAAAGCTAGTGGACCGGACGGGATACTAGCACTTGTCCTTAAAACTTGTGCGCCCGAACTATCTTCGATCTTGACACGTCTATTTCGCCTTTCGTATGAAACTAGAAAGTGCCGAATGCTTGGAAGTAAGCTAACGTACAGCCCGTGTCCCAGAAGGACAGTCCATCTAACCCGACCAATTACAGACCCATTTCTACGTGTGCTGGCATACCTAGAAGCTAAATACGGCTGCCGCCGATATCGTTCTACAGGGGATCTTCTACATTTACATCTTGAGTAAGAACATCGAGAGGCAAGGGGAGGCGCTTGCCGTCTCTCTCGACAACTCGAAAGCTTTCGATAGGGTCTGGCACGGAAGCCTTATTAGTAAGCTTCCTTCATCCGGTCTGCCTGGTAATAGTATGTGTGATTGGATTGCAGATTTCTTGAGGGATCGATCCATTCGAATGGTTATCGATGGCTGCTCGTCGGACCAATTGGATATGAATGGATCCCTCAAGGGTTGGTACTCTCAGCAACTTTATTTTAGCTGCACATGAATGATCTGCTAAAAACTTGGGTATGCAGACGACAGCACTGTTGCTGAGAGGTACTTGTCTATCCTTGTCCTTTGTGATGGTATGGTGGAGCGTTTCAGTTTATCCTTGAAGGCAGTCTCCAAATGGGGCGATGCCAATTTGGTCAGGTTTATGCCGCTAAAACCCAGGCATGTCTTTTTCCGCTAAAATGAGCCAATTCCACTCGGCTCCTTCCCTCGGAAGTGTAAACGTTGCGTTAATGGACCATTTTGAGCTTCTTGGCATTACTTTTAACACGTTCCTCAATTTTGGACCATACATTGAGGCAAACGCTCAGTTGGCTGCCAAAAAGTTGGGGATCCTCGCAAAAGTGAGACGTTTATTCACGCAAGTTTGATTATGTATGGAGTACTGTTCTCATTTCTCGGACGGATCTGCCAAATACCAGCTTGAAGTTGCTTCAAGTTTATCAAAAAACGGGTCAAGAAGCTCATCGTAAATGTGGCACTGGTCGAGTCAAAGCTCCAGAGCCTTGAACATCGTCGCCGAGTTGCTAGCTTATCGGTTTTTATCGGTTGCATTTCGGGGAGTGTGCAATGGAATTACATGATCTAATTCCACCTAGCCCATTACATCATCGGACTACAAGACGTACGGTGATTTGCTATCGATAGATGGTGGGGATCTCACCCATACGCACTAAACGTTTTGGGAATACTTTCATTGTGCGCACAGCTAAGAAGTGGCATTCCCTGCCGGAGTCTGTGTTGCCCGATAGGTACAAGTTGGAGTTTTTTGGAGTTTTTTGAATAGGTTACTTTTAGGTAAGCGTGCTTCATGTTCGACCACGTCATCGCTTAACATCAGGTGAGGTAGTGTTCAAGCGCGAGCATATCAAATATAAAAAATACGTTCCCCCATTGCAATGCATACCCCGCAGTGGATAGTAGAACGATGGTAGATGATTAATTATTATTATTATAGCAGTGATGGCCCAGTGGTGGGAATGGGCCGTAATCCACCACGCGCGTCCAGTGTCGGTTGATGGATGTTACATGTCTTCGTTTTTTTTTTACTTCTGTGTTTTGAGAGCAGTGGTGATGAAATAATTTACACAAAGTAAAGCGCGTGCCTGGGCTCGAACCCACGACCTACAACTTGTAAGTCGCGGCCGATACCACTGGGCGACCACCGCTCTTGTATTAAAATATAAATAGTCCAAAATTTAAAATGTATTATTACATTGTATGTCATTTTAAAATGAATTTAACACAAAGAAACCGTTGTTACCCAAACTTTTGTGTATTGGAACTTGATTTACAAGTATACTTTAGTAGAAACATTTTTCATTTTTAATTACAATGAATTTATTTTATTTTACAAAAGTAGTTCTTATTGGCACAGAAATACGGTTAAAAGGCAGAAATAAGGTTCTGTTCTTGCTGATTTCATCTATACTCTAATATTATAAAGAGGAAAGATTTTTTGTTTGTTTGTTTGTTTTTACCGAATAGGCTCCGAAACTACAGGACCAATTTACAAAATTCTTTTACCAATAGAAAGCTACATAATTCCTGAGTGACATAGGCTATATTTTTATCCCAATAACGGGTCCTGTGTGGTGGTCCACGGGAGTGAAGCCGCGGGCAACAGCTAGTATGACATAAAGTTGTAACCCAATGTGTAACTAAAGATACAATGTTATTCATATTGGGTGTCGATATGTGGTCTCATACTAGACGTTAATACAGTGATTGTTAAAGAAAGAGGATTATTGAAGTTCATAAAATCGAACATTGTAAGGGATGACGGAAAAGCAGACTGTTTTAAGGAGCGCGCTGTAATAAAACTAAACTTAATCACTATCACCACACAACAAAAATATCTAGAATTTTTTGCTTCGTGTATATTTTGTATTGCTGACTGTACACTGCCTACTCGAAGCGGGGCGCGGGATATCGAGAAGCCGTATAACAAAAAAGCGGTAGGTAGGTACGCCGATACCTAGCTACCTACCTACCGCTTTTTTGTTATACGGCTAATTTGAATCTGAAAGCTATATAGGTAGGTATGCCGATGCCTGCCTACCTACCGCTTTCAGGTTCAAATTCGAAGCGAATCGAAGGGTCAATCTAATATAATATTTACCATATTGACCGTCTTCTTAGCATTGAAAATTGACATTCGTAGGCAATGAGAATGCAGACACGCGCGCTTTGTACATAATTCGCACGTCATTATTTTCATCTCTATAGGTTACCTACACATTTGTTTATTACGTGGCGGAGATAAGAGTCAATAATTACTCAATATGATAGTTATGTTATTTATATAGGAAGCCTTCGCATCTAAAAAGAAATTGTACCGAACGAACATGATTGTGTGCGTGCGTAATGCCGCCTGACCGCGTCCGCCCGCTTCGACTGCCTGCTTCGACCGCAACCATTGTTTTTGTGTTTTATTCATTTAAATACTTATCGTGCATGAAAATGACACAAAATTACAATGTCGATTTCTCATGCATTTATGATATTGATTATGTGAACTCTAATAATTATAATATTTTTTTGAAGCGTTTGTAGCTTGGAAAAACAAAACAATTAAAAATCTTAAAATTGCGTGCCCTAATTTGGCACAAATTTAAATAATAGGCATATATAAGTGATCTGAGAAGGGAAATAGTTATTTCATAAACTTTAATTTTTTTTTCGCACTGTTTTTACATACTGACCCTATTTCAGTTTGCACTGGGCAAATATGACACAAATTGGGTTTGCACACTCCACAGGCTATCCTAGATATGATACCATAATTATTTTAAACTTTATATTTTTTTTGCCAGTTTTGATTTGAATAAAAATAATCAACCACAAATCATCGAATTACTGAAAATGCAAGTAACAGATGTGACACAAAACGCAATAATAAGCTACATAGGTACGACTTTATACATAGGCAAAAAATCAGAAACTTTAGAATTTTCTAAACTTATGACATCAAAATTGGCACGCGCTATCGGTCTATAAGCAGTTGTCGCGATATTGTCAGTAGTGCGAGCCGCTTAGAGGTCTGTGTACGTATTCTATTCGGGCTATTTAATTTTGTTTTGACTTTTAAAACTACTTTATAATGTAAACACTCCATTCTCGCTATTCCATGTTCTTTTTATGAAAGAATGCCTCACAATAGCATGCGGGGCATGTAAGGATCGTTATCTATAAGACCCTTTCTTAGAGACCACAATGAAGAAATTTATTGGTATAGCCGATATTTACCGGGAATTTTACTGAATGTGTGCTGAATTTGACATAAAAGAGACTCTTTTATCCTTAGTTTTTTTTTTGTGATTGAAGCCACCATTATTGTGTGGGAATGTCTTTCTTGATATTAAAGGAGGAATTTTCTAGTCAGGTGAAACTGAGGTAAAAAAAGAACGCGCAAAGAGAAAATTCAGACTGCTTATTTCTATAAGTTCATTTTTAACCGACTTTCGAAAAAGGAGGAGGTTCTATGTTCGACTTCTTGTATGTATTTTTGAAAATCTGAAAGAGTATGTTCCGAAATTGGTCCCATTTTAATTTGGTGAAGAACTTCGAAGATATACAACAGAACTCTTCAATAAATAACGGAAAGTCTCTCGGGACTGCTGCAATCGAATGTCTGTTTATTGTTTATACCATTTCATAACATAACATCACGCCAGTACGCTTTTAAGGGGTAAGCAGATCTGTCATTTGATCGGTTTTGTTCAAGTTTCATGATATTCGGGTAATCTATTCTGGCGTTATAGGAAACTAACTAAACAACTTGCCTATTAGTTAGATACAACTAAAAAGTGAAAAATAAAAACTTTTTTACAAAAAAATACTACCGACTTCCAAATAAGAAAACTACAAAGTGAAAAATAACTTTATTTTTGGAAGTCGGTGTCCGTAACGAAAAAAAATGGTACCTACTGGACTTCCAAAAATAAAGTTTTCTATTCATCACTACTCTAGGTAGTCTGATGCTCAAATGTTTTGCAGTTCAATTATTCCTGTCAACCACTATGACTAGTTAATCTTTGTCACTAGTTAATCTTTCCATTGAGCGCACTATCGAGTTGTCTTGTGTTGAACTTGAGCGGTACATAATAATTTGTGTCTACAGACCCCCTTCAGGGGACTTTACTAGTTTCGAATCTGCAATGGAGGATGCACTTAATAAGATTAAATGCAGTAGTAAAAATATAATTTTATGTGGAGATTTTAATGTTAATATTTTAGATGTTACTCCACTAAGTACTAGGCTTCTGAACTTATTTAAATCTTTTAATTTAGTTAATTTGTTTTTCGAACCAACTAGGATCACGGCGTCTTCGTCGACTTGCCTTGATAATATATTTTGTGATTTTGATGCCGACAATAAATTGGTGTTAAGTGATTTATCATCAGATCACTGTGGATTAATGGCTAGCTTCCCTATGCCATTAAGTAAAAAGCCGCGCAAAGTAGAATGCAGGCCTTATACTGTTAGTCGTTGCAGTAAGTTTAAAAATAATATAGCTCTTAAAGTTATACCGTCAATAATAGAGTACGAGAACCCAAATGAAATGTACGAGGCCCTTTTTGATGTTGTGCAAAATGAATATAAATCCGTTTTTAAAACTAAAACTATCAACATTACTGGGACTTCCGCTGGTTTCAACCAATGGGCTACACCAGGCATTTATAAAAGCCGAGCGAGATTGTATGAGTTGTATGGTCTGAGACAGTACAAGTTTGATAACAATTTTTTAGAATATGTTAAAAATTATTCAAAATTATTTAAAAAGATTTGTCGTGTTGCAAAATCAAAATTTCTAAGTGAGACTATTAAAAATTCTAATAACAAAGTAAAAGCCACTTGGAAAATCATAAACAACGAAACGGGTAAATCGGTTAAAAAAGAAAATCAACTCGAGATCATGGTTGATAACAAATTAGTTAATAAACCAGCTGACGTAGCTGAGGCGTTTAATGAGTTTTTTACGAGCATACCTGCAACGACGACTTGCTCCTTAAGTTCGTCGCCGTCTAAGGCTGAAAACCTATTGCATAGTAGCGTCCCTAAATGTAGTTATGTATTGAGATTCGAGCATGTAGCGCCTCGTGATGTAGTTAATGTTTTTAATTCTCTTAAATCTAAAAACACGGGTGATTACTGGGGCATATCTACCAAACTTTTGGGCAATATAATAGACATTGTGGCCCCCTATCTTGCTGTTACGTTTAACAAATGCATTGATTTGGGTACTTTTCCTGATCTCATGAAGTGCAGTAAAGTCATCCCTCTATTTAAATCCGGTAGCAAAAATGATATTGGTAATTTCAGACCAATCTCTATTTTGCCTGCATTCAGCAAAATATTTGAAAAGTTAATTCTTAAGCAGTTACTCAGACATTTTAACTTACATAGCCTCCTTCACAATGACCAATATGGGTTTACGAAGGGTCGCTCGACTACAGATGCGGGTGTTGCTTTGTTGAAGCACATATTTGACGCATGGGAGAAGTCGCGAAATGCAATTGGTGTTTTCTGCGATCTTTCTAAAGCCTTCGATTGCGTTCACCATGATACGCTTTTGCGTAAACTACGCCATTACGGTGTTCAAAACGAAGCCCTAAATGTAATTGAGTCATATTTACTTAATAGATACCAGTGCGTAGACGTTAATGGCGCTAAATCTTCCAGGTTACCTGTTGAGCTGGGTGTACCTCAAGGCTCAATACTGGGTCCGTTTTTATTCCTGGTTTATATTAACGATCTGCCATTCTATTTAAAGGATGTTTGCGACGTTGTACTGTTTGCAGATGATACTTCTCTGATCTTTAAAGTAGATAGGAATAGACAAGTTTTTGATGACGTGAATAACGCACTATCAATGGTCACAGATTGGTTCACAACAAATAATCTTGTTCTTAATGCCAAGAAGACTAAATGCATAAAGTTCGCTTTGCCCAATGTTAGAAATCTGGGTCCCAACATTGTGCTCGGCAATGAGAAGCTAGAAACTGTTGATTCAGCTGTGTTTCTGGGTATAACAGTAGACTCAAAAATTCAATGGGGGCCACATATATCAAGCCTAGCGGGTAGGCTTAGCTCGGCCGCCTACGCCGTTAGAAAGGTTAGACAATACACTGACGTTGATACAGCAAGGTTGGTCTACTTTAGTTATTTTCACAGTATCATGTCCTACGGTATTCTACTGTGGGGCAGAGCCGCTGATATTCAAAATATATTTGTGCTTCAAAAACGAGCTGTTCGTGCCATTTACCAATTAGGTGCGCGTGTTTCTCTAAGAGATTTTTTTAAAGAGATTGGTATTCTCACAGCGGCTTCACAGTACATATTCGCCAACATTTTATATATTAGGCAGAACATTCATTTGTACAGTAACAATAGTGATATTCACAACTTTAACACCAGAAACAAGGACAAATTACGAGCTCCCTTTCATCGACTTCATAAGGTGCATAGTTCATTCGTTGGGGTTGGTATAACTTTTTACAACAAGTTACCGTCTTCTTTTCTAGATTTGCCATTTAACGCATTTAAAGCAAAGGTAAAAGCTAATCTCTGTTCTAAGGCATACTATTCTATTAATGATTATTTAGATGATAAGCATAGTTGGTCGCTGTGTTGAACTCAAGACAATGTTCGTGTTCTTTTTGCCAAAATTAGCTTGCTGTCAGGTTAAATATTATTATTTTTAATTTCGTTTTTATGTGTATTTTTTAAATTTTATTTTTTGGTAAGACTGTCGTAGGTATCGTTTACTGTTATTGTCGGAGCTGATGAAGATTGCTACTATCTTTGCATTATATAGAGTTAATCTTTCTAGTATTATATAGCAGCATAGCCAGCATTGTGTGAGTACCATGTACTTCAGAGCTATCATTGTCTAGATACCTACGTCTTCTATTGACTTGAATGACTCCGGTGGTTGAGAGTATGTCATGCCCACTCAAATGTCTCGCCGATGGTGGCGCGTGTGTCAGATCATTTAGCTCCCTTCAAAATGGTTGAGCTGAATGGTGCTGATACATGTGTCATGTTCGTGAACGGGCGCTGTCGGTTGGGACTGGTCATCTCTTAGCTGCCATGGTTTATTTTAATTGATTCTAATTTGATTTCTGAATTGTCTTTTTATATTTACTATGGACACTTTTAACTTTCTACATCGTTCTCACATAATGTGTAATCTCAACATGAATGATGTAACAAATGATTTGTAATAATTACCTAATTGAAAAAGAGTGTCCATGGAGTTTCTTGCCCGTTCTTCTCCATAGAGATCTACGCCTTGGAATGGGCATCTACGGTACTTTCACAGTTATTATGTCTTGTGACTGGGACTGTAGCACCATAATTTTGTAATATTTTATTTTGTCTTTTGACAATTCAAAAGTGCCTGTAACTGGCCTACTTGAAATAAAGTGCTTTGACTTTGACTTTGACTTTGACGATCGATATCGATTGATTCCGTAATGTGTTGACACCCTTGCGCGAACCCATCGTCTTAGCACGATGGGCTGTGCTGAGGCGGCTGCTGCTGGTGCAGAAAACCTCAAACGGCGCAAATATAACAACCTTATATTATTATTATTTATTATGTACTGCTCATAGAGTTTTTCGAGACATTAGCAAAAAGCTCGTCGACTCTTCCCGTGACCATAGGTCTGGTCTTCTTTGGCCATAGAATCAGCATTGCCATTCAACGTGGCAATGCTGTCAGCGTTCTGGGCACGTTGCCCATTGACATCGATGTGGACAAACTTTTTGATGCGCAACGAGCCTTTTGCCTTCTTTCCTTTATTGGTTTGTTTTTTTTTAGAATATTTGGTTGAATAAAATGTAAAAAAAAAACAAAAAACCCGACTGCTTAAAAAGCGAACTAAAAAGACGTAAACAAGAAGAAAATCATGCTGTGCAGTCGGAGGATACGTATTCGCGAGCTGGCTGACCAAAACCAGATGTTTTTTTTTAATTTATAACTTTTTAGTTATATTTTTTTAATATATATTTTTGAAATCGCCTCTTAAAACCCTTCATTTTGACACTCCACACGATGGGTTTGGAAGAAATAATTTCTTGCCACCACAATATGGCGCCCAAAATCCGCCATTTTTCTATTTTCCAATTTTAATGCAGGCAGTGACACTCGCAGGGTTAAGACAAATCGATTGACGTATGAATCATCAAAATCGGCCAACGCGTTTGGTCTATGGAACGCCACATAGGAACAAATATACATACAAACATACATACATACATAGACTGATAAACACATTACCCTCCTTCGGAAGTCGGGTAAAAAAGTCTAGATTGTGGGTGTCTAGATTATTTTTGTGAGTATGCCCTTTACAAAAATAATCTAGACTCCCACTATTGGAAACCCAAATTCTTCAGCGATTAGGTCCACCATTTTACCTTAATCACTTGAAACGCAAATGGTTCAACCATTAGGTCCACAATTTAGTACGTCTACCTAAACTAATTTACGGAACACTAAGAATAAAAAAATGGCGACGGCCAAGGTGGTCACTTTCTCCAAGCCGTGCCCAGAAAGCGTGATCCTAAATTAACAATGTGTAACAAAGATAGGTAGCATAAAAATGCTATTAGTTTATGTCGTCCGAGATATCTTGCTAATTAAGATTGTTACTTAATTAATTTTATGTCGACTGCAGAGCTTAACTTTGTTTGTGTTGAGGATAGCCGTTGAGTTTAACTGAGGGTGACGATGATTGTAGTAATCTTGGTTGGCAACACTTCGTTATCAGTGTTGTATTTTATGTTCCTAGTTTAATTTGTAGTGTTAGAAAATAAACCTTGGTCATAATATTGTGTTCTTCTTGTGCTTCTTGAGTCGATGGTTAATTTTTTTTGGGCCCAGTAGATGATCATGTTAGTGTTCTAATATGTGGGTCAAGGATTGTGTAAAATATTCTATGGCTAGAAAGAAGGTGAAAATGTCATGATGGCAAATAAGAAGTGTACCGACCCGAAATAAATTGCGATGCGCAATGCTGGAAAGCAGGGAAATGGCGGGAGACTGTCTTTAGTTCTTGAGACACGCCAGTGACATCACTAAATCTTCTTACCATACATTTGACGACACGGTTGGCGTGATGGTTGAGCGATCGGCTGCTGCGCTGAGTGTCGCGGGTTCGATTCCCGCACGGAACAAATATTTGTATGGCTTACAGATAGTTGTTCCGGATCTGGGTGTTTTGTGTATGTGAGTTTAAATGTTTGTTAACGCACCCACGATACAGGAAGAAATTCCTAATGTCCAACGTTTTTCAAAGAAAATTAAAAAGAAAAATACACAATAGGATTTGCCATCGACGAGGTTTTCTCACGATATTTCAGTGAGGACTTATGCAAAATATGCATGCATATTCGAATCAAAATACTTTCACCACATTGCACAGTTGGTTAAGTCATCATCTGCCTAGCCTTTTCCCAACTATAATTGGGGTCGGCTTCCAGTCTTACCGGATTCAGCTAAGTACCAGTGTTTTCACATGGAGCGACTGCCTATCTGACCTCCACAACCCAGTAACTGGGTAAAACGGTAACTCTTGGAAAGACTGCAGGTGTCAGATCTCAAGCTTACTAATCCGTAACGACTGCCAAAGATCTTCAAATGACAGCTGGGACCAACGGCTTAACGTGATTTCCGAGGCACGGAGGAAACTCGGTATGTTGAAATGGTCACCCATCCACGGACCGACCTCGTCAAGCGTTGCTTAACCTTGATGATCGACCCGTACGGCTGTTATTATTTAGCCACGAGCTCCTCAAGTATAAGAACATAAACCTATTTCTGTCAAGGTTCCTAGGAAGTTTACTTAAGTAAATACTTACTACACCTGAACGGTTCCACAGGTCAATCCGAAACGAATTCAGTCGGTTCACTGAACTGATTCCTTTAAGGATACGAGAAGTTCCTTTGAGCTGAGCGGCAAATAGCTTAACACATATTTAGAAATAGGTGTTTGCTTGCAAGGAAATACTGGATTTGTTCATGTTCAGTGTTTAGAAGAAACTTAATATCGATAACCATACATAGATCACTTTGATACTTTGTATTACTGAATCCAACGACTGAAATTACTCCTTTAAAATCACGAGATCGTCAAAATCACGAGACTTATTGCGCTATATAACACTTTGGACTTTCAAATAGCTATACCATTGCGATACACTTATATGACGCATAAGTGTATCGCAATGGTACGCCGCGGTTTTAAAAAGTCAATACCATGACGCACATTATTTCTGTTTTGCCTCTCTTAGCAACAGCCAAAATTATGCAAATCCCTCGTGGCTCGTTACAAGATTAACCACAGTAATAAATTAATAACACACAACATAATAATAACTATCCAAACCGATCCTCACTTTATCTGGCACTTATGCGTTCTGCTCCAGATTTTAATCCGTTCCGGTCAAGAACCTAAGCCACATATTTGAACTAGTATATATGAACCTGAGGTAGTATAACGCGTCCACAAAAAAATATTTGTATTTGTATCTCGTGTGACCAGTGTTTTAATTGCATGGTTTGTCAAATAGGAAAGCACTTAGAAATTGTTGCTATTTATCGCCCCCCTCCCTCACGTAAGACTAGAATTAACCACAATAATTTCTTAGACAGTTTAAATACCGTCTGCACTGGACTTAAAAATAGTTCGCAAGTCCTTGTAGGTGATATCAACATCGACATCTGTAGCATGAATAAAGACCCAAATTCAGAGGAATACCTTACCTTTAATGCATCTCACGGTTGTTTTCCTACGCAAACACTTCCCACTAGGATCAAAAGATGTCTGGACCACATTCTACTAAAATCTAAACTGCCTTCTACAACACTTTTACTATAATCAAATATAACCGATCACATACCTGTTGTATTGTTCATAGAAAACGCGTGTCCTAAAATACAGTACAATAACGCTAAAACTCGTATTTATTATCCATCAGTAAAACTGGAAACAGAAAACACAAACATTAAAACTCTCCTAGAAATGGATGGCGCTAACACCGCAACCAACTACTTAATTTAATAAATCTCATCAATTATTAATAAACAGGCACAAACAGTTTTGGTGCCTCATACGCAAAAAATCTTAAAGCCGTGGATCACGCCGGGGCTCCTGCGCTGTATTAAAAATCGGGATAGGTTACATATTAAAGCAAATAAATCGCCAGATAACATGACACTTAAAATAACATACACACTCTATAGGACCTTTACCCATCAACTTCTACGAAAACTAAAAATCGCATATGAAAAAAACAAATGGACAGGGCAGGCAATAACCCTAAAGCCTTGTGGAAGGCCATCAAAGAGATAATGAAGACTCAAGAAGTCAAAGACAATCCTTTGGAATTACTTCAAGTATCAGATAGCCCAAAGTCGCATGCTGATCTTGTCTGTAATTTTTTCACTGACGTTGGTAAAATTCTAGCCAATAACATCCTTCTGTCTCGGACCCCATCTACAGATGACTCTGTCTCCCCTCAAACTCCACTCTCAGACTGTTCCAAAAACTATCTACCCAACTCGCTTGTTATTCTAGAGCTAGAGGAAGCGGACATTGAAACCATTATCCTACAGATGTGGCCGGATTGTGCTACTGGGTCCGTGGAATGGATTTCCGTCTGCCCTCCTCATGGAGTGCCGACGGGTACTGATTCCACCTATGACGCACATTTATAATCGTGCTATTGTTACTGGCGTGTTCCCTGATGCTTTGAAAAAAGCTGTTGAACACCCAATCTACAAGGGAGGGGACAGAGACCGTGTCAATAATTATAGGCCCATATCGGTGTTGCCAGCCTTTTCAAAGATCTTGGAAAAATTATCTACAAATCACTTATTTTTTTTTTGAATCGCTTTAAAATCTTAGCCGACAACCAGTACGGATTTAGATCGGGCGTCTCTACGGAAGACGCAGTGTTGGATTTGACAGAGCAAGTAGTGGAAAACCTAGACAAAATAAATAGATGCCTATGCCTACTATATCTGGATCTCTCCAAGGCTTTTGATACGGTTTCTGTCCCTATCCTCTTATCAAAGTTAGAACGAATAGGAGTACGAGGCACTGTCTTAAATATATTTAAAGACTACCTTTTACAGCGAGTGCAATATGTGAAAATAGGCGATTATATTAGCGAGGAACGCACAATCCTTTTTGGAGTCCCACAGGGCAGTATTTTGGAACCCCTGTTTTTTTTGGTATATATTAATGACCTCTGCACAATGTCACTTCAACACACCAAAATTTTTAAATATGCAGATGATACAGCAGTATTTGTTTGAGGACGGAATTGGCAGGCGGTCAAGGATAGAGCCGAATATTCCCTCTCCAAAATAATGACCTGGTTAAGACTAAATCTCCTTACACTAAACCTGAACAAAACACATTTCCTACCTTCTTCTTTGAGACCCAACACTAAGCCTTTGCCTGACTATTCCATAATAGCACATACTTGCGAGAACCGACACAAATGTACCTGCCAGGTTATCTCTCAGGTAGAATCGGTGAAATATTTGGGAGTGCTGATGGATAATGGACTGAGGTGGGACAGGCAGGTTGGCTCGATCATTGCTAGAACTAGACGGTTTATTAATGTTTTTAGGATCCTAAGGGATTCTGCAATACTGGAAAACCTAAAACAAGTCTACCTGGTCCTATGTCAGTCTATTATCCAATATTGCATAACCGTGTGGGGATGAGCAGCCAAGACCTACCAGCTCGAATTGGAGCCAGCACAGTGAGCTGTACTCAAGGTTATGACGTCATAACTTATGACCAAGAAACCGTACAGGTTTCCGAAGTCACAATTATTCTCCAAACTTAAAGTTCTCACTGTACGCCAGCTCTATGTACTCAAATCCATTCAGAGAAAACAAGGAAATGTTCCTTTACCCGATCAAAAAAAGCGTAGCAAATTCTCCATATGCCCCAGCCCCACTATACCCTGACGGACCTCATTTGCAAAACATCAATTCAATAGCTTAAGCAGCAAACTTTACAAATTAGCAAACAAAAACCTAAACATAGCTAAAATGTGTCTGCAGGAAACGAAAAGGAAAGTAGCAGACTGGCTCCAAAAGATGGACTATCAGGAGGCCGAAAGTTTATACATAATTTAAATTGATTGAAAATCCATACAGACTGTCGTCCATACTTACTTTTTAAGGACACACATTCGAAGGTGCGTACCACCTAACCAGTCACCCTCTCACTCCCATATGCACACACTCCCACCACAGGCACACTTACACACATACACTCATCAACTCACACAATTTCACATACAGACATACAAAAACACATAACTTTCAGATTGATTACTTTCTTTTTATAATTTTAATTCCTACTGTGCAATAAGCAATATTTTACCTATATGTGTTACCAAATGGCAATAACCTTGTCTGTCAACTATGTAGCGACACTCCTCCACAATTTCTTAGATTGAAAATAGAACCCATGGCTGAACGCTGACCCCCAAAATACAGGTCAAGGCCTAGTTTGGGGATTAGGATCAGATTTGTGACAATACATTTGTGTGCTATTTTATTATGACTTGATTGTAACATGTATTTCAAAGTGTCAAATTTTTTTTTTTTTTTTGTTTGTGTTGCCATTGCCAGTGATTACTTACGGGGCAGAGACGTGGTCGCTCACAATGGGCCTCATCAGAAGCCTTAAAGTCACCCAAAGGGCAATGGAGAGAGCTATGCTCGGAGTTTTCTTGCGTGATCGAAAGTTTACCGACATAGGCCGAAGAATTGCCAAACTTAAGTGGCAATGGGCAGGGCACATTGCTCGGAGAACAGATGGCCGTTGGGGTCGAAAATTTCTGTAGTGGTGACCGCGTATCCGAAGACGCAGCGTTGGAAGACCACTCTCTGGGTGCAGCGATGACCTGGTCAAGGCTGCGGGCGTCCGGTGGATGCGAACGCACAGGACCGATCAGTGTGCAACGCTTGGTGGAGGCCTGTGTCCAGCAGTGGACGTCTTTTGGCTGAAATGATGATGATGTCGTTTAGGAGCGCCGTGTCAGCGACTGGAGGTAGTGAAGAGGTCACAGCTTCACGGATCACACCGTGTTAGCAGAAACGTCGAGCATTGGCATGACGTGGAGTGATAAGAACCGTGAAGCTTAAGAACAAGTTAGTCATATGAAGCTAGTAGGAGAACAGCTGCACGGGTGGATCTTCAATGTTAAGCAATGCTTGCCGAGGCCGATCCGTGGATGGGCGATCACCCATTTATCATCATCGTTTCAGTCGAATGACGTCCACTGTTGAATATAGACCTCCCCCAAGTGTCGCAACATCGACCGGTCCCGTGCATCTCGTATACACCAGATTCCCGCAACAATTTTTTTTTTTTCCTGGAGAAATGCTCATGCATACTGCACTACCACGGGGAGATAGTGCAGTTATGTGGGACTCTAACCCACTCGCTCGTCAGGGCTTTTGCCGATTAAGCCGACGAGATTCCCGCAACCCTGACCAGGCCTTCCAACCAGAGGCGGCTGTACTTTAAGTTCACTCGTGCACTGAACTGCCAGATTTAAAAAGGTTTAGAAATAAAATAAAAATGTTTAATAATATCTGATTAACGATCTATTCAATATTTACGAAATTATGACGAACAAATTTAAGCTCTTTGCTAAAATAATAAGACGTATATTGCTGTAAAAAATACTCCCCGTGCGCTAGGCTAAAGCGCACGGCGAGAGTTCATACAATTCTATGAGAAACAAGCGAAAACGCCTGGCGCGTGAGACAGAGATAGTTCAATAGAAAATGTACAGCGAAATATGACCATTCTCGTGCGCCGCACCAGCGAACCGAAGATTACCGAGAGCGGGCGAGGTTTGACGAACGAAATTTATCTTAGGTTCGAGTACCAACATTAAAAGTTGTACAACGACGTAACTAGATGGCGTTGGCGTCGAATTAGAAGTCGCTAGCGAGATGGTTTGCCGATTTACATAGGCTCCTGTGAATTTTAGCAAATCTAACACTATTACCCTGTGAGACGGCAAAGTGCACTACCACTACTATGATCCACCAGCCGCCACTGCTTCCAACGCAGCGTCATTCGGTATGCGGTCGCCGCTCCAGAACCTTCCAGCCCAATCGACTATACGTTCTGTGACTTTAGGTTTGGCAATTCTTCGAGCAATGTCGGTAATTTTGGTCCACCGTCCATAACAAACCGTGATTCCTCCGTACCTCGGAATGGACATTCTTCGACAGTCGTTACGGGTCAACCAGAAAATCTGACACCAGTCCTGCCAAGGGGTAACGAGTTGCTCAGTTACTGGGTTCTCGAGGTCAGATAGGCAGTCGCTCCATGTTAAATGCTGGTATTCAACAGAATACGGTTACACCAGAAGTCGACCGCAAAATATTTGGAAAAAGGCTAGTAGAGAAATATACAACTTGTGATCCACGGGTGCCCCTCAAGTTAAAGGGGAAAATCTACGGATCAGAATGTTGGGCTGTCAAAAAGATGGATGTAAAGAGATTGCATGTAGCAGAGATGAGAATGTTGAGATGGATGTGCGGCGTGACTAGATTATCCAATCTAGTCACGCCGCACACAACAAAGTTAGAAATGAGTATATTTCGTGCTAGTGACAGAAAAGTTGAAAGGAAACTGTTTGTCCTAGTATGGTCATGTGATGAGGAGGGATGAAACGCATGTTACTTATAGTATGAATATAAATGTGGATGGATGATGAGATAGAGGAAGGGCAAAGAAAAAATGGATGGACTGTGTGAGGAGTGATATGATAGAAAAGGGAGCCAGTGATAGCGTGACATGGGACAGGACGGTATGGAAGAAGAAAAAGTATTGCGCCGACCCCAAGTAAGATGGGGTAAGGGCAGGCAGATGATGATATACGCCGTCTCGCACGTGAATCCCAGCATTATGCTGACCGATGGCCCTTTTGCGCGGTGGTGATGCATACATAGTTATTTTTTTTATGTGTCATTATTGACGCAAATAAAACTTATTCTTTTCTTTTTCTATAGCTGGCTATCTAATATTATCAGAAGCTTCCTAGAACCTAGTGTCAATCCTTTGTGCAGCCGCTACTACTGTTACGTAATTAAATAAATCTCGATGTTATCTCGTGTTTCTAACACTAACGAGCGGAGAAAGAATCTAGATAGATAGATAGTGTTCCAGATTAGAGCAATTAAAGCTTCGGCTTGCTTTGTGCCCTCGTGATGAGCTTGAAGACGTATGTATCGCTTGTGTTTGTCCCCTACTATTTTTTTAAATATGCTGCAAAAAATATATTTTGAAATGCTACTTTTTTTTAAATAACTAAGAAATACTCTTTTTCTGCCTGATGTAGGTACGAATTTTGTGTTGCTCAAACCGAGTCTCCAAATGATATAGACAGCTATCAGTCGTTCACATATCATGTTATTTCTGCCTACCTTCAGAACGACTGTTGGTCTGCCTACCTTGGTCAAATGCTTTTCTAGTGGTTGGCCACATCAAATGCATCTTGACTACGATTACTCTGATCACACAAGACACGAGTTTCATAAGAAATTCTAATTTACGAGATTAATATAAAACATTACTATGACTATGTATGTATGAGTAGGTACATCATCTTCGTTAATTAAATAGTTTTTTTATAGTCAAAAGGCTCGCATTTGACCACTATCTCACCTATGGTAAGCGATGATGTGTTCGACGCTGAAGCACGCTTGCCTAGAAAAAACCGATTCAGAGACACCGAGACAAAGTCACAGTCATTATTTTTTTAAAGCGTTATAATTTTACCGGGAGAGAACCAGTAGTATCACCTGCGATATAATCGTCGAGACAGATTGCGAGTACCCACTCGTTAAAGATAAGGCGACTAATGTACATCTCAAGGGATGCGACTGACTGTACCTATGTCGTATATTAATGGTTCTCATTTATAGTGGCCCCTGAGATATTACGAGCAACTTTGTCAGTAGAGCGTGTAGCCAGGTGCAGGACTATGAATGAGTGGTCAAGATTACAATTTGCTTTATTAATGTTATCACTGCTGGGATACAGGACTCCTCTCTGTGAGAGGGAATGGGCCTTAATCCACCACGCGGGCCCAGTGGGGGAAGGTGTCACATGTCTTCGAATTTTTGGTTCTAGGACATGCCGGTTTCATCACGATGTTTAAGCAGTAATAATTTACACAAAGTAAAGCGCTGCCTGGTGCTGGTGGAAGTTGTGGGGATCCGTTGGATGCTAGTCGCATGGGACCGGTCAATATGGCGACGCTTGGGAGAGGCCTATATCCAGCAGTTGACGTCTATCAGCTGAAATAATGATGAAAGCGCCTGCATATAACTTGTAAGTCGTAGCCGTTACCACTGGACCACCACTTGACTGCTCCCCCGCTGCTGCTTTATGCAAATCAATTAATTGATCTGTCCAGTTTTTTCTGAATTATGTTGGGGTCGGCTTGCAGTCTAACCAGATGCTGCTGTTTGCCAATATTTGATACCGATACTGGGTCGCTGGTTAGAGGATTGATAGCAAGTTCATCTTAAATCAACAACTCAGTATCACGGTACCTTAACAGAAAAAGGAGCGTGACACAAGGCACCCAATATTCAGTGTCTAACTACCGACGCAACGGCTGAAAAGCAGACACATTTTCCAGAAATCGGTCGGTCGGTGTCGAAAGAATCGGTCACTTACAGCTCAGTACACATTTCCCCCACACACCAAGCGAGCATCTGCCCGCAGGGTCTAACATTCCGTGATCTACCTGGAAGTCCCTGAACCGCCTCAGAACCCAAGTTGGAAGGTGTAACGCCAATCTCGCTAAATGGGGCTACCTCGACAGAGCAGCAGCAGTTTTCATATGGTGCCGAGTTGCAAATTATGCCCAACCTCTTGTCGTGTCTTCTGTGTCCCAAAATATGCGATCAGGGCGATCTATACGCTGCCACCGAAGACGCCATGGAAGTGGCTAAGTTTTGGGGCCAAAAAAAAATTAGCGACTGTCGTGCCAGCAACACGAAAAAGTAGAAGAACAATGGCAAGACTGATGTTAAAGAGATTTTCGGACTACCCGTAACGACTGCTCTATGCATAATTATCGTATGAATAAGTAGAACGACTGATTTACATTGGCGGGTTGGCTTGGTTCTATATTGGTGTCATCTATCTTCTTCCTGTGGCGGCGTCGTTTATATCAAAGAAAACCACGGTGGTTTTTCATAAAGTGGGTGTGAAAAATCAGCAATATAAATCAGTTGACTTACGTGGTGATGATTGAATATAAAGGAAATAATAGTACATTATGGTACAAGTGTGCAATGTTGGTGATTACCGCTGAGGCGCCATTGAGACCCGAGCCGTAGGTGAGAGTCTTAAGAGAGCCAAGGACGGTAATCATCAATACACACGTGTATCATACGACGTTTTTCAACACACTTGTGAAGCAAATAATACTAAAAAATCATTTTCAACAGTAAAAACGAGTTGTGTTTTTTTTTTCACAATACACATACATACATACATAAACTCACGCCTTTTTCCCATGGGGGTAGGCAGAAACTACAGAACGCCACCTGCTACGATCCTTACATACTTCTTTTACTTCACTCACATTCATACATCTTGTCATACACGAGTTTTGCACAATGGCGGGCAAAATTAATCAGTTTTCTTATGCGCGCGCATTTAACAATGGCGATCGGCCATAGACTAAAAGAATGAGGTTTCTTTTTTATTGGCTTTTCGTGGACAGTGTTTTAGACACGTACAAAATAGGGAATTTAAATTTTTCTTTATTGCAGAGAAATTAAAAATTATATTTGAGTGAAAGTTTTATTTATTAAGCACGTACAAGTTGAAATTATCTATTTAAATACAAAGTTGCATAAAATGAGTAAGCAATAGGTACATTAATTTATTTGTACTATTGAGCACGATCTTTTTTGTATCGAAACTTTTTTAAGAACAAAGCAACTCAACCACTAATTTAAAAAAAAAACTATAACTCACTTGTGAATAATAGCAATGAAAAAGTCACAGTTTGATAACAGATATGATTATGTGCCTACTTGCAGTGAAATTAGAGCCACTTTATGAGCAGGTGTGTTGAAAAGACATTTGCGGCGAAAAAAATCCTAGTTAAGTATTTTCATCAGAATTATGTCCTATATGGTAATGGTAATGTTACCTATGACGGCAAAAAAATGGGTTGTTAAAGGGCCCAAAATCTGTATTTTTCTTAATATTTTTGTAATGTTTGGTTTTACTACAATTTTTGCTCAATGCAAGTTTACTCCTTGATCATATTGTGCGCAAAAAGTCCTACATAAGATTCACTTACAATACTTACGTATTAATTTTCGAGATATGAGCCAAAATATATTTCATCATCTGCCTAGCCTTTTCCCAACTATATTGGGGTCGGCTTCCAGTCTTACCGGATTCAGCTAAGTGCCAGTGTTTTACATGGAGCGACTGCCTATCTGACCTCCACAACCCAGTAACTGGGTAACACGGTACCCCTTGGCAAGACTGGTGTCAGATCTCAAGCTTCTGATTACTCGTAACGACTGTCAAAGATCTTCAAATGACAGCCGGGACCAACGGCTTAACGTGCTTTCCGAGGCACGGAGGAAACTCGGTATGTTGAAATGGTCACCCATCCACGGACCGACCTCGTCAAGCGTTGCTTAACCTTGATGATCGACCCGTGCGGCTGTTATTATTTAGCCACGAGCTCCTCCGAGCCCGAGCCAAAATATATTTCTTGTTGTTTATTTTTTATTTAAAACCTGTGCATATGGTAATTTAGGCTAGTCAAATTATGTTTTTACGATCAAAAGAGTCGTTTAATATCTGTTAGAATGCCACTTTGTCTAGGATCTCTTATCCCAATTTTTCTTTTTTTTTTCTTTCCACATATATTCTGCTTACATACTTTGTCTATCAGTCGTCTTGTCAGTAGTCACGTTCTTTCTAGTTTAAAATGTCTGTCATAGTAAATTACTCCCGCTTTAGCTTATCACCCATACCACAATTCCACAAGTGATCTATCAAGCCCTATTACACTGTCCGTTAGCAAATGAGTCAGTGATTACTATCCCTTAGCTTTTACTTAGTAATGTGCTTAAAACAGGGTTTATATTAGAAGGATATTACTTAAGATTCTTTACTTCCTGCAGAGATATTGAGAATAATTAAGATTATTAAGCTGGTATCTTTATGTTGTGGGTGTTGGCAATCTATTAAGTTGCCAAGGCTTTAAGGTTACACTAGTCGAAAATTCTTCCATACAAATGTAGTCTGGGGATTATTCCACTGTTTGACAATGTACGTTCAAAATAAAAAGTGATATCAATTGATCTTATCATTATCTAGTCCTGTATGGAAACATAAAATTAAAAATAGTTAATATTTGAAAGTTATGAGCGTCGAAAGTTCCACATTCCGACACTAATTTTAAAGCATTTTTGGGCGCAAAAAAATGCCATAAGTAGACGAAAAATTTAAAAACGGCCACCAAACAGGGATAGATTAGTAGTTCAACAATGCAAATAATTTTATTTTGAACAGTTACGTTTAGTCGTTTTTTCATGATATCCAGACTCCCAAGGGTCTAAATTTCGCGCGCTCGGTTTCGTCCTAAATCATTATCCATTTCGCTACAAATTTGCAAAAGTGTGTATTCGTACGCGAACTAGCTTCTTACTGCTCATCACAGCACCTATCTCTTCCGCACGTGTTGTCGGTTGATATAAAATGCATTTTAACCCCGCGCACAAATATAGGGTTTAATATAGCAACAATGTGGACTAGTTTTAATTCAGTTACCGTTTATGAAGCGATTTGGTTACATTACTTTGTACCTACTGTCTTGTGGCTGCTTATGAAGATGACTATAATTTGATAATGATGCAATTTCAACGTTTTCTGATAATGTGGATACATTAATAGTTGAAAGTAAATATGAACTATGATACATAACTATGAAGATCAACCTTTGTAATTTGGTAGTAAGTTGATCATATTTACTCGTTCCAAAACGTATGACTATATGGGGAGGACGGGCAAATAATTGAAGTTTTTCGCCCGTTCCTTTCTATAATGACATTCAAAGAGACGATATGTATACTGATCGTCTCTTTGAATGCTTAAATATGCTCTGAAATTAATGCTCTGAGTTTGAGTTTTTATTTAAGTGCAAGATTTTGTGCTTGTAGTCAAAATAAAAAAAAATGGTGTCAATAAACGAAGAAACTAAAACAGGAAAACGACTTCCGAAATTGAAGTTATTTTTCACTCTGTAAGGATTTTTTTGGCAGTCGGCCATTTTTTGTAAATAGTTTTTTATTTTACACTTTTTAGTTGTGGTACCTAATGAGCAAGTCTATAGTAAGGTCTCAAAATGTACAAAGTTATGCCAGAATATATTACCCGAGTAACATAAAACTTGAACATAACCGGTGAAATTAGTGAACCAGGGTGAACTGTACACAACTGCGTACCCCGCGTAGCACAAGCATACCGGCGTGATGTTATGTTATGAAATGACGTAAACAATAAACAGAAATGTAATTGCAGCAATCCTGAGAGATTTGCCGTTTTTTTATTGAAGAGTTCTGTTGTATATCTCCGAAGTTCTTCATCAGATCTTCACCAAATTTAAATAGGACCACATGAGAAGCACCAGCTTTTAAATAAAAAAAAAAAACATTATTATTATTATGAGCCTGTTATGTCCCACTGCAAGGCAAAGGCCTCCCTTCCCTCTTTCCACTTTTCTCTGTCTTTCTACATCTGGCCAATTCTTCAGATAGATGTTTAATTCGTCACGCCATCTCTTTCTGGGCCTACTGCGTCGCCGGTTCCTGTTATTCGGCATGCAGTCAGTGGTTACTTTTGCCCAATTCTGTTGCGGCAGATGTGGCACGCCCAATTCCACTTTAGTTTGGCGGCTGTTTTGCATACGTCTGCGATTTGTGTTTTGGAACGAAGTATACTGTTCCGAATGCGATCTATGATTTTGACTCCGAATATACTTCGTTCCATCGCTCGCTGGCGGACCCCGAATTCGGACTTTTGACGTTTCGTTAACGACCACGTTTTCGCCATAGGTGAGGGTAGGAAGGATGCACACATCCATGAGTTTCCTTTTTAGAGAAAGTGGAAGTGATCCCTTCATTAGGTGTTTCATCGACCAATAGCTCTTCCATGCGTTTTCGATGCGTCGAGCAACTTCTTTATCTTGCCTCGCCTGGAAAGAGACTATTTGGCCAAGGTATATGTACTCATGGACATATTCAACCTCCACACCCCCAAAGTCTACTTTGCCTTTCGTGCTGTTCGTCATTAATTTCGTTTTCATCATATTCATTTTGAGTCCGACCTCAAGACTGTCGTGGCTCAGTTGTTCCAGCATAAGGCTTAACTCAGCCGCCGAAGACGAGAAAAGGATAATGTCGTCGGCAAAGCGTAGATTTGTTAATCTTCTGTCTCTAATGACAATGCCCTTGTTCCGCCAGTGTACATCTAAATTTTGGGACACTTCTTCAAGCGTTGCTATGAAGAGTTTTGGTGACAGCGGATCCTCTTGTTTGACACCTTTTCGGACTGGAAAGGATGGGCCAGTGGTATCTAAGCGTATGGCAGCTGTACTATTAAGTTAAATTCGTTCCAGTAATTTAACATAAGTGGGTTCTATTTCCTGTTTATAGAGTGTCGTAAAAATGGCTTTATGTGATAGCTGTCTATCAAGCAAGGTATAACGGTAAGTTTAATTCTTCGTGCGTTTCTATCATTTGGTTCAAAGAATGTAGGTGGTCGGTAGTGGACAAGCCGCGGCGGAAACCAGCTTGTCCAGGGGGTTGGTGGAGGTCTAGTTGGTCGGAAATGCGATTTTCAAGGACCTTGATGATAGCTTTGTACAGATGTGAGACAAGGCTAATAGGACGGTAATTGCCTATATCGGATTTGTCGCACTTTCTATAGAGCAGAATTATGTTGGAATGACAGAAGTTACTTGGAAATATGCCAGTTTTTAAAATTGAGTTAAATAAATTACAAATGTGTGAAAATAAAAATTTCTCTCCGACTCGCAGAGTCGCAGTGTGTCTGTAGTAATGCCCTCTTCTCCTGGGCTTTTATTGTACTTCATGCTACTGAGAGCCTTGTGAACTTCAAAACCAGTTATCATTGGGACATCATCAGAGCATGAGTAGACTTCATCTGCAAGCTGGAAAGTTGTGTCGTCATCTGAGTAAAATGATTTGTAAAATTTTGTACAAATTTGAATTAATTTGTCCTATCGCCCTGTCTCACACCATTACAGTCCTTCAAGTGTTTTATAGAGGATCTCCCCGCATCCATCCCACGCTGACCTCAAAGAGCGTTTATTCACTAAAGCGGATTGAGCGAGTTCGGTGTTGTAAAGTCTTATATCTTTTTGGATGCGCCGCTTTACTTTTCAGTATAGCTCTCTAGATTCTGTCTCTCCTCTATAAGGTGAACTGTTAGGTCAGTAAGATTTTTCTGATTGTTCTTAAGGCACTTTATGTTTTGACTAGCTGTTGTGATAACATGTTTTACGTTATTATACTGTGTTTGTATATCTTCTGAACTATTAGAGTCAAGTATGCTGAAACTATTCTTGCGTTGTATATTAAATTTGTCCTTATTTGCAATTAATGTTGTTTTATAATTCCGTTTTATAATTTTTCTAATCATTTTGTTACGATGAATCTTTATGATGAAACTAACTAAAACTCTAAGTGGACGATGGTCTGAACTAAATGTTAGACTGTTAAGTATTTCAACATTTTGTATTATTTGCTTCTTCGAGGAGAGACAAAAATCAATTTCATTCTTCATGTGACCGTCTGGAGAAAGCCAGGTCCAACGACGTTGTGGCTTTGTGGGGAAAAAGCTGTTACATACACTTAAGTTCCGCCCACAAGCAAATTCTAGAAGGCGTTGATCACGTTCATTCCTATCACCCAGAACGTACGGTCCTAGAACGTTCGTGCTATCGGATAGTCTTCTTGGACCAATCTTGCCATTGTAATCGCCCATAATCAGTGTCCAAGTCCCTCTGTGTTCATCGCATGCTCTGTTCACTAGGCCATATAACTCTTCTGCCTCGTCGTTACTATACGAAGATGTTGGAGCATATACCTGGATTACTGTTAGTATATTTCCCTTAGCCACACGAAATTTGAGCAGTGCAATTCCGTTGAAATATGTGACAAATTCTATTATGTTTTCTTTACAGCGCTTCGAGATCAGAAAGCCAACACCATACCTCGTGCTACTTTCTCCATTATAATAGAAGATGGTATTATCTCTTTCTATTGTGTTTTCCCCTTCTCTTCTCACTTCTAGCATTTACATTTTCTAGGGCATGCTCTAGCTCTAGCATTCTCTCTTCAGTTCGTAATGTCCGCACTTTAAATTATATAATTTTAAGCTTTTCGGTGTCCTTTTTGCGTTCCGTAGTTGTTTGGCAGTAGAACCTCGCTCGGCGATTACTCGCCCCAACCGCAGGGTGCACCTGCACACTGCCAATAGCCGCGCACTGAGTGGAGTCACCGAGCACTTGGGTATTGGCTTGATTGTCGTAATTTATAGTAGGAAGGGGTTTAGACAATCAAACCCATCACGCTTGTCTAATGCGGGTTGATGGGTGAGCAGTAGACCTTCCGACTGGGTCCATGGGCACCGCCGTTGACGTGCTAGACGTTCCTCCGCTGCCACCCTAAATTTACATCCTGCCCTGATGTCAACTGTTATATCCGGGCGTCCAGGAAATATTTCTTTCCCGAGCCCTCGGATACCTTAGTGTTGGATTACGAAATGGAACCTAAGTGTGCAGACATATGATGTTCGCCTGCATTTTGCCCTTACTCGTCTTAAATGACACCAGTGTTGCCGAGGGCCACGGGTGTTGTATAAGACGATTAAGGGTTAAGGTTTACTAGATGTTGAGGTAAACGTTTCCGTTAGTCGACTTTTACGACCTGCGCGGGATGATAAGCAGCTGATAAATTATATGTTATTCTTTTGCTCCCACATTAGCATGGAAGGGAAAAAACATCGAAATCGTTCATCTAGTAAAAAGCTTTGAGGATTTAAAAAAAATACAGTCGTATTAATAACCTCCTTCTTTTTGAAGTAGGTTAATAATAAGTGTGTTCTTTATTCTGAAAGTATTAATTTTGTTTCCTTACAGTGAAAGAAAGGTTGCTTTGCTAAAATGTTGATTTCAAAATAATGTCTATAAGTACACAAATGCCCCATAGACCGATTAATTGTATCTTAGTTGACGGCTCGACTAGCCCACAAAAGTACTAGCAGCCACAAGCTATCGGCAAGTTAACACTCTAGTACCGCTACTGGATTTAATGCCTTGTTTAAGATCTTGTTGGAAACGGGTGCTGTAAGCCTACGTAGGTAAGGTGATTCCGTTGGTTAATTTAAGTAGCCTTAGAGGCAATTACTAAGATATTCTCGACTTTGATTGCTGATGTTTAGTGGTGTAGTATTACCTCTAAAGTATATCTGAGGATACTGAGAAACTACTAATCCTAGAAAATACTTACAAACAATTTCGAAGAACTGTTGATACTTATTGATAAATTTTCCGAAGATGCACTAAACTGAACCGCGTCAATAAAACATTTTTCCAAAAAAAACAAACGACTTCCAAATAAAAACACTACAAAGTGAAAAATGACTTCAATTTCAGCAGTCGGTGTTCCTGTTTCCGTTTTTTTTTTTAATTTTCTTATTGCACTTGACCACTATCTCACCTGATGGTAAGCGATGATGTAGTCGATGGTGAAGCACGCTTGCCTAGAAAAAAACCCATTCACTCTTGACTTAAAGACCCCTAGATTGTAGCTATCGGGAAACATAGACTCCGGCAGGGAATTCCACTCCTTAGCTGTACGCATAATAAAAGTGTCCCCAAAACGTTTTGTGCGTATGGGTGGGATGTCCACCATGTACCGATGACGCATCGCCGTACGTCTGGTAGTCCGATGATGGAACGGGCTGGGCGGAATCAAGTCATGCAATTCCATCGCACACTCCCCGAAATGTTATCGATAAAAAACCGACAAACTGGCAACTCGGCGACGATGTTCAAGGCTCTGGAGCTTTGACTTGACCAGTGCCTCATTGCCGATGATTCTCTTGGCCCGCTTTTCAATCGACTCTAGTACATCTAGCTGGTATTTGGCAGATCCGTCCCAGAGATAAGAACAGTACTCCATGCACGATCGAACTTGCGCTTGATACAAGTTGAGCAGCTGTTCCGGCGTGAAGTACCTTCTCACCTTCGCAAGGATCCCCAACTTTTTGGCAGCCAGCTGAGCATTTGCCTCAATGTATGGCCCAAAATTGAGAGTCGATGTCATCGTAACGCCAAGAAGCTCAAGATGGTCCGTTATTGGCACGGTTACACCACGGAAAGTTAGAGCCGGGTGAAATTGGCTCCTTTTAGCGGCAAAAGACACGCCTGGGTTTTTAGCAGCATTAAACTTGACCAGATTGGCATCGCCCCATTCGGAGACTGCCTGCAAGGATAGGTTCGAACGCTCCACCATGGCCTCACGGAGAGACTGGATCTGCGGCCCGGTGGCCCATGCGTTGGACAAGTATCTCTCAGCAACAGTGCTGTCGTCTGCATACCCAAAGGTGCCGGGTTTTAGCAGATCGTTAATGTGCAACAAGAATAATGTTGCTGAGAGTACCGACCCCTGAGGGACCCCGGCATTAATATCCAATTGGTCCGGAAAGCAGCCATCGATAACCACTCGAATGGACCGATCTCTCAGGAAGTCTGCAATCCAATCACACAGACCACCGGGCAGACCGAATGAAGGAAGCTTACCGATAAGGCTTTCGTGCCGGACCATATCGAAAGCCTTCGAGATGTCAAGGGAGACGGCAAGCGCTTCCCCGTGCCTCTCGATGGCCTCACTCCATATGTGAATGGCATACGCTAGAAGATCCCCAGTAGACCGATTTCTGCGGAAGCCGTATTGGCGGTCGCTAAGGATATCGTTAGTTTCTAGGTATGCCAGGAGCTTAGTGTTAAGTACACGCTCCTTACTTTTACAGAGTATGGACGTTACAGAGATGGGCCTTAGTTGGCCGGGTCAGCTTGATTGCCCTTCATGGGCACGGGCTGTACGTTGGCTTGCTTCCAAGCATTCGGCACTTTTCCAGTCTCATATGAAAGGCAAAATAGGCGTGTGAAGATCGGAGACAGTTCAGGCGCACAGGTTCTAAGAACTATAGCTGGTATGCCGTCAGGGCCGCTAGCCTTGTTTACGTCGAGGTTGCGCAGCACCCTACGGACGTCCTTTTGATGGATGCGAATGTCGAAATACTCGTCTCGCATCCATCAGGGGAAGTAGGGGGCCGCGAATCACCAGGATTCAGACGCGAAGATTCCGCAAAAAGAGAGGCAAATAAATTTGCCTTCTCCTCAGCGGTGTGAGCCAGCGACCCATCGGGTTTCAGCAGTGGTGGTTGTGAGGGACGGCAGAAGTTCGACTCGACCGACTTATCCAGGGACCAAAACGCTTTACTACCTGCTGGGTAAGAAGCAAGTTTGGCCCCTATTCGGCCAATGTGGTCGAACCGAGCTCTTCGCAACACCTTCTTGCAGGACTTGGCAGCCCTGTTGTAGGCTTTCTTCTTCAGACCCACGTCACTCGCTTTGCGCGATCGAGCGTCAAATCGTCGTTTCTTCGTTTTTCGACACCGATTGCCGAAATTGAAGAAATTTTTCACTATGTAGTGTTTTTATTTGGGAATCGGTTGATTTTTTTGTAAATAAGGCCAGTTCTATACCTATAATGCGCAAAGTGATGCCAGAATAGATTAACATGAAACTTGAACAAAACCGGTGGAATGAGAGTATACCAGCGCGAACTGTATACCTGCATACCCCGTTAGAGCGTACCAGTGTGATGTTATATTATGAAATGGTGAACAATAAACAGATATGCGATTGCAGCTATCCCGAGTGATTTGCCGTCATTTATTGAAGAATTCTGTTGTATATTCACCGAAGTTCTTCATCAGATCTTGATCAAATTTAAATGGTCACATGACAAGCACCAGCCTTCAAATAAGAATCATCAAAATCGGTTCACGTAGTAAAAAGCTCTGAGGTAAAACAAAGAAGATAAAAAAAATATACAGTCGAATTGATATCCTCCTTTTTGTAGTCGGCTAAAAATTAATTGTGATTGTGAGTGTGTGCATAGGGACTCGTACATCATGGTGATTTGATTCTACTAGCTAAAAGTGTTATATAGTTACCAAATCAAGAACTGTGGAGAACTGCTTAATGGATGATAAATCAATCAATCATCTAAACATTTTTTTAAATCTATTTTTATAAGCCAATATTTAAAAATGTAAAAAAATATGTACTTAATTTGAATAAAGGAGATAATAATATACTGTACTGCTGGACACGGCACGCATTGTTAGGAGGTTCCTCTCTCTCTGGATGATAAATAAACGACATAATATAATATTATAAAGAGGAAAGATTTTTTTGTTGTTTGTTTGCACCGAATAGGCTCTGAAACCACTTGGCCGATTTAAAAAAATCTTTCACCAATAGAAAGCTACATTAGGCCTGAGTAACATAGGCTATTTTTTATTCCGAAAACGGGTCCTGTGTGGTCCACGGGAGCGAAGCCGCAGGGAACAGCTAGTAGCTTATAAAGTCATGCGCACACTATATACAAACCAGTAGTATATTACCCTTTGTTACAAATCACGAACACAGTTGATCGTGAGTTCAGACCTTTACAATCGCTTGTTAAATTGTTCACCTTTAAGGTTGACCAGAATTTAAATTTGTGGTTTACTTAAGTACTAATTTACTGTCTTTATGCGCTATAAATACCCCGGCTTCGAATGCGGAGATTTTAAGGACATTTAGGAGACTCGGTGCCTTAATTAGTAATTAGAGCTCTCCTACCTTTACGATGGTCTGGAATCGTAATTTGTTTAAGTTATTGTAAAACAGTAAATAAAAAAATCTGTTTTAGACGTTACTAGAATATAATAGAATAGAATTTCTCTTTATTCGAGTATCCATGACTCAAAAGATGGTTAGTAAAACTTACAACTATGTTAGTAGCACAGATATTAACACTCGGCGCACGGTTGGCGCAGTGGTTGAGCGATTGACTGCTACGCTGCGTGTCGCGGTTTCGATTCCCGCACGGAACAAATATTTGTATGATCTACAAATAGTTGTTCCGGCTCTGGGTGTTTGTGTATGTGAAATTATATGTTTGTAAACGCACCCACGATACAGGAGAAATTCCTAGTGTGGGGCAACGTTTTTTTAAAAGAAAAAAAAGAAAAAAAAATTAACAAACTGACACTACAAAAACAAAACAACAAATAACAGTGGATCACTGTTGCGACAACCCATGTGAGATGGCACAACAACGACCCACGAAAACACAGTCTAGGCCTCACGAAATCATACTAAGGATACTGCTGGAGCTGCCCAACACCCTGCGCACCATAGATGCACACCTTTTGCGCATGGTTGTGTAGAAACAATCTACATGCGCATCCGCAAACATCCCCGACGCACTACAGAAGCGAGGCAGCCTCACCAGCATCCTAAACGCATTATTGTACTGAACGCGGAGGGCGTTGTACGATCTTTGCGTATATCTAGCCCACAGGCTGCTCGTGTAAAAGGACGTACAGTAGGCTCGAAAGAGCGTTATTTTGACCGTAAGTGAGCATCGTGCAAACCTGCGAGCCAGCATGTTCGCTCTAACCGACAACGCTCTCCGCTCCCGTTCAATGTCGTCATCATCTTTGAGAGGGGGGGTTAATATGTTAATGTCTCATCAACGGTGCGTTTTGGAATAATGTATTGGGGAAATTCCACTGACAAAAACATTGCGTTCAATGCTCAAAAGAGGTGTGTACGTGCTGTGTTTGGGTTGAAAAAGACTGATAGTTGTAGGCCATTATTTAATAAATACAAACTTCTTACTTTGCCTTGTATGTACATCTACGAGACAGCAATATTCGCAAAATCAAACTTGCATCTGTTTCAAACACTGAGATCGAAACGTCGCAATAGAGAGATATGTGCTATTCCACACAAGACTGCATTATACTCAAAGAGTTTTTTAGGAATGGCACCCAAGTTATACAATAAGTTGCCCATTACAATAAGAGATCTTGACAGCATAAACCACTTCAAAAAAGCTCTTCTTGATCTATTGGGCGAAAAAGCTTACTATACAGTCAATGAGTACCTGGAAGACAAATTGGAATCTTATGACATGTTATTTATTAATTTTGAATGTATTATTATTTCTTACCAATTATTAATTAAAAATTATAATTAGTATATTTGTACGCCGTTGATGGCAAGACATAGCGTTCATTTTTATTAACATTGTCAACTGTACCTTTTATTTACCTATGTTCTACAAATAAAAATATTTGAATTTGAATATATGACCTAGATATTTAAACTTATGGACTCTTTTTAAAGGCGTGCCATACTACTACTACTAGACCCTACTAGTCTATCGTTTAGAATAAAGACTAAATGATCAGTTACTGAATTGGCTTATTTGCTGAGACATTAGCTGCCTGCATGGAATTAGTATGTCTTCCATCCTTATAACTTACTAGGTTCTGCCAGCGGCTTCGCCCGCGTGAACCTCGGAAATTGTCCTATGGAACATATTCCCAGAATTAAAAGTATCCTATGTGCTATTCCTGACTATAATCTTTCGCTGTGACAAATTTCATCCAGTTGCGTCCAGCCGTTTGAGCGTGAAGAAATAACAAACACACACACACACTCACAAACTTTCGCCTTTATTAGTGTGATGGTCTATGTGTTATTTTGATGCTTATTAATGTAAAGTTTTATCAAAATTCGTTCAGTCGTTTTTGCATGAAAGAGTAACAAACATCTATCCATCCTCCAGACTTTCGCATTTATAATAGTAGTACATCACATCACATCAACATCCTATTAATTTGCCCACTGCTGGGACACAGGCCTCCTCTCTGTGAGAGGGGATGGGCCGTAATCCAACAAGCGGACCCAGTGCGGGTTGATGGATGTTACATGTCTTTGAATTTTTTGGTTCTAGGACATGCCGGTTTCCTCACGATGTTTCCCTTCACCGTTTTTGAGAGCAGTGGTGGTGAAATAATTTACACAAAGTAAAACGCCTGTCTGGGTTCGAACCCACGACCCATAACTTGTAAGTCGCGGCCTTTACCACAGGGCCACCACTGCTCTAATAGTAGTAAGATTTCTTCAAACTAATTATCATAATTATTTATTTGCATACAATGTGGTAGGTCCAAGACATCTTACAGTAATTCAGTGCAAGGACACATGCCGCCATTTACTAAATGTTTAAAAATAAAGGGGCCAGGTTGCCTGGAAGAGATTGCGGAATGCGATAAGAACGCCCGTTGTATGTTTTTAGTATTAAGTTTCCTTTTTAGGGTTCCGTACCCAAAGGGTAAAAACGGGACCCTATAACTAAAACTCCGCGATCCGTCTGTCTGTCTATCTGTCCGTCTGTCACCAGGCTGTATCTCATGAACCATGATTGCTAGACAGCTAAAATTTTCACAGATGATGTCTTTATGTTGCCGCTATAACAACTAATACTAAAAACAGAACAAAATAAATATTTAAGTGGGGCTTCCATATAACAAACGTGATTTTTTTGTCGTTTTTTGCGATAATGGTACGGAACCCTTCGTGCGCGAGTCCGACTCGCTCTTGGCCGGATTTTTCGATATTGCTTGTCAATCCCATACAATTATGTCTTTTCGGGAATCGCTATCGCCACGCTTTCGATGATAGAATGTCATTTGTCTAGGGCCTCTGGGTAGGATTTTCAGGAAAATTGGTTTTAGGTTTTCCATAAGGTATTTCTTGAGTGACAACGGCCGATTGGTGACAACGGCTCGATCGCCATTTTACACTGGATTTAATGAAACTTGTTTATATATGTTTCTCTGTACATTACACTAGTGCGGAACCCTTCAGGCAGGTTATGAGTGTAAGTGCAGTGGCATTTATTTGAGATACCAAGTGAGTATACCTGAAATATACATCACATTGTAATATCAGACTCATTTGGTTGACACTCACACTATGAATTTCTATTATATGCGTGCGCGAGTCCGACTCGCACTTGGCCGGTTTTATTCTTGTATATTACGGTATACAATAAAGTGCATATAAATAAATAAATAAAGGGGCTCCCCTTTTATCAAGGAAAAATTGCAAAATTGGTAAAATATTGACTATGTTTATTGTAAGTTAGGCTTTCTAGATTTCTAGATGATTGTTAACATTTGTTAACTTTTTATTTCGTGCATTATTTTTTTTGTTTGTTTTTTTGTTTCAATTTCGTACGACTTATTGTCGGGCCTACGTTGTCCCCCCATATCCAAGTACTAATGCTGTAACATGGAAATATTGTAAACAAAAAAATTTAAAAGAGTAACCATGGAGTTTCTTGCCGGTTCTTCTCCATAGGAAACGACTAACCCGAACCGTGCACCTTTTGTCGACGTTTTATAAGTGCCCATGTAGGCCTATGTACAATAAAAATTTTTGATTTTGATTTTGAGTTGACGAATATTACGCTTTTATGGTTCAGGTCCAGTTTTGGAGTGGCCACCGCGAACAGGGAGACGTTGCGTTGGAAGGCCTCCCACCAGGTGGACCGATAACCTGGTGAAGGTTGCGGGGATCCACTGAATGCGGGACACACAGGACCGGTCAATGTGGCTACGCTTGTGAGGCCTAAGTCCAGCAGTGAACGTTTATCGGCAGATATGATGATGATGATGAAGCATCAAAATCGATCAACGCGTTTGATCTCTAGAACGCCACATAGGAACAAATATACATACATACAAAGACTGATAAACACATTACTTTCCTTCAGCAGTCGGGTAAAAATAAAGGGACTTCCCTTTATCAAAAACAAAAAAGAGGACATTTTTGAAAATTTTGTATATGTTTAATTTAACTTGCCGAATATTATGCTTACAGATTTATTCCGAATCCATCAAGCTGGAAAGCCATGAAATTATACCATTATCTGATATTCCTTATTAAATCGAAAACATCACAATTGTCCTACGGTGCTCTTCACACAATTAACATTACCTGCTCTTTCCACAGTTTCACGAACCCCCTTCATACCTCCATAATCTCGACCTTTATCAAAGTAGCAGAACGTAAGGCTCGAGATGATTCCTGACTGCATTAATAATTTACTTGTAATGCCCGCTTTCCAATCCTAAGTCGAATAAAGGTATTAACGTGTTGATGTACCAGGTGCGAAGGTGCGACTGAAAGCGGGGTTGTACAAGCAGCAGCGACAGCGAAAATGCTGATTACTGGCTTAGATGAGTTTTGCTAAAGCTTTGTTGATTTAAATTTCACATAAAATGGTTGTACATGATCGGACTCAGATGCCAGAAATATCCTCAAAGTAAAAATTTAATCAATCAAATCACTACATATACAGAACTAGCTGTTCCCCGCGGCTTCGCTCCTGTGGGCCACACAGGATCCGTTTTCGGGATAAAAAAATAGCCTATGTCACTCAGGAATAATGTGGCTTTCTATTAGTGAAAGTTTTTTTTAAATCGGTCCAGTAGTTTCGGAGCCTATTCGGTACAAACAAACAAACAAAAACATCTTTCCTCTTTATAATATTATTAGTATAGATGAGTTTTTTAAGTGAGCGTGGATGGCCAAAGCCGAAACTATGAGGAATAACGAAAACGCCCATTTAAAAAAACTCACCCTGTGTACAACCGAACATAGAAACTGGAGGAGGTTTTTGAAAGTCGGCTAAAAATAGGTAATATTTCTCTTAAAAAAATTAAGATTAAACAAGAACATATTTTTTTTATGATCCATTCTAGTAGATGTTAATTTTACACACAATTCAGTAACAAATCTGTGCATATAGCGCCATCTAGTGACATTTATTTGAACCAAATTTTCTTTGTATTTATTTGAACCAAATTTTCTTTGTTAGACCCCGTGACCTTACCTATTTTATGACCGTACCATAAAAGCTTGTCTATGGTCTAAGGCGAGAAAAATAGCTCCCAGTATGACCCAAGACTCACACCTTGTAAAGTATTCAGGGATCGCGTCACATGAGGGTCGGTAATACTTTACCGCTGTCTCCTGTGCTGACCGGCGGCGGCGCCATACATAAGAACCTAATTATCTTAATTACGTTGCTAAAACGTATCGTGCTTAATTATTATCTTACTTAAATAAGCCTACTAATGTTATAAATGCGATGTATGGATGTTTGTTACTCAACCACGCCGGAACGGCTGAACGAGTCTGGATGAAATTTTGCACAGAGATAGATTATAGTCTGGAATAGCACATGTGCTTAGGTGGTGGGTGATCCCTTGGGACAATAAAATACTTTTCACCCGGGCGAAGCCGCTGGCGAATGCTAGTCTATACTAATATTGTAAAGTGGAAAGATTTTTTTGTTTGTACCGAATAGGCTCCGAAACTACTGGACCGATTTGAAAAATTCATTCACCAACAGAAAGCTACATTATTCCTGAGTGACATAGCCTATTTTTAAGCCCGAAAATGGGTCCTGTGGGGTGGTCCACGGGAGCGAAGCCGCGGGCAACAGCTAGTATTATATACATGTGAAATTGTTTATTCTAGGTTTTTAGCTGAATTTCGTAGAGAGGTTTTGGAAGTTTGGTTAGCCTGGTGAATTAATTACTGTTGTGTTTTTAAATTAGGTGGTGAATAAGTAAAGTTACCTAAAAAGGTTGGGCATTCTAAATGGGCCCAATTTATGATTACAGCGTTTTCAAAGGGTTTTCCTTTAGCATAATTTTGCAAATTCATCTGATAGAAGCGTACCTATTTTAAAACGAATCGCTCAAATTTTAAATTTGGTAATATTTTTTTCGGTTTGTTTTAAAATTTAGATTCAGAGGCGTTGTTTCAGTCGGTTCTTGTATTGCCAAATTATCCTTAATCCGGCAGATACAAATTGTACCTAGGTATCTATTTTAGAATATTTCAATCGACAATGCTTTGACAGAGCTCCACTCGATATCAACTAAACGTTCTATTCCAGAAACATCACAATGTTGAACTAAAAGTTTTACCATCATTTTCCAGCCTGGCTAAGTAAATAAAGCAACATGCACACTGCTCAACGTTGCGGCCAAACCGACAGGAATGCGTCATCCGGCGCGATGCAACGGGAAAACTCTGCGGTTTTGTGGCCGACTCTAATTAAACCACTGCATAATTAGGTTGCGTGCCGTGGTAAGAGCAGTGGACATGTGTGTAGGGGCTAGTATGTGTAGGTAGGTGGACAGTACGTAACTTCACAGATTAGGTAGAGGTGCACCCTGGTAATCTAACAGAATCAGGTGGAGAGAGATCGTGAGGCGAGTCATAAAAACACCAGTGATTGGACAAATTTCATCGTCTTCATGACGGCTCTGTCAAGAGAAAACCAAAGAAGATACCCCATGTAGCGGCACCGACGTCTCCACTTACGAACTAATGACATGACCTCACACAAATCCACATCGCGCAAGCAAAGTTTTCAGCGCGATTTGAACACATACAACAGTCCGACAATAACCGTTGGGCAGTTGCCCGGACCAGACATAACACGCGTCTGGTCGGAGGATCCTCCCTTTTCTAGGGTTTGTGGGACTTTACACCCTGTTCCACCTACCCCCAAACTGGTGACCCTCGAACATGAACATCAGCGCAGCCCCAGTACCCACGACATCTACGGGGGTATCCTGACCACCAGCATGCAGCGGACGCGCATTCTTGGTCATCACCCTCAGCTTCTTTCATCACAGCTCCGACCCACTGGAGCCTCAGCACTGTCCCGACTCACTGGGACATCTCACCGCTCCGAACCACTGGAGCCAGCACCACTTTCTCGACTCACTGAGATATCATCACCCCGACCCACTGGGTAAAACCGCATACAGTTCCGACTCACCGCGAACTCTGTGACTTCCGGTTCCGACTCACGGGAACCAACCTTCCACTGGCCAGGCACTCATCACAAGATGTACGGACCACTCAACCAGCTATCGACTTCCGGTTTCCGGAGGGGAGTGATGTAGCGGCACCGACGGTTTCAGCTGAGTACCAGTGTATTTTTTAAGAAAAGCTTTGGCCGACACTAGGATTTTATTCCTTTATCGTGGGCGCGATTACAAACATTTAAACTCACATACATAAGACACCCAGATCTGGAACAATTATCTGTAGGCCATACAAATATTTGTTCTGTGCGGGAATCGAACCCACGACGCAGCACAGCAGTCGATCGCTCAACCACTGCGCCAACCGTGTCGTCGTTTTACATGGAGTGACTGCCTATCTGACCTCCACAACCCAGTAACTGGAAAACACGATACCTCTTGGGAAGACTGGTGTCAGATCTCAGGCTTCTGACTACCCGTAACGACTGTCAATGACACACAGCCGAGACCAATGGCTTCACGTGATTTCCGAGGCACGGAAGAAACTCGCTATGTAAAGATCCCAACCACCTATCCAACCCAATAACCCATAACCCATCCACAAAATACCAATAACCCATCCATTGACTGACTTTGGCAAGCGTTGCTTAACCTTGATGATCCACCCGTGCGGCTGTAATTATTTAGCCACAAGCTGTCACATGTCTTCGATTTTTTGTTTTCTAAGACATGCCGGTTTCCTCACGATGTTTTCCTTCACCGTTTTGTGAGCAGTGTTGATGAAATAATTTACACAAAGTAAAGCGCCTGTCTGGATTCATACCACGACCTACAACTTGTAAGTCGCGGCCGATACCACTGGGCCACCACTGCTCTAATTAAATTAAAATTACGTTTATCCTTGCCGTTCAAAAGATAATTAGATTTTTCATACTGGCTACATAAAACAAATATAATTCCTTCGTTTTTATGCAGAATTAACTCGGATATAATTTTTGTTTGTACTAATAATAGCGATATTCGGCAAAAAACAAAATTGAAATCCCTAAGTCTGTGAAATCTGATTTTCACCTTGAGACAGGGGAATGCCTTATTACGCTCACATTTCACAAGAGATGTTTAAGTGGCATGTAATAAAGGTGAAATCTATTGGCATCGACAAACGACAAATCTAGACTATGGGTTGGCCATATTTAATTCCTGGTGACCCCAGGATCACATGCATAACAATTACTTCTGCGACCACTGGTCTAACGAGACAGTATTTTTGGATTTAATGTGCTAAATTACAACGTGATCAGAGTTAGTTGTTAGACATCACATCACATCATCAGCCTATTAATGTTCCCACTGCTGGGATACAGGCCTCCTCTCTGTGAGAGGGAATGGGCCGTAATCCACCACGCGGGCCCAGTGCGGGTTGGTGGATGTCACATGTCTTCGAATTTTTGGTATTAGGACATGCCGGTTTCCTCACGATGTTTTCCTTCACCGTTTTGAGAGCAGTGGTGATGAAATAATTTACACAAAGTAAAGCGCCTGCCTGGGCTCGAACCTACGACCTGCAACTTGTAAGTCGCGGCCGATACCACTGGGCCACCACTGCTCCCATCCTCCGTTATTAGACATAATTATTTCTAATAGCAAAACACTGCGCTCGTTGTGTGCATTGCTTCGTTATCCGCCATTGCTGCAACGCTGCCAGGTTCAGACATTGTATGTCCTTCCAGGAACTTTTCTTGCGTACCTCCTTGAACCAGTCCTCGCGGTACACGTCCAGTTCCGCTCCGAAGTCATTGACGTTTACCTACTGACAAAACCTCATCAATTTTGCTATACTAATAAGTATAACATTTATAGTAAAAAAGGCTGATGGAAGGTACCTATTAGTCATACCATAGCCTTTGGTAGACCGGAACCATAACCCAGCTGAGGTGAAATTAAATCAGTTCCTACTGAAAGTATCTACTTTTCTAATTAACTAATCAAAACTACTGTATCATTAATGCCCCATCAGTGTTAATAACATGATACTCATGTGGTCTGTCATACTCGTAGAGCAAAAAATCGACCAGAGCCGCCATTAATAGTGCGCCGAAGACGTGTTTGGCGTCGTCCTAATTGTAAGCTCTGCATCACCCAACGGTCGACTGGTAGAAAATGCCGATGGCATTAATTCTGCCTCTATACGTTTGTGTGCATGAAGTATTAAATCAATAAATAATAAATCAAAAAGCGAGCATCGCGCGAATATGCGATCGTCGCTTTTGTACGGCAAACCGTCTCGTCTACCTTGCCAGTTTACCTTGCCAATGAACGCAAGGATTGCGTATTCGCGCGATGATCGCTTTCCATTAGGACTTCACTTTAGTCAAAATTGGAATGGGACGTCAATATCTAGGAGTAAACGGTGACAGACACTGACACGCTTATATTGTATCTAGAGGCTTTAGAAAAAGTGTATTTCTGTCAGCAATAAATGCACAAGGAAGCCAGACCCCAAATAAATTAGGAATGAGTCCATGGGGCAGGAAGAAGAAGAAGAAGTCATTCTTTCAGCTATGGTGACTGTCTAGTGCCAAAACCCTACCTTCATTTTAAAATACCTGTTCAATGATACCACATATAACGGAGGGGGGCGAATTTTTTTTTTATTGTTCATGGTGTCGTACTCCCTAGAAGGCGCCATATTTAATTTAATGTGACTTCGTATAGCCTATAAACAGCGGACAAATAAGACGCTTCCAACATCACCTCATTTGTCAAATTATGAATGAAAGAAAATTGTGTTTATTGTCATTGAAAACAAAACACCTTAAAATTAAACAAAATAAATAAATAAAACTATTAATGCCAAAAGGGCCTCAGCTCAGCATAATGTCAAATGGTAATCCAGAGTATACCACCTGACGCTGATTTTCTGCTGCAGCCCACGAGTGCCATACGCTGAATGGTGCTGATACATGTGTCATGTTCGTGAACGGGCGCTGTCGGTTGGGACTGGTCATCTCTTAGCTGCCATGGTTTATTTTAATTGATTCTAATTTTATTTCTGAATTGTCTTTTTATATTTACTATGGACACTTTTAACTTTCTACATCGTTCTCACATAATGTGTAATCTCAACATGAATGATGTAACAAATGATTTGTAATAATTACCTAATTGAAAAAGAGTGTCCATGGAGTTTCTTGCCCGTTCTTCTCCATAGAGATCTACGCCTTGGAATGGGCATCTACGGTACTTTCACAGTTATTATGTCTTGTGACTGGGACTGTAGCACCATAATTTTGTAATATTTTATTTTGTCTTTTGACAATTCAAAAGTGCCTGTAACTGGCCTACTTGAAATAAAGTGCTTTGACTTTGACTTTGACTTTGCTCGAAAACACCAACACATGTTTATAACATAGGTACTGAATTTAAAGTAAAGATAAAATTTTTGCGACTCTTAAATATAACATAACAAAAATAAAAGTTGTTTGTGCCCATTGACAAAAGAGAACTAATAAAATAAGAATTGTATTACATCATTAAAACGGGGGCAGGTCGTTGGACTAAAATAAATTAAAAGACGATAATAAAAGCAAAAATGATAAAATCGATCCATGTATAAAATTGATGAAAACTGTTTAAAATTGATAAATTAGAATACAAACAATAAAAATAGTAACAATAATAAAAAATATAAAAAAAAATAATTTCATTGGTAAAAATTGAAAGACGTATAAAATCAATAAAGTCTAAAAATGTATAAAGTTAAGTGATACAATGCCAACATTGAGAAATGCATAGGGTACAGTGATATACTGAATATACCTAGTTGATAAAAAAGAAATAATAATAACAACAAAAATATATTGTGCTTTAAATGGCTGACGTGTCAACACGAACATCTTTAAATATGACAGGTAGTTTAGAAGTTATGAGGGAACAGATGAACATTCATACACACATACATACACACCAACATACCGGTCAAAAACCCTCCCTTTGCCCGAAGCAATAAGCAAGAAAGCGTAGTCGGGTAAAAAAGGGTTTGATCACGTGACAATTAGATAGCAATGTCAGTCAGTACCATTTTTTTTTTACCTTTTGTCAATGGCGATCGCGGCGCTAACGTTTGTAAAATATCAATTGTCTTAAGTATCAAGTTTAGTGTTGACAATGCTGTCTCTAGCAGTGCTCTATGGTCATACTCATATTCACAGTAGCATAGAGTTAGCGGTTTGTGATTACCAAACAACAGCAAACTGATAAATTAGCTCGGTTTGTTTGTTTAACATTGATTGGCACGAAGCTAATATTGTTTGCGGCAAATATTCGGATGTTTAAACAAGGTGTTATGTTTCGAAATTAATGTTTTAGGAGTTAATTAATATTGGTTTGGGTTTAATTAACTGTAAATTGCGTTTAAAGATCAAAAGACAACATCTCTCATTACGGCAATCATCATTGCCTTAATTAGACTATCAAGCAAGTATCATCATGTACGCTTGTATACCCCGACGGGCTAGACAGAAGTGTACATAAAACACACCGTCATGTCGTCAGATATGTTATGATCCCATATGATACAGAGCAAGTTAAGTACATAAACGTCCACTGTCAATCAATGCCTTTCAATTGTTGAACAATTTCATCATGATCTGTCTTAACAACAATGACATATTGTCAGGAATAATCGTTTGATAAAATTATTTATTGATCGCCGTTTGTTAGTGTTTGTAGACAAGAGTACGCTGTCTAAAGTACAATTTCCACCAAACGGCACCACGCATCGCAACGGATCGGAAAGGTTGCAAACGGATACGGCGACAGCCGATCGCGTCCGGCAGGATATCGATGCATACGAAGGGCTCCGTACGGCTTCCGTCACTTACGTACGTATCCGTATCTGCGCCTGTATGTTCATTTCTGGTAGTGGTATGCTTTTTAACAAAAAAAAACTGTTTTCCTTCTAAATCCATGATTGCATGAGTGACGTCAAATGACAGCGCATTCTCAAGAATGAGTGGTGCCGCCGCCCGCTGTCCGGCTACAGCTACGAGCGCACGCGGCGGCAATCGAAAGGATTCGATCGGATACGACGACGACACACGAACGAAGCCAACCGCGCGTCTCAGCATGCTTTCGGCTCCGAACGCTTGTCGCGGTAGATGTTCACCGTCAAGCTGCTGTGCGCGGCTTGTAATAATTCGTTTAAACATTGGCAAAGCCGTTCGGATCCGATTCGATGCGTGCGTTTTGTGGAAATTGTACTTAATACTTATGACATAATCCCGAAATAATTTCTTACGAAGCGTGCCTGAAACCACATATTCATTTAAATATTCATTACAAAAGTTTATCAAAAACATCTTCATTACAGCCAAAAGATGTCCAGAACTTTTCGGCTCCATTCACCATACTGCGAGCAATGTGCCCTACCCACTGCCCACTGCGTAAAGCAATATGTAATGTTTGGTTTAGTAGTGACCCCGAATGATTAAAACTGTAAAGTTTAATGTGGGACGAAGTAGGATCGAAGAACCATCGGCCACCCAAGAAAAGATAGACCCCCTTTTCCGCACTTAGATTCCCATTTGGTCCGTTGTGCGTGCAGGCCTCCTCTCTGTGAGAGGGAATGGGCCGTAATCCACCACGTGGGCCCAATGCGGTTGGTGGAAGTCACATGTCTTCAAATTTTTGGTTCTAAGACATGTCGGTTTCCTCACGATGTTTTTCTTCACCGTTTTGAGTGCAGTGGTGATGAAATAATTTACACAAAGTAAAGCCTGGCTTCGAACCCACGATCTACAACTTGTAAGTCGCGGCCGTTACCGCTTCCCATCGGCCACCTTATAGACACAACCCTTTGTATTCTAGAACAAGTAAACACAGACAGACAGTCGCACACTAAACTTATCTCAGAAACCAGGTAAACAGTGGATTTCTCATTGCAGAACTAGGTAAGCCCCAGCAAAAAAGGGCCCACATACACATGTAATAATTCCAGTCGACACCTGTTCTCGTCAGCACTTTGTTAACACATCAACACGCTATAAAGGGTAGGCAGAAGTTGTGGACATAAAAGTAGACGGATTTACGATTGACGGTGTCGCCAATTACGGTTTTTATTATGTACAGTAAAATGGATGACTGTTACACCGACGCGTAAGGTTTTCAGTAGCGTTTTTGATCGGCTGCTGTTTTGGGCCCGTTTTTTGTGAACTGATAGTTTTCCTTTCATGACTAATACAAAAAAAGGAGAGAGGTTTTTTATTTCTAAGGTGTGTTTGGATCACCTCTGCCTAACAATATGGTATACACATGCGTGAGTTTATGTTTTGTACTAAAGAAAATCTTATCGCCTGCAAAGAAAGCAGTGTTAAAAGTCTTTGGCAATAATGTTGCGGGAATTCGCTGGATGCGTTATGCTCAGGCCCTATCGGTGTGGTGATGCTTGAAGGAGGCCAATGTCCAGTAGTGGACGTCTTTCAACTAAAAAGAATATGATTACTGTGGTTGTTGTGGTAGGCTCTTTGGAACTTTTATGAAAGCTTCAAAGTGTCCAAAGTGCTAATTGAAAAGAAAGCAAGCTATTTACTCATCGTCTTGTAATTAATTGCCCACAACTTAATTTACATGTGTTGCGTTAGCGCCGTGTGACACATGCTTCACACTCACTTCCACATTAGGATTCCCTGTGATGCAACGTCGTGGCTGTCATTATAAAAACTAATTGGAACCACGTGAATAGAATATGAACTGCTTGAGTTAGAAACAAGTAGGGTTTCGAGCTAATCTAATTTAAGTAATGACTACACTGAGTATCTTATATTAACACGTTTTTTGTGATTTCAGTTGTATTTTTTCTTATTAGAAATTCCTTGTATTCTGGTATAAGTAAATCTATACTAATATTACAAAGCTGAAGAGTTTATTTGTTTGAAAGCGCTAATCTCAGAAACTACTGATTGGAATTGAAAAATTCTTTTTGTGTTGGATAGTCCATTTATCGAGGAAGATTATAGGCTATATAAGATTGCGCTACGACCAATAGGAGCGGAGCATAAATAAAAAATGTTGCAAAAACGGGCAAAATTATTCTTTTTTTATCCTGATTGAGAGCTTCCGTTGCGTGCGCTGCGTAAACGGTATAAGTTACGCAATAATTATGTATATACGGTAGGTAAGGTAAGTAGAGTAGATGGGTAGGTAGGTAGACAGTTGACGGGAGCGAAGCCGCGTGTGACAGCTAGTATCTAATAAGTGAATCGTTTGTCTTGGTATATTTATGTGAAGAGGAGAGATGAAACGCAGTTTACTAAAAGATTTGGGGCCGATCAAGTATTACGTAGGCCGATTTATAACAATTATTTATCCCTCCTCCCCTTGTCAGTAAAGCTTTTATCCCCCCCTCGCATGCTTACGTAAACATTGGTATATGCATTTTTGTTTTAATGTATGTATTCTGTTTTTTTATTGATTCATGAGATTCAATTCCCCTGCTCGGTTCTAAGCGAGTACCTAAACGTATTCATTATTTGTGGGAATCACCGAATATGTGCCGGTTGCCATATGTGTAAAATAGTAAATAATTGCTGCTGACGTAATCACCATCTAGACCCATGGGTATCCATCAAAAATAAGCAAAGCATATACCCTCCCGCCCCCCTATAGTGCTATCTTAATACTTGAACGGTCCCTTTATGAATAAAGAAATGGGAGTCATTGATAGTGTGACAGTTAACAGAAGGGATTGGAAGAAGAAAATGTGGTGTGCCGATCCCAAGAGCTAGTTCTTGCATTCACTGATAACAGTATTTGTGCCACATGTTAAATTTAGTGTTGTTTTTTTTTTATTTTTTTTTTCTTGTTTTTTTTTTGCCTTTGTATAGATTCTTTTACCGATTGTGAATGTGTGAATATTGTAGGCTTTCTAGATTTCTAGATGATTGTTAACATTTGTTAACTTTTTATTTCGATTTACATTATTTTTTTGTTTGTTTTTTTTTTAATTGCGTACGACTTATTGTCGGGCCTACGTTGTCCCCCCATACAACAAACAATAATTAATTCAATTCAATTTCAATTTTATTTCAATTTTGTGTTTACAATATTTCCATGTTACAGCATTAGTACTTGGATATGGATCCAAGTACTAATGCTGTAACATGGAAATATTGTAAACACAAAATTTTTAAAAGAGTAATCATGGAGTTTCTTGCCGGTACTTCTCCATAGGAAACGACTAACCCGAACCGTGCACCTTTTGTCGACGTTTTATGAGTGCCCATGTAGGCCTATGTACAATAAAAAAATTGATTTTGATTCCAATATTTACCATCTTAATTTACTTGTCAATCAGGTTCACCCATGATTGTTGATCGATAAGAATCTGTTAAATATTTTCGGTCCCGTTTCAAAGACGCCACCGGCCACGAGCACGACCATAAAGCGTCGCACTGCAAAAGGCAATACAGATAATTTTAAAAAGTTTTCTCCCACAACTAAAGATACGGTAACACTTCATCCACGTCCCCATACATTACGTGTGCAACACTTCTGTGTAACAACACTTGACAAGTAAATTTGACAGTCGCCTGCTTTCCCGAAGACAGAGAGTAGATTGCCAACAGAAGGTCGACTTCATAAAGCGAGCGAAAACGCACGCACACTTACATAGTTACGTACATGAACGTTTGTATGTACGGTAAGGCCAATTCTCGTACTGAAAAACGTTCAAATTCAATTTCATCTCGACAAAAATCGATATTAAAAACTTGTCAATATGTATGTGGAAAATAAATGACGATGACACGGTTGGATCAGTGGTTGAGCGATCGGCTGCTGCGCTGCGTGTCGCGAGTTCGATTCCTACATGGAACAAATATTTGTGTTGCCTATAGATAGTTGTTCCGGTCTGATTGTTTGTGTATGTGAGATTATATGTCTGTAAATGCCTCACGGTATAGGAGAAATTCGTAGTGTGGGGCAAAGAATAATTTGTAGCCGAATAAGACTGATATTACAATGTGATGTATCTTTCAGGTATACTCACTTGGTATCTCAAATAAATGCCACTGCACTTACACTCATAACCTGCCTGAAGGGTTCCGCACTAGTGTAATATAATATACAGAGAAACATTGACATTTTGCGATCGTGCCGTTGTCACCAATCGAGCAGAAATCCATACTCTGGTCTTCTACTCGGGAAATACCTTATGGAAAACCTAAAACCAATTTTCCTAAAAATCTTACCCAGAGGCCCTAGACAAGTGACATTCTATCATCGAAAGCGTGGCGATAGCGATTCCCGAAAAGGCAAAATTGTATGGGATTGACAAGCGATATCGAAAAATCCGGCCAAATGCGAGTCGGACTCGCGCACGTTGTGTTCCGTACCAGTATCGCAAAAAACGGCACAAAAATCACGTATGTTGTATGGGAGCCCCACTTAAATACTTATTTTATTCTGATTTTGGTATTTGTTGTTATTGCGGCAACAGAAATACATCATCTATGAAAATTTCAACTGTCTAGCTATCACGGTTCATGAGATACAGTCTGGTGTCAGACAGGCAGACAGACCGCGGAGTCTTAGTAATAGGATCCCGTTTTTACCCTTTGGGTACGGAACCCTAAAAAATCACGTTTACAAACCCTTATATTTCGACTATCGCCTTCGCTGACATCGAGTCTGGACATCAGTGTTCAGCTGTCATCTTTATGACATTTGTCCGACGAAGCACACGTTTATGTGTGCACCTCTCTTTTGGTTGTTCTATTGAGTCGACCTTCTGATCTTATCTATTCTGTGTCGAAGCGGCGCGGGCGCTGCAGAGATGCGGCTAATCGTTATAGCGTTGCTATCACTTTCACTCATCTGTAGGGCTGCCATGGAAACGGTTATGGACAGGTCTACTTAAGGTTTAATTTGTATTAATAAATTAATTGTGGTTTAATTGTGGGAGATGTCTAGTTTCTTAGGTCAGTTTATCTATAGTCAAATAATTGAATTGGATTGAGATTATGATTATTTATGTGAATTAGTTGTTCTTTTTTAGGGTTCCGTACCTAAATGGTAATAACGGGACCCTATTACTAAGACTCCGCGGTTCGTCTGTCTGTCTGTCTGTCACCAAACTGTATCTCATGAACCGTTATAGCTAGATAGATGAAATTTTCACAGATGATGTATTTCTGTTGCCGCTATAACAAGAAATGCGACAATGGTACGGAACCCTTCGTGCGCGAGTCCGACTCGCACATGGCCGGCTGTTTTTTAAAACGTAACAATATTTTTGGAGCCCTTTTTTAACATTGCTCGTTATTTTATATGAATAATTGTCATAATTTTATTGAATTCAACAAAAGTAATACTAAACTAGTGAGTTTATTCATCAATTAAGCCTTAACATCTGTAAAAAAAACATAATTTTATAATATAGCGTCACTACGATTGCTTGAAACTTTAGCTACTGGCTTCTGTTACTGACGACCCAGTGCAGCGCAAAAGCCTCCTCTTATACAGAGTAAGCTCAAACATTAATCACCAATTCACTACGCTTATAAACGCCCGCAAAAAATACTAAACACATCATGTGACACCCCTGCACATCTAAAAAGCAAGTCCTCGTCGCTCGTGGTTTGTGACTTACGATCTAAGAAAGTTACGGGATTGATTTATTGTTTTATAACTACACCACATTCGAAATCTTAAACTGGTTCACGATAATTTACTGGCTTTGTCGACTTGAAACATGACTGAAGTTTACTATCTCCGCTTAGTTTTTATGTCGGAAGAGAAGTCTTCACGTGTGGCAGATTTACATTGATCCAGTGTTATAGTACGGCGTTAAAATCCATTAACAATGGATGACTGGATCGATATGAAACATAAATAAATAAAATAAAATAAAAATGCCTTATATTTCTTACTAAAAAATACAAATATAAATTTATTTCTAATTATCTTCTAGGACTATTGTGTTTAAACTTACACCTTATATTTATAGATATATATTTTACTATTTATGTATGAACCCCTCGTTCTCGAAGGTGAAGGTCTGAGAGAGATTTCCAAGTATCCCCGTTCTTCGCTGTCTCCATCCATCGTCAGTTCACCGGGCAGCTGGTCTACTTTTCTTTCTGGTGCCTGATGGGCCCTTCCAGGATGTCATCCTGGCAGTCCATCTGTTATCTGTGAGTCTGGCTATGTGTCCAGCCCAAGGCCACTTAAAGTTTTTGCACTGGATCAGAGCGTCTGTAACTTTTGTCTTCTTTCGAATTATACTATGGGGTATTTTTTGATACATACTCCTTTAACACGTCCTGATTTATATTAAACATAATTAAATTTAATTATTCTAACTCAAACATAACATAAATATGAACGCGTGTGAATCGGGGAGGTCTCATTGGACGTCAAAAACATTCGTCCACATAGATGTAACGGGAAACGTGCCCAGAACACTGGCAGCATTGCAACGTTGATTGTCTGGGCGAAGAAAATCATGGTCTCGTGAATAGTCGAATAATAATTAATAAAAGTTCTTCTTCTTTGTCGTATCGGTGATTCCAAATTAAATATAGCTATTTTAACCTGATTTAAGCCACGTCGACAGCGTTAGCATTTGCTTCGAAAAAGTATTTCAGGGTCCAGATGTGAGATGACGCATTATTTGGGACGAGATACGCAAGCGCTTTGTGGTTCATTTTATCCAACATTCAATATCCAACGCGGAATTTGAATAAAGGTAACGCAAGTTTATCGCTGTCCGATCTAATGCTAATAGATAAAAACACTTGATTAAATTAAACACCTGATCAATGTAAATCAGCTTTATTTTTAACCGACTTACCAAAAAGGAGGAGGTTCTATGTTCGACTTACAGTTTCTTTTTGTGTATGAACATACCCATATCTCCGTCACTTGTGGACCGTGACATATGTTTGTTACTCAATCACACCAGAGCAGTTGAACGGATCTGGATGAATTTTAACACAGAGATAAGCTGGCAGAAGCTAGTATAATATTACGAGTATACATGCAATGGTTTGGATGTATGTAATTTGGAAAACAAACTAAACATGTTGTTATTTGCTGATGACACATCTTTAATTATTAAAATAAATAGACGTACTTGTCAGGTTGACGACGTAAATAACGCGCTACGGCAGGTTCAGGATTGGTTTACTGCCAATAATTTAGTTTTAAATGGTGAAAAAACCAAGTGCGTAAAATTTTCCTTGCCGAATGTCAAAAGTAATGACTGTGACATTATATTAAACAAGGAGAAGCTAGAATTCGTCGATAAAACGGTTTTCCTGGGGATCACGCTAGACTCAAGGTTGCAATGGGGTCCTCATTTGGTATCCCTTGCGGGGCGGCTGAGTTCGGCGGCTTATGCTGTTGGAAAGATTCGTCGGTTAACGGATGTGGATACCGCCAGACTAGTCTATTTTAGTTATTTTCATAGTATAATGTCTTACGGTATCTTACTATGGGGAAAGGCTGCAGACATTGAGTCAATTTTTATTCTCCAAAAACGAGCCATCAGAGCGATATACAATCTTCGCCGGCGCGATTCTCTAAGGGAACTGTTTAAGGACATTAACATCATGACGGTTCCTTGTCAATATATTTATGAAAACATCATGTACGTGAGAAAGAATTTACATCTTTTTAGTAAAAACGGCGACAGATATAATTATGTTACTAGAATAGAGTTTCATGGGGTACTGTACAAAATGTTACAATAAAATTCCTCCCCACATTCTTGAACTGAATGAGACGATGGTATGGCTAAATGCTAGTCCTGCTCCACATCCACTAGGGCGCAAAAACAAGTGATATACAGAACACTATTGTTTTGAAGTATTGTTGGACCTTCTGAAGACTGTATAAATACATTTGTATTGTATAAACTAAATTTCATTCATCAAGGTATGTACGTACCTAAATATTGTCAAACTATTTTTTTTTTTAAAGAGTAAGTATGGAGTTTCTTGTGCATTCTTCTCCATTACAAGCTACTTTCCGAATGCACGGTAGAATCAACTATTATTATTTTTAAATTTAATGTAACGTTCAAAAGTGCCGCTTGGTGGCCAACTTGAAATAAAATATCTTTGTCTTTGTCTTGTCTTTGTCTTTATGTTTGTTACTCAATCACGCCAGAACGGCTGAACGGATCTGAATAAAATTTGGCACAAAGATGGATAAATGGATATGGATGGATAAGATGGATGGATGGATGAAGTCTGGAATAGCACATAGGGTACTTTTCTTCCCGATTTATTGTTCTTTTACGATAAGAAAAAACTTTTCACGCGGGAGAAGCCGCTGGTAGAGGCTAGTGAATGATAAAAACAGCATATTCATCTATACTATATATTTTTTATATTATAAAGCTGAAGAGTTTGTTTGTTTGTTTGAACGCGCTAATCTCAGGAACAAGGATGGATTAAAAAAAATCTTTTTGTGTTGGATAGTTCATTTATCGAGGAAGGTTATAGGCTATATAACATCACGCTACGGCCAATAGGAGCGGAGCATCAATGAAAAATGTTGCAAAAACGGGCAAAAATATTCCTTTTGGAGAGCTTCCGTTGTGTGTGCTGCGTAAACGGTTTAACTTACGTAAAAATCATGTATGTACGTATGTAGGTAGGGTAGATGGGTGGGTAGGTAGGTAGCGAGTTGAGTGGAGCGCAGCCGAGTGGGACAGCTATCTTACAATAATGGTTTCGTATACTTACTTTCTACCAAATCAAATTTTGAATTTTATCACCATTTTCTCCTATATTGTTTAATCGTTTGAATACGATTTCCTTTACTCTTCACGACACAAGATCTACCGGTTCTTGCGTTTTCTAAATATAGATTTAGAAACTGAAAAAAGATGCTGGGATAGGTTAGACTTTCAATACGAGTGCGATAAGTAAACTCGTTGTGTGGCCTTTGTGTGTGGGTCAGTCAACGTGAAATCTAGCGTGATTGAATGTTATCAGAATTTATTTTTGCTCAAAATATAAATCTAGTATTTTGTTATTTTAGAAACGATTACTTAATTTGTCTTAAACATACATATGTTTTTATATTTTAATTGTTTGCCAACCGTTTTAATGTTAATTTTCATAAGTTTTTTAAAAACATAATTTTATAATCGACTAGATGTCCGGCTTCGCTCCCGTCAACTGCCTGCCCTTCCTTACCTCACCTACCAATTTTTCTAGGGTCATTCTTCCGCAGAGAATCTTAACACCGCCATTCAGAAAATGACGTCAAATGCACAACGCCATCTATCGTATATCTCCATATCAACTGTCTAAGTTGTCGTGTGTTGTGATATTTTACTTTTTGAACACTTTAAGTTTATATTTATTTTGATAGAGTGAACCGATTGCAAATAACAAATACTTCAAGTTACGCACAATTTTTATGTATAAAAGTAATTTTCATTGGTTTTTACTTTTTACGTGATGCGTGCACAACTAAACAGACAAAGAGATAAATTGACAAACAGACAAAAATAAAAAAATGCTAGAAATGTGTTCTGTTGGACACCCTGCTATTTTTTTGGATATATTTTCGATTTACAAAAACGACTTTTCTACAGATTTATTATATGTATGGATGGTCCACACTAGCTTTGGGCCGAAACCGCTGAAACTCATGCCTTTGACCAGCTGTAGGATGAAACAGACTGACAGTGACCAGTCATTTGGAATACCACGACGTTTAATTTTTATGTCAATCAATAATTGTTGGTCCAAATCATTAATATAAAGATTGTATTCTAAAATCAACTTCAAAGCATATTGTAACCTTACAGAGACCAACATTGTATAAATTGAATTAAATGTGCGCACGCGCCGATGCGCGCGTTGATGTCTTTAACTCGCGTTACTAACAGAGGACAACATTTATATTTTTCTAAAGCTTCATTTTAATTTCTTAGCTCAGTTTACTAAGTAGTAACATTTTAGAATAGGTCATAATTGCCACTTATGAAAGTCATAACCATAAAAGGATAAGTGTTCCTGCGCAAGATTGAGTTTAAGATATAAACATACTACTTTCTGCATCGTAAAAAAATTATAAATGCTAATTATGAACCATTTCTGTGTAAGCTTTAGCTGTCAATAATTACTTAAACATTCACCCGCGGATAGTAGCGTCGTAAGTGCGTTTTTTGCCAAATGTTAATTTTAATGGGAACGCGTGATTAATGGTTCACCCATTAAATACTATCTTAGCTTCGGTGTTAGCTATTAATTTTATTAATCTCACTTATCTCAGCTCGAAAATGCAATAGATTAATTATATTCTATTCTATTTATTTTTTGATAAAATATTTGCTGGCATTAATAACAGCAATCCATTTAGAAAACACAGCGAGGTTCGAAATTTTACGATATGTATTAAGGCTAACCGTATCTCATAGCAATTACTCTTTAAAAAATCCTTATTTATTACTTAAGCCGCTGAGTTAACAAGACTAACTAGAATACCGTGCGATTTATTACGTCGCTCCGCATAATCCGTGCGGTGTAATTATTTACACACGATTAGTACCACTTTTACGTTTACAACAACCTGTCCTTAATAAAACTGCAACAATTTTACTTATGCGATTTCGAGTCGCGTCTGATCATTTCTCCGGCCCGTCGCACCGCTCAGTCGCGCCCGCGCAGCAGCACCGCACGCACGCGTATACTCGCTCTCCTGCGCAACTACGCCACCTCGCGAACACTCGTCGCGCATCAAGTGCTACCGTAAACTAAATACATCTGTGACAGTGACATGGTTTTGTGCTTTAATTGGATTCTGTGACAGTGTCATTAGAACCGTAAGTTTCTCATTCAACTTTTACTTAATATTATAAGATGTTGATCGATTCCATCGAGTTCGTGCAGCACACGTCATAAATAAAACCAAGCAACGAATTAGCACGCGACTCGGTACACACAAACCCAATTCATCGAATAGCAATTAATACGCGATCTGCGTTAGTGCGCTTCTGACTTCGTGCACGTATTTAAATTATTTAGAAATCTAAGTCGTCACTTGCAAAAAAATGCACGAAATCGGCGGAGCGTCGCGTCGGCGCTGGCGACACGATATGTGCCGAGTAACACACTCCACACTGCTCCGATCCGTATTTTAAGATACTACTGATATTTCTCTCTCATTTATCCATTAAAAAGTAAATTCTGCAAAAATACGAAAGATGTGTCAAGTGCAGTTACACCGCTATACTTGTTGTGCGCGGTTTTATGCGTCGATTTTTATCACCCGTCCAATATTTTTTTGGCTTTGCGTTGAAATATTTTTAAAAGGCCTCAGTACAAGGCTTTATTAGAAATACTGGGATCAATTTTAGACGGGAAGGGTCTCAAGTCGTTTTCAGATTAATTCAATTACAAAACCGGCGCGGATATGTTGGCACGAAAATACATTATTTTCGAAAATAACGTATTTTGATATGTTAGTCAACAAATTAAACTTCTGAATTGTATTACAAAGTTCAACTAAAACTGAATGTTGTTTGATTAACCATAACCTGAAAAAGGCACTTTCAGATGACTGAAAAATTCAGGTCGGTGTAAATGCGTCCAGATTTCGTCTCCTTTCTTATGAGGCAACGATTTAAGCCTTAATTTTCTTTATTTATCTCTGGAGGATTTTTGATGTCTGCAGTGGCCGTAGAATATTTCAATGCAATCATTCTTGTTAACTTATTACTGACTTCTAAACAAACTCTTACCACAAGATTCCTTATCGTCGTTAAAATTTTCAGTAGCTTTCGGTTTAGTCTCCATTATCTGTCAGTGATTTTAAGTAGGTAATCTATAGTAAAAGATAGCTTATTGATTCAGTTTCATTGACAACAAGAAAATGTATAATAGCAAAAATAAGAAATGCCAATTTGTCTATGAAAAAATCACAGCACACGATATACATGTTTTTGGTGAAACCGTGAGTCATGCCTTTTACATGAGCGATTGAAACTGAGCTTAAAGTAACTGGAACTCTCACATACTTCAACTGAACTAGATTACATTTCCAAGACTCGATGTGTTGCTCTTCCGATACATTGATCTATAATTCTTATTAATTATTTCTATTAAAAACTGGCTTTCGCCTGCTTATAAGTCGGAAATTAACCCTATTAAGAGAATATAAAAGTAGTGTAGTCCAGGCACAAAAAAGAGATAAAAATTGTCTTCCTTCTCCGAGATCGAATGTATCGCTAAAACAAAATTAATAAAAAATTGCGCAGCGGCTTACGTGTGAAAATGCAACAGACAGACAGATAGAGTTACATTCGTATTAAAATGTAAGTGGATGAAATTCTATCGGACAGTAAATGAATCCATATTCGTGTTTTACGGAAAACGTGAAAGATTCCGATACGTACGTGTTTTTATTTCACGCACGTATTTTATCCATTGGAATATTCATTCAGCTGTCAAAATGTGTTTTTTTATATTAATGAAGTCTACGATATATGGGTCTGTGGAACACACGCGTTTTGTAGGCATTTTAAAAATATGTACTCTGTTTCTGTTATAATTGTTTTTCTCGACTGTTCTGATACTGACAGCTTTTCCGATGGGAAGACATTTAAAATGCTTAATTAAAATGATTGTAAGAATAATAATTCATTAAAGTTTCGAAAAAAGTGCAGATACGAGTTTTTGCCACACAGACAAAAAAATTTTTGAGAAATATGTTAAAAAAATGTGGAGATACGACTTTTTGTTTCATCGTCAAGATAATATTTAAGTAACAAGTGTGGAAATTGTTTTAGTCTCTCAAAGCCTTATTAAATATTACATCAGTGAATATTTAAGCAGCAAAGTAATTAACAGTCTGGGTAAGCGTCTGGCCGAGAGACAAACTTAAGGAGATGTCATTCGGCAACACTGAAAAACTGCTGCTTTAAAAAAATATAGTTTGACGGTGCGGCAAGTTATTAAGGTTACACTAGTCGATAATTCTTCCATACAAACGTAGTCTAGGGATTACTCCACTGTTTTACGATGCATGTTCAAAATAAAAAATTATATCAATTTTTCTCATCATTATCTAGACCTGTATGGAAACAAAAAAGTAAAAAAAAAAAATGTTTGAAAGTAATGAGCGTCGAAAGTTCCACATTTCAACACAATTATTAACGCATTTTTGGGCAGCAAAATTGCAAAACGGCTATTTTGAAAATATACATTTAGTAGTTTTTTCATGATATCTAGACTCCCAAAGGTCTGTTTATAAAATTTGTCGCGCTCGTTTTCGTCCTAAATCATCATCCATTTCGCTACAAACTTGCAAACGTGCTAATTCGTACGCGAACTAGCTTCTTACTGCTCATCACAGCATCTATCTTTCGCACGAGTTGTCGGATGACGTAGCAGGCATTTTAACCTCGCGAACAAAATAGTTCGTGTCGTCGACTAGTGTAACCTTAAATCAAAAAAAAAACTTGACTATAATTCTCAGAACTTGGTTGATTCCAAAACACGGTTTTAGATAAAAATCTCGATAGAAAATTGACGGCGAACTTACTTCTTACTTTAATTTTATCTACAATAATTGCCAATGTATGTCGTTTACTTCTTGTCTAGATTGCCACTAACGACAACTAAACGCGCCAAATTTCGATCAAGTGATAACTTGGTAAGTTGCTAAGTTACCAGTTTGCAATATTGGAGATAGCAGATACGGTAGCTATATCGTCGGTAACGAGGCAATTCAGTTTGACCTATTTGATGTTACTTACTTCGTAGTGGAGCTAAAATGCCCAGCAAATATTTACTTGATATATTTTAAATGTTTTAAGGGCGAAATATCGATCATAATTATTGTAACTGTGCATAGATTTTTCTAATAAGTGACCTGCCGCTCTGTTCTGTAAAAATCTTAGCTTGAAAAAAAATAGGTGAAGTGGTAATTTCGGATTTTGCGACGTATTGAAATTTCACTTCACCTACTTAGGTGAACAATATCTCCAGAAAATGACGTCAAATGCACAACGCCATCTATCGAATATGGAGTTCAACTGTCCGAGTATCAGAATTGCGTGTGTTGTGATATTTTACTTCTTGAACACTTTGATAGAGTAAGCCGATTGCGATGAAACAAAAACTAAGTAATACTTCAAGTTACGCACAGTTTTGATGTATAAATGTTATCTACATTAGTTTCGAACATTTGTCGTGATGCGTGCACAAATAAAAAGACAAAAATTCCAAAGTTGCTGGAAATGGCTTCTGTTGTTCTGTTGGTTATCCTTTAACACCCTGGCTATTTTTTTTTTGAAATATTTTCGATGTACAAAAACGACTTTACTACAGTTTTATTATATGTATTGATTGATGATTGATGATGATGATAATCCATAAATGTCTATAACAAGATATTGGTTGGACATAATAGAATTTTCGCTTTTATATAAATCATTATTTTGTTCATATATTGCCCGCAATTCGTTAAACATAATCCATTTTGACAAAATGATGAAGCATGCAACTGTTTTTCTAATAATTCAATTAGCACTAGTCTCTTGTGTCGGTAACTTTTACACAAAGAAAAGTTCACTGACCCGTAATCACTATACACGTAGATTCAAACTTACTGGCGGTGGTAAAGTGTGTTTTTAGCTGCGCAGTACCCCAAGCCTCTCATGTATTTGTTGGCGACGACTCGTCTCTTGTCCTGAGCTGCCAGTAAGTTTGAATCGAACTATACCTAGATGCAGCTTGAATAGATTTTGCTAAATGTTCGTATTATTTGGGTGTGAGAACTTAGGATTCGTTGAACCCGGTCTTATTCAAGCTAACTGTTAGGATAGTGAATAATGCTGTAAGTGCACTTAGTACTTTTATGTAGAAAGCTTTTTAGAAGAACAGGATATGTGACTTTGTGAGTTGAAATTACATAATGATATATGTTCACTTTGTGAGATCTGTAGATCAATGTTGTTTTCCTTATCGAAGTGCATGATCTCGCAAAATTATATGATACTAGCGGACGCCTCGCGGTTTCACCCGCGTAGTTCACGTTCCCGTGGGAAAACAGGGATAAAAAGTAGCTTCTGTCACCCGGGGATAGTGTAGCTTCCCAACGGTGAAAGAATTTTTGAAATCGGTCCAGTATTTTCGGTCAAGTTTATTCGTTACATACAAATCATTCCTCTTTATAATATTAGTATAGATATAGATTTTGGAGAAATTAAGGAAGACTCATACGATTTCATGAAACACTAGTTTCTGCCAGCGGCCTCACCCGTCTGAAAATTATCCGAAGGCATCATTCTCCCAAGATAAAAAATATTCTATGTTAACCTAATTCAGAACATTTGAACTCGTGTGCCAAGTTTTGTCCAAATTTGCGCTGTCGGTAAGACTTGTAAATGTAATAAGAAGACGGACAGAGCTATCGCATTTATCCTATACTATTAAAGGAGCTACATTTATATGTGTGACTGTAAAACCGAATCCGACTCGGCTGGGCAGCGTTCGGGAAGTTGCGCGGTATCTCCTCGTCCAACTTACCACAGTGTCTCAAGACGAAAGTCTATGACCAGTGTGTGTTGCCAGTGATGACATATAGCTCTGAGACGTGGTCGCTTACAATGAGCCTCATCAGAAAGCTTACAGTCACTCAAAGGGAAATGGGGAGGGCTAAGTTCGGAGTTTCCTTACGTGATCGAATCAGAAATGTTGAATCGACACGATGAAGAAGAGAAGAACCAGGGTTACCGACATAGCCCGAAGAATTGCCAAACTTAAGTGGCAGTGGGCAGGGCACATTGCTTGCAGAACAGATGGCCGATGGGGCAGAAAAGTTCTGGAGTGGCGACCGCGAACCGGGAGACGTTGCGTTGGAAGGCCTCCCAGGTGGACCGATGACCTGGTGAAGGTTGCGGGGATCCGCTAGTTGCGAGACGCACGGGACAGATCAATGTGGCGACGCTTGGGGGAGGCCTATGTCCAGCAGTGGACGTCTTTCGGCTGATATGATGATGATGATGACTGTAAAACCCCGAACTACCAAGATTTTATCTAGACATTACAATTGTTTAAAAATTTACAAGTCTCTGATGTAATCCTAAGATTTACCGCGTGATTGTTGGTAAAAGCCAGCAATTTGCAATTATCATAGATCATTTCGGGCTTTTACCAGTACGACTTGGTAAATCCTCGGTTTTATTGGTTAATTTTAGGATTTACCGTACTTCGTCCTTTTACAGAAACCTATTATGCCCATATATTTGTAAGCCCATGTGTCCACGCTATCTCTTTCCATTATTGGTTGCCTGGAAGAGATCGCGTCCGCCTGTTGAATGTTTGTTTTAAGGTTTTTTTATAAATATTGTTCAATCTTGGTGTACAATAAAGTAAATGCAAATAAATAAATAATCACGTTCTCGAAAACGGCTGTAACGATTTCGATAATACTTTCAATATAGGAGTTTTCAGGGGCGAAAAATCGATCTGGCTAAGTCCCGTATCGGGGAAAATTCACCAACTTGAAAAATTGTTTTCTCTATTTTCATCCGAGCAGAGCTCGGTCGCCCAAGTATAGTATTAGTATGTATGTATTTAGGAAAAACCCTAGTGACATTACGGAATATATTACGTAACTTTCTCATTATTATTATCCTTATTGAAATAGGACTTGACTCTTTTTGGGTATCACGATTGACGGATAAGTGCGTGTCCATTGACTCTTACTTATGTAAGACGTATAACGCATAAGGTGATTCATTTGGCTTTCACAACCGCACTGACCTTCGTTGTATCCTTGTACGATGAGTGTGTCCGTCTATCTTAAGGCGCCTCCCCGAGCAAAACGCCGCGCTAGTCCTTTTTGTGCAGTTTTTAAGAGCTATCTAATCTTTATTTAAAAAGAAATATCAATTAATAAAAATACATTAAATTTCTACATAATGTTGATTCTAAAATTGCAGTACAATTTTTTTTAAAGAGTTATATGTTTCACTAATCTCCTTCCAACAAAACCATAAAAATGTGAAATAATTATTGATAGCATGCATCTCCTCGTAAAGTATTCATTAATTATTTTTTATACTAACACTAATGGATAGACAATTTGATAACGAACATTTTGTAAGATTTATGTTTTTCAAAAGACCAATATTCGATTTTATTAAGATTTTATTCTAAAATCTGGGCGTATTCACTACCGCAATTCATGCGCCACCGGTGCCGCTAGGCCAATAGGAATGCTGCATGAGATATGATGCTGATTTTTTGGTCAGGGTACGGCCTTAAGTTGTGTTCCTAAATTTTTACGGCATACGAGTAGTATTCATTTAGTAAAATGTTGTGACCAGTAGGATTTCCTTTTAATAAAACCAGTGTTTTAAAAAGTAAAAATTGAACTTTTATATTATCATATCTTGTCCGTCTAGTCACAAAGGCTTATCTCGAGATCTATGCAGCATTAGTTTTTCCATTAACTTAATTTTGAAAGGGCGCACGGTTGGCGCAGTGGTTGAGCGATTGACTGCTGCGCTGCGTGTCGCGGGTTCGATTCCCGCACGGAACAAAAATTTGTATGATCTACAGATAGTTGTTCCAGCTCTGGGTGTGTTGTGTATGTGAGTATATATGTTTGTAAACGCACCCACGATACAGGAAGAAATTCCTAGTGTGGGGCAACGTTTTTTAAAAATGAAAAAAAATGAAAAATGAATGAAATGAAAGAAACTCAGAAGAAAACTCAAAGGGCCGATCTTTAAGGTTTTTCTTCAAGAAAACGTTGATACAGCTTTTCCCACTTTGCCTACTATGACGTAACATAACATGGAAATAACTTGCCATAAAAAGATATTAGTTTGTTGAGGAAATTGTGCGGAAATCGCATTCATCCTACAGTACATCGTTTCCTCTAATAAATCTACTTCTTCATGCTTCATTTCAATATACAATAATGTACATAATGCTACCAGTCACTTCCTCATTATTTTCGTTCAGTCTTGTAAGTTTATAAGTATGAATATTAAGAGGAAATGCGGGTAGAGAGCACGGACTGAAGTTCCTTAGTAAAAAGTCATAATTCGAGGTTTGGCTCTCACCTATTTCCTCCTCTAGTATTGGACAACTTCTATGTTTTTCTTTATTCATTTATAGATGTCAAATTTGTACACTAGGCCTCTGTTGACAGCGTAATTGTTAGCATCTTTTGAGGGCTCTACTGCTTCTAAAGTTAATGTATCATCAAAACAGAAAACATAAGGGCACAGTATATATCTTTCTTTTTCAATTCATGGCATATCTATTAAATTGGTTCACTATTGGAGGAGGAAATAGGCGAGAGTCAAACCTCAAATTATGACTTATTACTTAGGATATTCAGTCGGATGTCTGCGATCGCATTTTCTCTTAGTGGCTATAAGAGAAGAGGATAGCCCAAAGAAATGATGCATGTATTACCTATGTGAGAGATGATATCGCCAATAGGGGTGACTACTGAGTACTAATACGTTTTAACAATCAACTCTCACTCTTGAGTGCAATTGTGGCTTAGTGGTATCGGCCGCGACTTATAAATTGTAGGCGATTTACTTTATGTAAATTGGAAAATGTGTATAATTTTATGATGTACTAAAAATTATATTCTAATCTATTATTTCACTACCACTGATCTCAAAACGGTGAAAAAAAACATCGGAGGGAAACCGGCAAGTCCTAGAAACAAATATTCGAAGACATGTGACATCCACCAACCCGCATTAGGCCTGCGTGGTGGATTACGTCCCATTGCATCTCACAGAGAGTTGGCCTGTGTCCCAGCAGTGAGAACATTAATAGGCTGATGATGATGATGATGATGATGAATCAACTCTATTGAGAAGAAGAAGACAAAGTTGCGCCGACTTCAAATAAATTAGGATGAGGGCAAGCGTATGATGATGATCTTGTCAATTATACCCAGGAGGCGGATACATAATATCTTTCATTTATTGGTACTTTGAAGTTCGTTATTATTAACAGTGTTTCAAAATTCTATTTCTTCTTTAAAACGGTACTGTAGCAGTAAATTTAACTGTTGAAGGATATTGTGTACAAATTCACACGGATATCGCAAAAACTAGTGTTACATCCTGCTTCAAATTATGTTAACATCACTCATAAAGATAAGGTTATTAAATGCCAAAAAAACTGTATCATTAGCCAAAAATTTTAATTTTTTATTTGAATTAATTTTCAAGCAATTTAAAGTGTGAAGATTTAAATGTTTATTTCCGGAAGATATTATCGAAATTCTCTTTCAATCATTGAGTGAAAATTTTATGTTATATTTTTTCTTCGGCTTTTGTACTTATCTAAGTACACCACAGAAAATGCACCCACGATACTGGAAACAATCTTAGTGTGGGGCAACGTTTTTTAGATAACTAATGTGACGGTCAAAACCTATAAAAAGAGAAAAATAAATAGTTTCTAAAACGGTTGTTTTAAAAAAATCGCAATCAATAATTATAATTCGATAAATCACTTTTATGAATGTGTCCGTTTGATCTGAATGTACAGTTACACCGTTTCGTAATTGTGTACATTGTATAGAGACCAAACAGATGTGATAATTTGGGCACCGTTACTCATGTTTTGCTAAATTTTTGGCGTGAATACAAGGATAATATATGTATGTTTGAATATTTTATTTTGTAATAGAGTCTTTAGTCACTTTCTGACGATTTATACGTTGCAACATATGTATGAAATACGTTATAATTAAAGGTACTTATGATTTTATATCGGACTAGCTGTTGCGCGGCTTCGCTCCCGTGGACAAACCCACAGGAACCGTCTCCAGGATAAAAAAAAATAGCCTATGTTACTCAGGAATAATGTAGCTTTCCACAAGTGAAAGATTTTTTTAAATCGGTCCAGTAGTTTCGGAGTCTATTCGATACAAACAAGCAAACAAAAAAATCTTTCCTCTTTATAATATTAAGTATAGATAATTAGTGTAAAAATTACTTTTTTCACTCGTCATAATTCGTAGTTTGATCTTTCGTCATAATTCTGTAGCAAAACTCAAAAGTATTTACTTGTTCACGAATGGCAATATTGAACGTTGCAGAAAGCACTAACTTCATTAACTTTTATACATACTGAAGTTATTATGTTTTCTGAATACACCGATATACCATGATACCAACTATGCTTATTTTACCACGGGTTTACTAACCTCATAAAATTTGTTCCGATACGAGAGTGAGAAATAGTGTTATAAATTAATTAATTACTTAGGAAAAGGAAAAGTGTATTGTGCTTCGCTTGGCTATCTATAATGTACACGCTTAGCGTTTTCACTCATATTTTCTTTCTTAATAGTCACTTACCATTAAATCTTTCTTTGCAAGATCATCAAATAAGCGATAAAATCTTTACTTGATATTATAATTTTATCTTCGTAAATGTGAAAGTCAGTTTATTATCTAATAAATCTTTGCATGGTATAATCTGTTTGATAATTTCAATTTGCGTGTGGGCACTTGTGTGACAAATTAAGACATGGTGCGATAAATTGATACAAAACTTTGATGCGTTGTCTTGTCATCTGTCAATCCATAATATTCTTTACAATGCATGTCCTCGAAAATAGCGTTTTCCAAGCAGCCTAACTGTGCGGAAAGTGTCACTTATTTTTACTAGTGCTTTTTACTTTCCTGTACTTTTTTAATTTTAACTCCAACGTCAGCCCGCCGCATAGAGATTATATTATTTGAGAAAAGTTAAAAAAAATAGTTAAGTACAGATTATCATTCATATAAAAAGTAAAACAAAACTAATACTTCATTTAAGGCGTTTCTAAATACTCTAGATTTAGATTTTGATCAATAAATTAATTTCAAATATTCATTAAATATGTTTGGCAGAATGAATATTTTGCTCTTGCCTTTTTGCGTTACGACGTGACAGCTATTTGCACATGCGCAGTAGATATGCCCGAGGAACTATGAACTATTAGTTAATCTGTGGATATGCTGAGCGCCCTTGAATAAGCGCCATTTTATTAATTTCTTGCTAGGTACAGATATATTTTTTTATTTCCTCGCACAATGCATAGTAAAATGTTGTATGATACACGTGCGTAAGATGATTTCCGACTCGTGTCGAAATACCACTCATCGGAAATCACCTACTTTACGACCTATGATTTTATATCGGACTAGCTGTTGCGCGGCTTCGCTCCCGTGGACAACCCCACAGGAACCGTTTCCAGGGTAAAAAAAAAATAGCCTATGTTACTCAGGAATAATGTAGCTTTCCATAAGTGAAAGATTTTTTTAAATCGGTCCAGTAGTTTCGGAGTCTATTCGATACAAACAAGCAAACAAAAAAATCTTTCCTTTTCATAATATTAAGTATAGATAATCGGTGTAAAAATGAATTTTTTCATTCGTCATAACTCGTAGTTTGATCTTTCGTCATAATTCTGTAGCAAAACTCGTTAGTATTTACTTGTTCACGAATGGCAATATTGAACGTTGCAGAAAGCACTAACTTCATTAACTTTTATACATACTGAAGTTATTATGTTTTCTGAATACACCCCCCATATACCAAGATACACACTATGCTTATTTTACCACGGGTTTACTATCCTCATAAAATTTGTTCCGATACGAGAGTGAGAAATAGTGTTATAATAATAAATTAATTAATTACTTAGGAAAAGGAAAAGTGTATTGTGCTTCGCTTGGCTATCTATAATGTACACGCTTAGCGTTTTCACTCATATTTTCTTTCTTAATGGTGACATACCATTAAATCGCTCTTTGCAAGATCATCAAATGAGCGATAAAATCTTTACTTGATATTATAATTTTATCTTCGTAAATGTGAAAGTCAATTTATTATCTAATAAATCTTTGCATGGTATAATCTGTTTGATAATTTCAATTTGCGTGTAGGGACTCGTGTGACAAATTAAGACATGGTGCGATAAATTGAAATAAAACTTTGATGCGTTGTCTTGTCATCTGTCAATCCATAATATTCTTTACAATGCATGTCCTCGAAAATAGCGTTTTCCAAGCAGCCTAACTGTGCGGAAAGTGTCACTTATTTTTACTAGTGCTTTTTACTTTCCTGTACTTTTTTAATTTTAACTCCAACGTGAGCCCGCCGCATAGAGATTATATTATTTGAGAAAAGTTAAAAAAATTAGTTAAGTATAGATTATCATTCATATAAAAAGTAAAAAAAACTAATACTTCATTTAAGGCGTTTCTAAATACTCTAGATTTAGATTTTGATCAATAAATTAATTTTAAATATTTATTCATTAAATATGTTTGGCAGAATGAATATTTTGCTCTTGTCTTTTTGCGTTACGACGTGACAGCTATTTGCACATGCGCAGTAGATATGCCCGAGGAACTATGAACTATTAGTTAATCTGTGGATATGCTGAGCGCCCTTGAATAAGCGCCATTTTATTAATTTCTTGCTAGGTACAGATATATTTTTTTATTTCCTCGCACAATGCATAGTAAAATGTTGTATGACACACGTGCGTAAGATGATTTCCGACTCGTGTCGAAATACCACTCATCGGAAATCACCTACTTTCCGCACTTGTAGCATAAATAACTATTTTCTCGAAAGGTCGAAGATTATGTAATTTTACAAAAAATTTTTGCTGGTCCCAACTTTGGATGTACTCAAAAGATATTTGGCCTCTTTCAAATATAATTTGGCCACTTTATTAAGAACAAGCTTTAAACAAATAAAAAAAACTTTTATTAAAATTTTTTTTTAGTTTTTTATCAGAGAAAATAATCGAAATCGGGTTAGTAGGTACTTCCAAAGATTGCAAACATTTAAAAAATAAAACTCTTTAATATTAGTTAATTAAATTATGGTTTAGTTTCAAAAAGCCGACACATTTCACCACCTCTAAAACAATATAGATCATAACTCAGGAAAGTGTTGCGCTTCGGTATTTGCCTCCATACATTAATTACTAGATTTTCACGCATAGTAATGTGTTCATGCAAATCTCTGGTCATATCTAGGCAGGCGGCGCGGGCGCATGCGACTAGGGTTACCCACCGTTTTGAAAACCTGACAAAATGCTCAAAATCTAACTAAAAGTAAGGAAGGAAAAGAGTTTATCGGCGAAAAGTATGACGCATACCATAGTTTTTTTTACCAAAAGAATAACTCATAAACCTTGGGAAAATCACTTTTCTTTCAGCCCATCCAAATATAGATATGGCCTTATACAATAAGACTGCTTACTTTTATGTGTTTGCCATGTGTTTAAAATTGTGTACAATAAAACAAGGGATAAATGTCGTATATTTTCAAAAATCCGTACATATAACTTTTTAATTTTTCAGTAGGTTACTTATACGACAATCATGCAATATGTTCATTAAAAAAATAATTCCCGAACAGAGGTCCAGAAACATGACAAGTCTGGAAAAGCCAGCCAGTTGGTAACCCTGCCTACGACTGTGTTAGTAGCCCGCTCAGTGAGAGTTAGAAGTGTAGCGGCGACCCAGTGTGCAACGTTGTGCTGGCTGCTACCGGAGGAAATCAAATGCTTTTTTTTGTTAAGAGAACTGTATGATGCTCTGGTTTATTGCAGGCAGTGCGCTTTGCAATAATTCTGTGTAATTTTTGCGCTGCCTTAAAACTTTATTTTAGCAAGAATCAGTATAGGTTGTGTTTTTTTTAATTACTGGCCGATTTTTCATCCGTCGTTTGTTATCTGAGGAATAAATTGGCAGTTACACAGCTTTTGTTTGGAAACAGTACGCGTTACACATAGAAAAGGGAAAAGTATGGCATTTATTGTATAGGGGCTTGTACGTCTTTATAGTGTACTGATTTTTGTTTAGATGCCTTGGTACTGTAAGGGGGTAAACAGAGGTTTACGGGAAATTAAAGATAAATTAGTTTTATTTATTATATTTTAGCAATAATGAGCCTGCCTTCAGGCGAACAATCTAGTTCTGACCGTCAAGCTTAGCAAAAAACATCTTCACCTATTTTTATGTTCGAAATTTAATTACCTTTCAGAAATTATCTGTTGCCAGTCTTAATATAGGTAAGTAGGTTGCCTTCTTAATTGGCGAGTCCTCACAGTACACAATGTTTTCGCACGCAACAAAATAGGTACCTAGACATATTTATGGAATACAGATGGCTTTTCCGGGTATGGGAAGTGTTTGTGCAATAAAGTTATCAGTAAATGCAATATGCCTGCATAAGCGAGCATAAAGAATTCTGTCATGTAACAATGTTTTAAAAATTACACATGCACAAATTGCATACAATTTCACATTCCAGTCGTTTTAGTGCGGCGTTTTAGATACCCCGCAGTAGCTGATTTTAAAATAAGAATCACGTCTAAACGGCTTGTCTATTTTATTGCAAAAAATATATGTTACATAAGACAATTTTTTTAATAATTTGATCTCAGTAAATTTTGAGTTTTATTCGTATAACATAGTATAATTAATTTGTAAAGTCATGTCTAACACGGACAAAAACACGACAGTCGCACCAAAACCCCCGCAGGTATTTTAATGAAATTTTCACCATGTCAAAGACAATTTAATTATCTACATTTTGATCTAAGGCTTTTTTAAGTCGTAGAATAATAAGGAAAGTACAAAAACCTACTGAATTTCGGGTAGCGCGGGTGCGAAACGAGTGCGCGTTTTGTGCCCTCAAGGTCTTTGGCGGCTGTCGTCGTCTTAATTATGTAGCAATCCTCAGCAATTTAATCAATGAAACAGATTGGCCCTATTTAACGTAACTGTCATTGTGACATATTTGTCAAAAAATGGAACATTGTCCCATTTTCGCAATAAAAAGCAAAATATTTGTCGGTCAGATTGCCGCCTGTCTCCTTTCGCTTTACTAAATAGATTCCTGGTAACTCATTTTTTAATGCACTCAATTTAATGTGACCTCACATCACATCATCATCACATCATCAGCCTATTAATGTCCCCACTGCTGGGACACAGGCCTCCTCTCTATGAGAGGGGATGGGCCGTTATCCACCACGCGGGCCCAGTGGGGGTTGGTGGATGTCACATGTCTTCGAATTTTTGGTTCCGGTAGGTTTCCTCACGATGTTTTCCTTCACCCTTTTTGAGAGTAGTGGTGATGAAATAATTTACAGAAAGTAAAAAGCCTGCCTGGGTTCAAACCCACGACCTACAACTTGTTAGTCGCGGCCGATACCACTGGGCCACCACTGCTCTACCTGACCTCACATTATCTTTATTACCATGAAATCGGCTTTACGTAAAACCCATATTTTTATGTAAATATTTAAGTTTTTCTTTATCTAAATGTTCACAGATTCTTCTAAATATTGGCAAACCATTAATATGCTAAATAAACAATTTTGTTAATTGGCAAAATGTAAATTGTGAATGTTTGCAAACATTCTCAGATAAAGGAGTTTATGGTAAAACAATTTATAGTGGTGATTTTTATGATATCGATTTATAAATATTGACATCTCCACGGGAGGTAACATGACACCTTAGTTTAGGCAGTTTTATAGAATTAGTTACAATGTAAATTATACCTATCCATAAAATAGGTAGGGATGTGATTTTGACTGCACCTAGTTAGACCAAAAATAGGTAGGGATGTGATTTTGACTGCACCTAGTTAGACCAAAAATACATACTAACAAATTCATCATCTGCCTAGCCTTTTTCCCAACTATATTGGGGTCGGCTTCCAGTCTTACCGGATTCAGCTAAGTACCAGTGTTTTACATGGAGCGACTGCCTATCTGACCTCCACAACCCAGTAACTGGGTAACACGGTACCCCTTGGCAAGACTGGTGTCAGATCTCAGATGTCAAAGATCTTCAAATGACAGCCGGGACCAACGGTTTAACATGCTTTCCGAGGCACGGACGAAACTTGGTATGTTGAAATGGTCACCCATCCACTGACCGACTTCGTCAAGCATTGCTTAACCTTGATGATCGACCCGTGCGGCTGTTATTATTTAGCCACGAGCTCCTAGCACATAATAATAAATTAAACAATTAAAAAAAGTCACTGTCTCTTGAATCAACATACATGTAGGTGTAATTATTATGCATGTAGAAAATACGAATTATTACCACGAATAACTTAATTTTAATTGCACAAACAGCTTTCGAGTTATTATTTATTAAATCGTAAAAGAAAAAACAAAGTACACTACAGTCGAACGTTTCGATAAACTCTTTCCAAATTATCAGCTTTCAACAAGAGACAAATGTTACAGATAACTGGCTCCAAAGAAAGTCTTTTATTTCTTTTAAAAGAGAAAGTTATTGTGTAAGCCTTTCATAATTATTCATTGTTAATTTTATTAGGGTGCTCGGTTAATTTCCATTAAAATTCATTAAGAAAATTTCTGTGAAAAGTAAAAAGTGTTTTTGTTAAAATACGGGTTAATTAAATTTTGCGACGGCCATTAAAATGCGTGAAATTCGCGAAAAGTGACAGTTAGTAGGTATAACTTTAGAGATATTTTTGGAGGTGTTTTCAACGCTCTAAATTGTTTTATATCGTCTGTTCTTCCATGGCGTTTGTTAAGAACATCATTCTGATTTTTATGTGCTTAGGATGAATAAGTACTCAAAATTTTGATGTTGAATAGATTGAAAGACAAAGATATTTTATTTCAAGGCCACCAAGCGGCACTTTTGAATGTTAGGTACATTAAAATTTACAAGTTATAAAAGTTGATTCTACCGTGCATTCGGAAAGTAGCTTGTTATGGAGAAGAATGCACAAGAAACTCCATCCGTTGGTGAAATTACTATTAAATACTTGTAAGCCTATTCTGCACGGTTTTAACTAATTTTTACGCTACTATTCTTGTTACATGTTACTTGACCCCCCGACTACAGCAGAGTGTAAATCAATAATTCTGCTGTTTTGAGATACGCTTCTAGTTCAGACTGATTTGCTCATGCCAATACTTTACATAAAACGACTGCATATCTGACCTTCACAAACCACGATACACCGGGGCAAGAATGATTGCCTCTTAGGCTGTTAGGCCTTTTACAAATGACAGTCGAGAGAAAGAGCCATCATAAAATGAAAAGTTGATTGAATCTCTTACTGCATAATATAGTGCACATTAAACACCGAACTGTCGTTAAAACTGGTTAATGGAATAAACACGTAAACAAGTAATGAAGATATGATAATTGAAAGTTGAAATACTTTCACTGTGGACCACCGAACAAGTTCATCGAGAAATTATAAATTAAATTGTTTTAAATTTACAAGTTCCTCTTTATAAGACAGTTATTGCCAGCAAGGTTTGCGGATTAAAAAAAAATATTCTGTAGATGCTTTCTGGTTTTTCTGTTGTCATGATGTAGGTAATTATTGATTTTATTTTATGAATTAGTGTATTAAAACAGGTGTCTTGTTTCATCTTATCGAAACTGGCAAAAGTAAAATGTCTGATTGTGGAAGGCAGTTTCTAGAAGTTCGACTACGTAAAAATCCTTCACTGATAGATGGCTACAGTACCTCTGAGTGTCTTAGAAGATGAGCAGAGATACTTTGATTTGAGCCCCTAGCTTTGTTCCTTTAGTCTATAAAGGATCAAAGCTTTGGGCTTAAATCTTAGAAGATTACATATGAGACCTAACAGTGTTTCCTCCAAAGTAATACGTAACGCTAAGTTAATTTTAAACAGCAATTACGTAATAACTTACCTCTCTGTTAAAAACTCTAATTAAATACAGGAAAACCCGTTTCAACAAAAAAAAACACAGGAAGAAACATGTAACATTGACTTAACATAAGATTAGCATTGAACAATCCAGAGAACTTTTTAAAAGCATACAATAGTTGTCCAATATCTGATTATCTCATAGAATGCATAATGTTTTAATTAAAGAGTTCGTCGACCGGTCTGAGTGAAGTTCAAGGGTCATTCATTCATTCGTTCTTTTTTCTGTCATTATTTTTTTTGTTGGCGAACTTAGTGATGAAGCAAAAAGGTCTGTATTGTATTTTTTTTAAATCTTTTGCAGATTCATTATAGTTTATGACGTGTTCGAATCTACGGTCGGTAGTCGTTTCAACTTTCAACTGTTAGAAGTTTTTGTTGTTGAGATGAATGAAAGTAAATAACTGTAGTGTTTTCAAAGTTTGTTTTTCGGCGTTCGTTGATCTAATTTTGGGTTATTGTTTTAGGTTTTGTTTGATTGTTTTGGCTTTTCTGGGATTTTTAATTGAACTGGGAATTGATTTTAAGTTTGATATAATCATGTTATTTGGTAATAACCTACATTATTTATTTTTCAGTTCGAATTTTATCATATGGGTTTGCAAAGTCTTGGCTGTAATAACTCTGTACTCAAAATTCCTATTACACTCAAAAGAATCTCATTAAATACAATTTTATTTAAATAATGAGATCCAATTATTGTTACCATAATAATATACAACTGAATTCTTAATACGGACGAATTCAATTGTATGTTATACGAACAAATTAAAACAGTCTTCATGAATAAATGATTACGAAATTTTTGAATATAATTTTACCCAAAAATCATATTTGAGCATCAATGTATATTCTATTCAAATGAATTTTAGATTACGATTTAATTAAGGATCCGAGGTTTTAACAGAATCGATGCTTACGGTTTGTCGGTTGTTTTTGTACATATCCTTGACAGTCGTTACGGGAAATCAGAAGCGAGAATATCTGACACTAGTCTGCCCAAGGTTTATCGTGTTATCCAGAACTTGATTGTGGAGGTCAGATAACCAGGCACTCGCAGCAGCACTCAGATAAGAAGTGGAAATTTGTACTTTTTCCTACTCCTCCGTTATTCTTTTCTGATTAATTTCGTTGCAGGATCCAAGACAGTTAAATTCATTCTTCGGGACTTCGTCGAGCTTCATTGCCTCGGCGCTTTTCTGTTGGTCGCCACTGTTGATTCTGGCTTTCAGGAGTTGCAGTGGTTTGGGAATAGTGCGGTGGGATTGGCCCAAAAAAAAAGGCACTCTAAGCATGTGAACTATTGGTACTCAGTTGCATCGGGACTGACTGGAACTCAAACCCAGCACAGGGGGAAATGTCGGGTCTGTGCCCACTCGACCCAAAAACGAATACCTTTATATTTCTATTTGGATAGGCGTAAAAACGTCGATGTATATATATATGTAGTCAGGCAGAAAAGTGTTGATTTAACACTTGCACCACAGATAATGCAAAATTTAAATGCCAGGCAGTTATTTGTAATAAATAATTTTGATCGTGCCGTTCATTTGAATTTATGATAAATATTTACCAGACAGAATGTTTAACTACTAATACTATTTTCTGATATATAAATAAATCAATCACCTAATACCTAAATGTTTTATCAGTAAATTTTACTTTATTAACATATATACAATTGAATATTGTAAAAAAAAACAAACCTATATACAAATATAAAAGGGAGACGGAAAAGAGCTCATTGTGCATCAAAAAATTCGTCGACATCGATGTCAACGGGAAACGTGCCCAGAACGCTGCCAACATTGCCACGTTGGATGGCAATGCTGATTCTCTGGCCGAAGAAAAGGCTTTGTGCTAATTTCTCGAAAAACTCTATGCGCACTCGGACCCCATGGACCTAATGTTTCAACACTAAACGGCTCAAACATATAACTTGCAATAAGGTTGTTATATTTGCGCCGTTTGAGGTTTTCTGCACCAGCAGCAGCCGCCCCAGCACAGCCCGCCGTGCTAAGAAGATGGGATGGCGCAAGGGTGTCGACACATGTTGCATCCCACACCAAAGGCCTACCCACCTTCCAAGGCATTATGGTCATTCCGTCTGGTCTATTCCCATCGTCGCGTGCCAAGCCATTGGGTTTTAAAACAGCTGGCACCCCGGCGGTGACAAGAGCCCGACGTATGATGTCATTAATGCTGGCGTGCCGTGCTATCCGGCCAGCGCTCCTATTGCAGGATAGGCCATGGTGACCGAGGTGGTCGACTGCTTTACCACATTGACAACGATGTGGAGCTCCGCTAGGAGCACCCAAACGCAGACATGTAGCGATCCGGATGGTGTTGTCATACATTCAATCATACATTTTGTGCTTAAAACTTATGTGTAAAAGCAAGTTGACTACACGTGTCGAGTCAAAATAACTTTTAGGTAATGATTGATGATACCTACCTTTAGTTTAAAAGACTTAGAACATCCGTTTGATAAGAACTTTACTACACGTAGATAAAGTTCGACTACGTAACTTGAGAATTGATGAAGTTCTTACAGCTGAGGTAAATTTTTCTTCAGTAGACTACATATAAAGAAAATCTATTTATTTACTTTATAATTTACATGTATCAATATCATTTTAGCCGAAAGACGTCCAAAGCACACCCAGACCACATCGTCTGGTCCTGTGCATCAAACTCTCGCATCCAACGGCTTCCCGCAACCTTCACCAGGTTTTCTGGGCGGCTACTTTACTTTGACATAAATAAATTATTTTATATAGTTTTTTTTTTATCTTACATAGGCTCGCGCTTGACCACTATGTCACCTGATGGTAAGCGTTCATGTGGTCGACGATGGAGCACGCTTACCTAGAAGTAACCTATTCACTCTTGACTTAAAGACCCCTAGATTGTAGCTATCGGGAAACACAGACTCCGGCAGGGAATTCCACTCCTTAGCTGTACGCATGATAAAAGTATTCTCAATACGTTTAGTGCGTATGGGTGGGATGTCCACTATGTACCGATGGCGCATCGCATAACGTCTGGTAGTCCGATGAAGAAACGGGCTGGGCGGAATTAGATCATTCAATTCCATCGCACACTCCCCGAAATGTAATCGATAAAAAACCGACAAGCTGGCAACTCGGCGACGATGTTCAAGGCTCTGGAGCTTTGACTTAAATTTCATTCAAGAATTCATAAAAGCAACCAGTTAGGTGATCTATCAAGACTTCTAAATATAGTGCCGAACATAGCCTACCGTTAACTTTATCTTCGATAATTACATATTCTCTTCCATATTTATAAGTCTAAAGTCCAAAGCAAATAGCGAGAAATCGATTTAAATTACATTTATTCAGACCTGCTTCTGTGAGAAATACTTAGAATAGATTTCTAGGCACAGATTAAGCCGCAAAACTTAGTCATCTTTTTTCCATAAACGTAGTAGCTATGTGAACAGCTAGGGAGCCAAATTGTTAAGCAGTTTTCAATTAAGTTAATTTACGCATGGCGAGTGCAATTTGCGCGTATTACTTTTTTGTATTGTAATTTTCATTGATAATAATAAACTAAGCTAGAGATTCAAATAGAAATTGAAATGACCTATCAAAACATATATTGTTATATTTTCATATATTTACCAGAAATATAAAAACGAAACATACACACACACTTAAGAAATGTCAGAAGCGGTGATGAGGTGCACGGTTCCAATTTATCGTTTCCTATGGAGAAGAACCACCCATTCCGCACATACAGCTTTTAAAGCCTCCCTGCTGTGTTACATTTTTAACCGACTTCAAAAAAAGGAGGAGATTCTCAATTCGTCGGAATCTATTTAATTTTTGTATGTATGTTCGATGATGGGATTCTAGAGAAATCTAAGGAACTTCTCAAATATTATAGGCATACATATAGCGATTTTGGTATTATCATCAGCAATGCAATCATTTGCACTCGGAAAGATTCATTTGGTGAAGTGGAACTGATGAAGAAGACCACAGATGGCCACTGGAGCTACTAAATGCTAAATTGAAATGCTATGTTACGGGTATAAAATATTTCGAATAGTTAGGACATAGCATCAGCAGATCCACCGAGCCCCCAACCCGCGTTCCAAGCCGACGCCGCCGCGCGGGAGGGGGGACAAGGTGCAAGTACGCCGCCAGCGGCGCCAACCGACTATGATAAAGCAAATACTTAAAATAAATTGTACTGATGAAAATGTCATCATCGAACTGATCTGATGATGAAGCCGGAAGGTAGGCACTTGAACTCTGAAATAAAACAATGTATCCTAGTCGTGTTTGAGCTTATTAGAATCGTCATGAGATGTACTTTGGCTATAAATGATTATCATGTTAATTGGAGATACCTACCAAAACTAAAAAGAGAAAAATAAACAACTGTTCAACAAAAAATCAAATCAATCGGTTTGATTTTTTGTTAAAAAGTTTTATGATATCCAATAAATCTATTCTCATCAACCATGATGCCGAACCTTTACATTCCGCCACTGTACACACTCTAAGCCTTATAGCAAAAGTAGATCCTTTATTCCCACGCCATCCGCACCCGTTAAGCAGTCTTATTAAGAGGCTTAATAAGTTGCGCAGGCACTGCGTGTTCAAATGATTTATATCTTAATGTCTCGCTGGAGAGTCGGACGCGTATTTGCATTTTCTGTATTAAGTCTTTGATTGGCATTTAAATGTAGTGGCTGAGCTTTTATTGAATGTTTTATATTTATCTGAGGTAATGGTGCTGTTGAAGTATTGCGTGCTAAGAGGCTTATTTTTTTGTTGAAAGCTGGCTTAAGGTTGCAGAGCTCTTGGACTATTGATTAAGAACGACCAGTTGAAAAGAACTTTAGTAATCCTAGATCATGGGTGCAATGTGTGTGCAATTGCGGTAGTCGCACATGTTTGCAATAAATTGATTGGAGTTACAGATAAAATATTATTTTGCTCAAATACGCTTCAAAATGCACTAGTAAGATGTCGGTTTGTTGTGTTACACAAATATTAAAGTAGATAGATCATTGTCGCTAAGAAATACATATATTATTTAGAATCTTATGATTTTACTATACTTTTGATGAGTATTTTTATAAGAACCTGTCTAATTCCTGCAATCTCAAACCTAACCGTTTTACGACCGTTAGTTTATAGCAACCAAAAATGGTTACTTCATTAGCCGTAAGTGTCAGCCACATATTGTGGTTATGTCCAAACAATGGTTTACGGGCAGCCATGTTGGCCCAACTGACCGTAAAATGCTCTATTTCTTAGTAACAGAACAATAATAAAGAAATGGTTAAACCGTAAAATAGACTGGTAATAAATATGGACGTGATTAATTGCTTTTTGTTCGTGGGTTTGAGGATATCTTCATGGTTTCGGATAAAAGGGTGAGCAGAATTCAAAGCGAAATTTAGGTCTATGAAAGGCTGTGAATTTGTGGAAGCCTAGTGTCAGATCTCACGGTTATTGTCAAACTAAGGCCCATATTCCAAACCATGTCCAACAACTCGACTCCAGTAAGAATCATTGAGGTTTTTTCTCCGTTGTGATGGCGACTGAGTTGAAAAGAGGTTCTTCAAATTGATTTGGAATATGAACTAATTTTTTGAGATCTACAGATTTGTCAAGTGTCAGATACTTATAATCCAGTTCTCAGATTTTTTTGTATAAATATGGAAACAAATCCCTTCAGATTTAAATCTTTTCCTATATAATTCGACTCAAATATAGCTTAAAGATACCGAACGTTGCCATATAAATCGACGTGAAAAGTTCCAAGTATCGTTTCTATCTCAGAATCTCAAATATTCGTCCGAGAGCGGATTTTTATGCTTCGAACCGTGAGATTGATAGCCAAGTCCGCCGGTTGAGCTGCGATATCATTTCACAGTATTCGCTTGCCAATTTATTTGACGATTGCTATATCATTTGCTCCTAATGATGATATTAGGGATCATGTTATCAGGATATTTCCATATTTATTTTGCAGTTTCTGGGATGCCTTTGTTGCTCGGGAATCGTCTCCGAGTGTATGCAATCAATAAATCATTGTTATCAGATTGAAACGTCACTGGGGCCTAAGAATCACACTAAGGGATGACTTACCCACACGTCGGGTATAAGAATAGCCAGTGATAAGTTACAATGGTCGTACAGAGGGGTGTTGCTATAGAAATGACGAAAGCATTTTATTGTTTTTGCTGCGGAAAAATGCCTGTACCTTACAATCAAGAAAACGCATTTTAGACAACCTTCAATAGAAATATAATCAGGTTATTGAACACAATGAAAAAATTAAAAATTGCCAAAACTACGACAATTTTTTTGTTTTATAAAGTTTTTAAATTACATAATTTATCTAGTAGTAGACACGTTCGATCAACAATCTATCGAACACTTAATTATCACACGATATCTTGCGACAATCACAAAATACCCCGATTCAATCAGTAAAACGCCCATAACTTTTGAACGGCTAAACCGATTTTCATTAAACATAGCTAAGAACACTCTCGATAAAGTCACCAATTAAACGAATAAAAAAAAACTAAATCAAAATCGGGTCATCTGTTTAGGAGCTATGATGCCACAGACAGATACACGAATACACGTCAAACTTATAACACCTAACATGGTATTATTTCCTCAGACATTTGCCCAAATACTACCGATGTAGGTATAATATGTATTTTAAAGAAAGTCCGAGTTAAGGCCGTACCCTGACCAAAAAATCAGCATGAGATATGAGCATTCCTATTGGCCTAGCGGCACTGTTGGCGCATGAATTACGGTGGTGAATATGCCCAGATTTTAGAATAAAATCTTTATAAAATCGAATACTGGTCTTATTATGAAAAAAATAATACTTACAAAATATTCGTTATCAAATTGCCTATCCATTAGTGTTAATATAAAACACAATTAATGAACACTTTACTAGGAGATGCATGCAATTAATAATTATTTCACATTATCATGGTTTTGTTGGAAGGAGATTAGTGAAACATATATCTGTTTAAAAAAAAAGTGTACTACAATTTTAGAATCAACATTATGTAGAAATTTAATGTATTTTTATTAATTGATATTTCTTTTTAAATAAAGAGTAAATAGCTCTTCAAAACTGCACAAAAACGACTAGCGCGGCGTTTTGCTCGGGGAGGCGCCTTAAGTGAGTTTGTGTATCTGTGTATATATGTGTGAAGGTTCATCACCGGAATCACTATCTGAAAAAATCTTTCACTATTTGATTGGTTCATTATTTCAGACGGTCATTGGCTCTATTTATCCATTAGCTCGGGAATTGAATATTACATTATGCAGGTTCTAAAATCGAGGTTCTACAGAGACAGTTATCGAGGTTATGGCATCAAATGTGGAAACATTATCTGTTAGCCTCACACGGTGATCCTCGCACCGGCGATATTAGCGCAAACAGACGTTTTATAATGGGGGGAGCTATTCTGAACGTACCTGCTCTAGAATATAGAACCGAAGACAGAATTAAAGCGTTCGGGTATTGATAAATGGTGGAAGGAAGACGTGACTTTGCCAGGATCATACAGTAAGAGTAGCGCAGATATAAAGACGATAGCATTCGAGCAACGAGGAGCTCGTGGCTAAATAACAGCCGCACGGGTCGATCATCAATGTTAAGCAACGCTTGACGAGGTCGCTCCGTGGTTGGGTGACCATTTCAACATAACGAGTTTCCTCCGTGCCTCGGAAAGCACGTTAAGCCGTTGGTCCCGGCTGTTATTTGAAGATCTTTGACAGTCGTTACGGGTAGTCAGAAGCTTGAGATCTGACACCAGTCTTGCCAAGGGGTACCGTGTTACCCAGTTACTGGGTTGTGGAGGTCAGATAGGCAGTCGCTCCATGTAAAACACTGGTACTTAGCTGAATCTCTGAAAAGAAATGTGTACATTACTTTTTGGAAGTAGGGGTCAATATGCTGTGTATTTATTTTGTGATTGGATGTCATCCAATGACTTCTTCCGCTCTGGGTGAAGCGGGAGAAGTGTTAGACTTTTACTGACTAAAACCCGGGTGGATCAACATGGATATGTTCCTTCAGTTGCTTGAGCCAGGGCCGCGGTTTTATGGTTATCAACGTTTCGAGTGAAATAAATAATAAAATTAATTTGGTAAATGGCGTTTTTGTTGTTGATTTATTCTGAAATGGAGAATTTTGTTTACTATCTATTTGAGTTCTAAGCTTACAGGTAGGTACTAAAATAGTGAAAGTATCAACCTGAAACAATTAATCAAAAGCATTTAGGACTTGGTTTGAGAATCTAACCAACAAAGGCCAATCTTTTAGCCTAATTTGACTAATGGTACGCACTGAAGTAAATTCTTATTTCTGAACAATAAAAAGGAAAACCCCGGCTTAAATCAAAGCTAGACGTTATCTTTAGAAACCATAGCAGTGAATTATTCCTCCTAGACATAATTCCAGTAAATTTGTCAGACGCTCCAAACGAACCGTGGAAAGGAAAAAAACCGGCCAAGTGCGAGTCGGACTCGCGCACGAAGGGTTCCGTACCATAATCGCAAAAAACGGCAAAATAATCACGTTTGTTGTATGGGAGCCCTACTTAAATATTTATTTTATTCTGTTTTTAGTATTTGTTGTTATAGCGGCAACAGAAATACATCATCTGTGTGAATTTCAACTGCCTAGCTATCACGGTTTATGAGATAAAGCTTGGTGACAGACAGACAGATAGAGAGACGGACCGCGGAGTCCCGTTTTTACCCTTTGGGTACGGAACCCTAAAAAGTAAATTTTCACATAATCATTTAAGGTAACGACTTAAAATTAACATATCATTTGAAATTCAAATTCCGAATCTGAAATCAGTGAAATAACCGTTGTATTCATTTTATTACTCGACTGCGCTAAACGGAATGATTATGAGTTTCACGTGTTTGTGTGTGTAGATGTTCTCTTATACATTTATGTTATCTGATTATTGTGATGTTCTTCTGTTTAGAATTTTGTTTTGCATGATAGTTGCTGTCTTAATCTCGATCTTTATTATAAGGAGGAATGTAATCCTTATAAAATCTTTAATGCGTTCCCACACTAGATGCGTTCTGCGTCCTGCGGTCCGATCACTCGAACAATGGGTGCGGGAAATGTGTGAGTGACTGGACCGCAGGACGCAGAACGCATCCAGTGTGACAAATGCGTATTAGATTATAAGTATTTATTTATTTTTCATTATCAGTTATAAGTATTTACTTTTTTATTTTATCCCACTGCTGGAAAAAGGTCCTTTTAATTAGTCTCGTTGTAGTTTTGGGTTAGCATTTGGTATAATGTTGTGCCATTGACAGGAAGAAATAAAGAAATTGATTTTCTCAAAAAAGATGTAATAATTTACCTTGCTTTTTGTTAGAACTCAGAATAGTGTATCTGGCTGCGAGTGGAGCGGGAGCAACTGAGCAAGAATCCAGCTAATGGTTGCACTGATGCGTTATTGATACACGACGCGACTCGCAACGGTACCGGCAGAGCGCATCACGCCGCGCGCATGCCGTGTTTAGGGCTGAGCTTTATGAAGCGATAATACTCTTTATGTAAATTGTAGAGAATTATAATTTCTGTAAATAAATTATTGAGAAAAAAATGATTTAAGTTTTAGTTTGATAAAGAACAATATTTTCCGGTTGATAATTTAATTGTTTGTATTTATTTAAAATAAAACTAGCTTCTGCCCGCGTAAAAAGTGTTTAATCACCCCATGGAACACACTACCGGGATAAAAAGGAGAGTTCCAGGGCCTTAATCTGTCTCCATAACAAATTTCATCTATATCGGTTCAGCCTTTTAGTCGTGACAATGTTACAAACAAACAGAGTTATTTTTGCATTGATAATATTAGTATGGATTTTTATTATTGTGAATATTGCCATAACAGCTAACAATAACGCGCAAATGCGATGCTATAACTACATACGGGTTATTCCTCGAAGCGCGCCAACTTTGAAGCGAACCGAAATTATTCCTCGAAGCGAATTATGATACATAGAGAAGAGCATGAAGGATTCGTAATAAATGATATCGATAGACGTTTTAAAATTCAACTGTCCTAATGCTGATTCTCTGGCCAAGGAAAAGCCCAGCCCTCTGGTGCCATTCAACGTGGCAATGCTGCCAGCGTTCTGGGCACTTTTCACGTTGACAGCGATGTGGACGAATTTTTGACGCCCTATGACCCCTGCCCTTTTATACGCGTTCGTAGTTTAATTTTATTTTTATTTAAGTGTATTTATAGGTAGTTATTGTTAATTAAGTATTTTATATTATGTAAATTTTAGATTATTATTACTGTCCTAATTATTTATTTATTAAAACTACCAGGAAAGCAGAAATGAACTGGAACTAGGTGCTTAACTGAATAACTACTTAGCTTAATACAGATGAATTTTAAAACGCCTATCGATATCATTTATTACGACTCCTTTATGTTCTTTTCTATGTTTCATTGTAGGTGCGCTTCAAAGTAGGTGCGCTTCGAGGAATACCCCCTACATACATGGGCAAGGTTATTTTAATCACCAGTAGTCACTAATATCACCCGCATGAAAGTCGGAAATGTTCCCTAAAATAATTTTAAGTATTAGTAAATTGTACCTAACCTTTGTTTTAATCCAGGACATGGTCTACCCGTGTGCCAAGTATCATCCAAATCCGTTTAGCCGTTAAGAATTGATTGATTAACAAACATCTATACAGCAAGACTTTAAATTTATAATTTTATTGTAGGATCGTTTTGAATGTAAATAAAATATTTTGAAGTCTTGTTAAATCCAGAAATGCAAATAGGTATTATAGAAGAAAGGAAAGAAAGAAAGAAAAGCCAGCCAAGTGCGGGTCGGACTTCGCACATTTAGTCTTCCGTACCAAAGAAAAAAATCAGATTTATCAGCATATTGGAATTTGTTAGTAAATTGTACGTAATATTAAAAATTATCACCAAATTTCAAGTTCGTAGATCAATGGAAAGTCAAAAAAACTCTTCAGAAGAAAATTGTGTGACAGACGACGGATAGACAGACACGTGAGTGAGAGAAATAGGGCTCCGTTTGGACGTATTTATTTGCCACAAAACTACATACAAACGCATAAAATTAGATCGGTACGTATTACCTAATATCAAGGCCAAAATGAAAATAAACCACAAAAAGCCACATGAAAATTACGTTTACTTATAATTACATATTAAATTGTGGGCGTATAATCCCACTCCACTCTCAGGGAGTGAGGAGAGAGGGCTGGTAGGCACCTAATGCTAATTTATTAAAGACTCGTTTCAAATGAAAATGAAACGATATGAAATGGGTATTATTAAACATTTAAGTAACGTCATTATATTTTGTTTTAACTGAGTTTTAAATTAACCTTTCAGGCTTTGTTTTTGGAGAGAATTAAAAATATAATTTACCTAAAACGGCCCATTCCCTCTCACAGAGAGGAGGCCTGTGTACCAGCAGTGGGAACATTAATAGGCTGATGATGTGATGTGAAAACTTTTCCAGCTTACTTACTTTTTTTCTGTCTAAAGGTGGTTTTAAATTAGTTTTCGCATCGTTTTCACGTTTTCATTATGGTAGCCTAGACAATATCTAAAAGAACTTTAAACGGCCGTAAAAGGTAATGCCAACTCATCATCATCATCATATCAACCTAAAGACGTCCACTGCTGGACATAGGCCTCCCCCAAGCGTCGCCACATTGACCGGTCCCGTGCGTCCCGCATACAGCGGATCCCCGCAACATTCACCTGGTCATCAGTCCACCTGGTAGGAGGCCTTCCAACGCAACGTCTTCCGGTTTGCGGTTGCTACTCCAGAACTTTTCTGCCCTATCGGTTATCTGTTCCGCGAGCAATGTACCCTGCTCACTGACACTTAAGTTTGGCAATTCTTTGGGCTATGTCGGTTACATTGGTTCTCTTGCTGATGTCTTCATTTCTGATTCGATCACGCAATGATACTCCGAGCGTGGCCCTCTCCTTTGCCCTTTGGGTGAATGTAAGCTTTCTGATGGCGCCCATTGTGAGCGACCACGTCTCAGAGCCATATTATGTCATTGTTTTGTCAATGCCAACTATTTCTATAATAATCCTTAATTAATTAAGGACCTCTAGATAGATTCTTAGATCATCACCAGTGGAATCCTACAAGTAAAAGTGTTAATAATTGTCAGAAAGTGTAAAATGTATGAGCTTGACGTGTGCTACTGGAAAGTCACGTGTTCAAATTGCTACTTTTAAACTTTTTAACCATCGATATCACTGACAGAAGAGGTTCTGAGGCTCTAAACAATTCAAGAAAAATACTAACTGATGACTAGGCAGCATGGTCTCAGACCTTAGCCTGTTCCGTCAGGAACTAACATAAAAAAAAAATATACAAGTGTCATTTGACGTCAGTGATGTCGAAATGCCAAAATATAAGGGATTGATCACGTGACATTATGATAGCGTTCGACATTCCCATACTTTTTTGTTTTTTTTCCATTTTGTGCGCGGGGTTAAAATGCCTGCTATTTCATCCGACAACTCGTGCGAAAGAGATGTATGCTGTGATGAGCAGTAAGAAGCTAGTTTGCGTACGAATAAGGACTTTTGCAAGTTTGTAGTGAAATGGATGATGATTTAGGAAAACACAGAAAACAAGCGCGTGAAATTTTATAAATAGACCTTTGGGAGTCTAGATATCATGAAAAAACGACTAAATGTATATTTTCAAAATATAATTATTTGCATTGTTGAACTACTAATCTATCCCTGTATGGTGGCCGTTTTTCAATTTTCCTCCTTCTTATGGTATTTATTGCCGCCCAAAGATGCGTTAAAATAAGTGTTTAAATATGGAACTTTCGACGCTCATAACTTTCAAATATTTTACTTTTTTGTTTCCATACAGGGCTAGATAATGATGAGACAAATTGATATATATTTTTTTTATATTGAACGTACATCTTCAAACAGTGGAGTAATCCCTAGACTACGTTTGTATGGAAGAATTAACGACTAGTGTAACCTTAACAATCGATATCGCTAATCCACACACTAATATTGTAAAGACGAAAGTTTGTGAGTGTGTTTGTATGTTTGTTACTTCTTCACGCTCAAACGGCTGGACGGATCTGGATGAAATTTGGCACAGAGATAGATTATACTCTGGAATAGCACATGTTTTTCTCCCGGGAATATGTTCCCTTGGGATAATTTTCGACATTCACGCGGGCGAAATGAAAGCCGCTCTAGTAATATTTTCAATGCGAAAGTAACTCTGTCTGTTACCTTTTCAGGACATAGGATAGTTTTTATCCCGGAAATCATCATTAGGGGGTGAAATTTTGGATGGAAAACCTGTGATATTATTGCAGGATATAAAAAATAGGCTATTCGATGAACTTATGCTACACAGACGAAGCGGGCAACAGCTAGTTGAATATATCGGAGCCTTGAGAATCACTTTATTTAGGCTCTCAGATCAACCGAATACAACAATTAAATACGTCTAACAATATTCTTTTCTTTCTTTTTTCTACTTTTGATACTGTTAGTAATATTTATGAATACTACAATAATTTTAATATTAAAATTACCATCATATTCGTCTGTAATTAACAGCTGGCAGCCCTACGCGTATCAAAAGCTATACGTAACCGGCATATTATTTCAGAGCGCATATTCATCACTGCATTTTGCAGATACCGCGTTATGACCGATGGCTGTGGCGAATTTTTGTTGGTTTACGTTTTACCGCTACTTCGATGAATTGCAGATTTTACTTTGATAGTTATAAGTACTTTCTGCTATTATCTAGCATTAAATATCTCGTTCAGACGGATGCAGGCTAATTTCTAAGAACTATGGCACCAACTTAATTTAAAATTGAAACTACTTAAGAATTGTAGCAAAATTTAATAAATGTGGGTTAAACATGTAGAATAGTATTTTTTTAATTATTGCCTACGTATTAACTTAAATTTAACAATCAACTGAAATACTAAGAAGGTGAGAAAAATAAATATGCAATTTTCCATAGATTTTTGTTGGAAATAATAAAAATCAAATATCTTTAAATTATCTTCATTACAATTATCGAAGAGGTTATCTTTACATTAAATTGCACACAATTTACACAAGCAATTCTACTTCATCAGATTCTGTATGTAATAAGATATTTTCGAAAGTGTTGTAATTTCATATTCAATACGAACTCTCCACAATAAGAACAAAAATGTTTGTGTGTCAGTTTATTAAGTATACTCGTGTGATGCACTGGACAGAATCGTCAATCGCCTACATTCAAAGCTAAAGTAAATAATTTTATTTAAGAACTGTACCAAAATCTTATAAATAAGATGGTAGAAAAATGAGTAATTAACTTTTTCTGGATTGTCATCGTTATTAACTAAGATAGCCAGACAAGTCTACTGAAAAAATATACAGTCAACAAGATTGAAAGCTGAGCCCTCATGCTGTTAAAGACTCAAATTGTATTTTAATCAAATTAATAGAGAAATTTTTAGTAAACCAAAGATGACAAACATTATCTATTCAAATTAACCAGCAAACACAGTTTATACCAGCAATTCTACTGAATCACTTCTGTAATATTTTCGAAAGTGTTGTAATTTCATATTCAATAAGAACTTCCAGCAATAAAAACAAAAATGTTAGTGTGTCAGTTTATAAAGTATGCTCGTGTGATGCACCGGACAGAATCGGCAGTCGCCTACATTCGCAAATTGAGAGTTGCTAAATTATAGGTACATACTTCACAACAGCTTGATGTATTTGGAACACACGACAGGTTCAATTAAAGTAAAGAATACACGTTTTTTTTAATTGAACTTTTGCAGGGGCCTTATTTGCTTGTTGAAAACTGTCTTACTATAGAAGATGATATGTACCTCAAATAATTATTTTCTAGAGAGTGAAGAGAACTGTAGATTAAAAAAAACTTAAAAAAAAAAAATACTACCGACTTCCAAATAAGAAAACTACAACGTGAAAAATAAGTTTATTTTTGGACGTCGGTGTCTTTCGTAGGTACCGTTTTTGCGTTATGGACACCAACTTCCAAAAATAAACTTATTTTTCACTTTGTAGTTTTCTTATTTGGAAGTCGGTGGTATTTTTTTGTAAAAAAGTTTTTATACTTATCACTTTTTTATTAGGTAGGTACAACACCTACCTAATATGCAAGTTGTTTAGTAAGTTTCCTATAACGCCAGAATAGATTACCCGAATATCATAAAACTTGAACAAAACCGATCAAATGGCAGATCTGCTTACCCCTTCAGAGCGTACTGGCGTGATTTTTTTTTTTTTTTTTTTTTTTTTATTTGTAATGGGTTTGCTCTTGACTCTAGTCTAGGTCATAGGTGACAGAGACAGAGTCTACGATGGAGTGAGCTTACCCAGAAGTAGCCTGTTCACTCTAACTTTGAAGAGATTCGGGTTGAATGCGTTCGGAAACACAGACGCAGGCAGTGAGTTCCACTCATTCGCTGTGCGCATTATAAAGGATGTTTGGAAGCGCTTGGTTCGAATTGGTGGAATGGCAACAAGGTAAGGATGATAACTTGCAGTGCGTCTAGATGTCCGATGGTAGAAGGGGGCTGGTGGGATGAGGTCGTGGAGTTCCTGAGCACACTCACCGAAGTACAGTCTGTAGAAGACCGACAAGCAGGCAACTTTGCGGCGATGAGCCAAGCTATGAAGCTTGGCGTCCACCAGTTCCACGTTGCCAATGAGCCTCTTGGCTCTGCGTTCCACTGAGTCAAGCGCGGCAAGCTGATACTTAGCTGAACCATCCCAAAGGTGGCTGCAATACTCCATGCAGGATCGGACTTGTGCTTTGTATAGGGTTAAAAGCTGTCCAGGCGTAAAGTATTTCTTCACTTTATTTAGGATGCCCAGTTTTTTGGCCGCGATTTGGGCTTTGTTCTCAATGGAGGAGCCGAAGTTGAGACTGGATGTCAACTCCATGCCTAGGAGCTCGAGCCGATCAGTCACAGGAACAGACGCACCCCGAAAAGTAGGCGCTTGATCGAACAGACTCCTTTTGGCGGTAAAAAGACACGCCTGTGTTTTGGTGGCGTTAAAAGAGACCAGATTGTCATCACCCCACTGGGAGACAAGGCTTAAGGTCAAATCTGTCCGCTCAACCATAGCCTCCCTCAAGGAACGAACTTCATCCATGCTGGTTGGATGTTATGTTATAAAATGGTATAAACAGACATGCATTGCAGCAGATCCGAGAGATTTGCGAAGTTCTTCATCAGATCTTCACCAAATTAAAATGGGACCAATTTCGGAAGAAACTCTTTCAAACAAAAATAATTTTCAAAATCGGTCCACAATTGACGGAGTTATCGGTGAACATACACAAAAAAAAACATACATGAAGTCGAACATAGAACCTCCTCCTTTTTCGAAAATCGGTTAAAAATTCAAAACCTTAGTTATTGTGACAGAAGACTGAAGTTTTGGCGGAAGAAATACCTAAAGACAACTAACCTTAATGATTTACCTTAATGATTCTTATATTTACGCCTGGCGCAATTTTTAACTTTTTTACTATCTTCTGCTACTTTGTGATTGTTGCTTTAGTGTTGTCTGTGTCGAATAAATGTTTTCTACTCTATTCATATCTTTGAATATTGTTAAATACGTCATCATGAGGCTGATGGTCTTTTCCTAACTATGTTTTGAGGTCGGCTTTCAACTAGGGCTAGCCGGGTGCATCAATATCAGATTATTACATAGCGAATTTTTTTTTGGGGCAATCCCACCGCACTATTCCCAAACCACTGCAACTCCTGAAAGCCAGAATCAACAGTGGCGACCACCAGAAAAGCGCCGAGGCAATGAAGCTCGACGAAGTCCCGGAGAATGAATTTAACTGTCTTAATCAGAAAAGAAGAAAAAAATACAAATTTGCACTTCCCTCCATATCAAACAGGAGATAGAACAAACAAGGCCAATAGACACAAAGGGTCGTTTATAACTGGGATAAGCCCAGTTGCCTAGCACGGATAAAAAATAGCATCAATATTAATTGGTCCTAACATTGTGAGCTGCTACATTTGTTTCCAATAATAGTTATGGCAAAAACGCTTGAAAGCACGGCAATTTTGTTATAGTTGCCACAATGTCTATCTAACCAACACAACCCTGCAACTCGGTTACATCTATCCCTTGGTAAAACTGGCTGTCAATCGTTAGAGTTTCTGACTACCTATTACAACTGTCCAAAATTTATATCTGGGTCGTGGTTCAACGTACTCGTACGTCCGAGACAATATTGCTTAATTAAATGAAATAAGAATAGTGATTCACCTCATCACATTTACCCCCACAGCACTAGTAGCGTTGAAGTGAATAATCCTCTTACATAATTGGCAATGACTTGACCAAAAACAAAACACACACGAATTTTCCTCATAATATCTTCATAAATGATGAAGGCTCCGTTGTAAGTCGTGGGACTAAATTGAGTGTAATTTCACACCGCAGGCTTATTACAGCTAAGTGGTTCCACGTATTGTCTCTGGCCAAAACTGTCATGGCCGCGCTTCTTCTTCCCGCCAATTTTGACCGTTTCGTTCGCAAATTGACTCGAACCGTATTGTCATCGATTATTATGTCTTTCATTTCAGTTGTTTTTTTTTTTGCGCGTTTACGGCTACTTTCTAATGTGCGAAGATTGTTTGGTTCTTAAAATAGCAGTTTTGTTATTTTTGGACAAAACTTAAGTTTCTAATGAGTTCGTTGTTGTCATCTTAGGTAGCTTTTAACTTTAAGAGCATCTTCTTGAATTATGTTGAGTTACTGAAGGCCCACAGCAAAATAATTTTTTTTAGGGTCGCCATTGGTTAAAACTAACTATATGGATAGACAAATAGTGTTTAACACTTTAAAAGTAAATCAATCCAATCTAATCTCGGCCCAATCTGCTCAATCATGTTAGTAGCAGACATCTTTTTTGTCCATCATATATTATGTTCGCGCAAAATATTTGTGGAATCTTACTTACCTTCGTGACGCACACGTATTTTACGGTCACTCGTACAGTATATGCGATTGTGCATATCTCATGTGCCTTTTTGCTACAGTTTTGAACAGGGCTTTTTGACCATATATATCGCCTTTTTTTTTCGGCATTTTACAAAAACTTCCACACGGCGTTTGTTCGCCACAGTGGAGTGGATTTAATACTAACCGACTGAAATAGGTTCACAGCTGGACATTGAATACAAAAACAGCTTTGTACCTAGGCATGTCCAATTGTCTACCCAGTTACAAATTACAATACGGGTTCATTTCCAATTATTCGGACTGTTTTATCAATTCAACCTATAAAAACCGTGAGAATGCCTGGTTGTCTGCGTATTCTCAGCAAAACAAATAAATGAATAATTTTATGCCGATTAGAAAATGCCTGATTCCCCGAAGTGTTGGGTAGGGAAGCTTTAGATTGTATCCATTTTACGGCACTAAAGCGTTGGAAGGTCCTTAAGTCTCAAGTAAAAATTGTTGTCAATTTTTTTTTTTTTTTTTGAGGAGCTCATGGCTAAATAATAACAGCCGCACGGGTCGATCATCAAGGTTAAGCAACGCTTGACGAGGTCGGTCCGTGGATGGGTGACCATGTTAAGTACCGAGTTTCCTCCGTGCCTCGGAAAGCACGTTAAGCCGTTGGTCCCGGCTGTTATTTGAAGAACTTTGACAGTCGTTACGGGGAGTCAGAAGCTTGAGATCTGACACCAGTCTTGCCAAGGAGTACCGAGTTTACCCAGTTACTGGGTTGTGGAGGTCAGATAGGCAGTCGCTCCATGTAAAACACTGGTACTTAGCTGAATCTGGTAAGACTGGAAGCCGACCCCAATATAGTTGGAAAAAGGCTAGGCAGATGATGATGATGATTAATTATTTTTCCCGTTTTAAATGGTGAAAAATTGGCAAATGTGTGATGCTCAGTAGCTTTACTAATAGTTAATACTATATGTAGTTTTTCTCATAAAAATATGGTGGTTTGTACTTGTAAGTAAAACCAAACAATCAAAAATGTTAAAGTAATAGACTGCCTTCGCGGAACTAACGGAATTATAACGATGTTCATTAAGTTATGATTACTTAATACTCCTATCTGGTTTGAGTATAATGTGTCATGACTTTTTTGTTAGCTGTTTAATATATACCATTGTAGATAGAGGTGTTCGCAGTTGATGACGTTAGACTCCCATCAACTCCCGTGTAATTTATATTTAAAGGCGTCAGTAAATATAATTTGTGTCAGTCAATAATTTAGCCAGCAAGTATGACTAAATAATGTTGCGTATTTTAAAGAATTCGTAAAATAAATAATATGAAAAATCGCGAATTTGGATTTTAGCGCTGACACCGGGTATACTGCATTGTCAAAGTCAAAGTCAAATGTATTTATTCAATTAGGCCACTAAGCGGCACTTTTGAACGTTAACAATTAAAATTTACAAGTAATAAAAATTTATTCTACCGTGCATTGTCCACTGCAACTACAGTTAATTTTACAAGTCATGACTCACAAATCGGAGGATTGAGGGAATCCTATTCCTCAGGGAAAGGGACACTTAAATAATCTTATTGAGTCCTTATTCCCTTTATTTCTTCTGGATATAGGCCAGACGCTATGAAATAACTCTATTCATCATCTTCATCATTTCAGCCGAAAGACCACTGCTGTACATATACCTCCCTCAAGCGTCGCCACACTGATCACTCATGTGTGTTTCGCATCCACCGGACTTCTGCAGCCTTGACCAGGTCGTCACACCACCTTGAGGAAGACCATCCAACGCTGCGTCTTCTGGTCAGAACTTTGAACCGGTTAAAGCCTTTTTTTAGGGTTCCGTACCCAAAGGGTAAAAACGGGACCCTATTACTAAGACTCCGCGATCCGTCTGTCTGTCTGTCTGTCTGTCCGTCTGTCACCAGGCTGTATCTCATGAACCGTGAGAGCTAGAAAGCTGAAAATTTCACAGATTATGTATTTCTGTTGCCGTTATAACAACAATTACTAAAAACCGAATAAAATAAATATTTAAGTGGGGCTCCCATACAACAAACGTATTTTTTTTGCCGTTTTTTGCGATAATGGTACGGAACCCTTCGTGCGCGAGTCCGACTCGCACTTGCCGGTTTTTAAGCACCCTCGCCGATACTTTTATCATCACCATCATGTGTCTAGCCAACTATGTATGAGCTACATCTAGTTAGACTAAAAGGTGTCTCCACGCCTTTTAGTGTAACTAGGCGAAGTATTTATCATGGAACTACTATCTATCTGGCTTCCACAACTCCACGGTGACGTTTGCGTTACGTTTCCAAATCAACATATTTTTACAAGTTCTCCATTACAAAAACATAAAATTAAAACAAGAAAAAGCTCTATGCAATCCAATTGTACACTCTGATTACCGTAACGAACAGACTATCAACCTACAAACAGCTGATTCACTCAGTTTTTTATCCGCGGCAAATATTTTCAAATATTTACCGTGCGATTATATCTTGGTGTAATCGCCGCGTGTGACCGCTAGCCTAATGAGTAGCACGTACAGTTAGGCACGCGCCACTGTTTGAGAAAAAATTGTTAGTGAGGAGGTAAGCAGAGAGCTTAGATACATAGATTTATTAGACTACGTTTTCTTGTTGTGTGCACATAATGAAGATAATGGTTTGTTTGGGGGTCTAAAATATAGGTTTGCGAATTGATAGGATTATTTGCATGCAGACGACTGAAAAGGCGTCTTAGTTGTTGCTTTAAATTCATGTTTAGGTCGAGCACACTGAAATAAAATGGCTGTTGGCCACGCGATATATAGCCTTAAAGCCTGGTACCAGTTTTTGGAAGTTTAATGTACCTATAAGATGCAATAAAACATTTTGATTTTGGATATTTAGATTTTCTATCTAGCATCTTCAGAGCGGATGCGAAACGCACAGAGCCGATCAGTGTGGTGACGCTTGGAGGAGGCCTATATCCAGCAGTGGACGTCTTTCGACTGAAATGATGATGATGATCATCAGAATTCCGATTAAAGTGTTGTTCTTACAAATGACGTACCTCTTAGACATAATTGATCAGATTTTTATGCTCATTTGCAACTAGTTTCTAAGATTCGTATGCCCGTTTTTAATTTTATTCAACTCTTGGCGCTTAGCCCGTTATCACGTACATCGAAGTTTCTACGACATCTATTGCCAACCACACGCTTCTTACATAAAAACAATAATTGGAATAGTTGTAACGACCATTACGATGCGTAACACGAATGAATAATAGAAGCTGGTAATATCTAGGTTATTAAAGCAGCCATTGGCTAGGATGTTTTATTGAGAGGGCTTTCTATGTAAATCTAATCAAAACTTTGACAAAGAGGTAAAAGCGTTTCTTTGTTTACACATACACATAACGTCACGCGATATACCCCAAAGGGGAAGGCAGAGGTAGATACACCTATAGTAGAGATTTGTACAGATCACATTGGTACACTCTTATTTCACCAGTTATGTTCAAGTTGCATGGTATTCGGGTAATCTATTCTGGCATTATAGGTACACTTAGTAAAGAACCTGCCTAATAGGTACAACAAAAAAGTGAAAAATAAAAAACTAAAAAAATAATACTAGTGTCTTCAAATAAAAACAATACAAAGTGAAACATTACTTTCTTTTTGGAAGTCGGTGTCCATAACAAAAAAAATGGTACCTACCAAAGACACCAACTTCCAAAAAGAAAGTTATTTTGCTCTTTGTAATGTTTTTATTTGGGAAGTCGGTAGTATTTTTTTATTAAGTACAAACCTATTAATTCAATACATTATTTTTACTAGGTATTTAACCCGTTAAGTTTAATAAGTAAGTAACTACAAGTAAGGCCTATGAAGGTAAATAATTGCTTCCATGGTAGTCAAAATTTACCTAAAACATATCTTGTTTTACATATTAAACATACCGCAAAACGAAAACGTTATAACAAAAAATACCATACCTATTAAAATTTAAAGATCTCTTTCCTCAACTATGCTGCATGAAACGAGAAAAAGCTAGGCTTTACAGCTACATAATTATGAATTGCTTGCTCGAAATCGTTTGAACCGTAAAAGAAGCATTAAAGCTCCGTAACGTACTAGGCACTACTTCCGAGCAAGTTTTGAACATAAAAACTTTAATAACGAATACTTAGTCCAGCTTTAGCCCAGCTTGGGCATCAATTAACGTACATATAGGATCATTTTGTCGGCTTTTACAGTTCAGTTCAGCGAATTATGTACTTATTTCAGTCTCACGTATGAAGCCGCTTAGCTCATCTAAAGTTGGCCTATCTCGCACAGCTGGGGTAATTATTCATATTTGTTTACACAGTTTGTGGTTTACTATAAGAGAACTTAGGCATAGTGACTTTGTGACCTAGACAGAGTGAGTGAGCTTGTGTAATTTTTGTGGCGAATTTCTTTTCGCGAACTTTTTCTTTCTTTTCTTACTTTTCTTTATATTCTTTCTTTTCTTTTCTTTATTTTCTTTCTTTTCCTTCTTTTCTTTCTTTTCTTCCTTTTCTATCTTTCTTTTCCTTCTTTTATATTATTATTGATCTTATACTATTATTTAATTTACACTGTTGAATATATATAATGAATTTATACATGAATTTATATTATTACTACAATTGTGCACATAGAAGAATAAAACTGGCCCACCGTAGTACAGTTTATAATTAGTACGCGGGGGTCAGGGAGTTTCGCAATTGCTAATGTATAAACTTTGATGTAACCATTTTTTTAATCAGAGCCAATAAATGAATATGATAGTGATTGTCAAAAAGGAAAAATTGTATGGGAAAAATCAATTGATTAATCCGTAACATTTTGACATATCGACTATCGCCTTCACTGACATCGAATGCCACTTGCCTAGAGCCTGACTAGTATGAAAAATGTTTAGCTATGCGAGTCTAACTATGCTTGCTTAGCTTGCTTTAAAGAGGTTATTTTTCCGGACGTTATTAAGGAAAATGCTAGGGTAAGCTTCTGTTTATGTAATGAGCCACTTAGGGAACCATATTCATTAGATAATTATCTTTAAGATTTATGTGTTTATAAATGAAAGGCGGCTTAGGTAAATTTACTACGAGTTACGAAGTACTGAGTGAGAGTACTTCTTCTCCCAATATCTTTACAAAAAAAGCCTATGTGTTATTTAGGTGTATAATATATGCTACAGTGTCGTAAAGTTTAATCAAAATCAGTTTAGTAGTTCTGGCGTAAAAGAGTTACAAACATACATCCATTTTCACAAACTTTCGCGTTTATGATAGTAGCTGGATAGGATGTATAGTTATGCAAGTCTGTTTTGCTATATAATGCCACCTCCACACGCTTGTCGAACAATGGCGAACAGCATACAACAAACAACAAACACGAACGTGGATGTCACCTCCACACACTTGCTGTTTGCCACAAACAGGGCGAACAGCAAACACGCGCCGAACACTGACCACAAACACGGCATCCACACGCTTGGCGAACATGCTAGTCTATTCCGGATTGGCAAACATGGCGGACGACAAGTTTGTTGTGGCAGCGATTAATTTCGGGTAAACTCCTCATTTTTCCTTACAATTTAGCTTAGGATACACAAAATGTCACGATTCGTAATTTGACCACCACTATTAACTCCGTCCGCCACCCGCAAGCTCGCGCGTTCTACTAAACTGAACAAGCGTGTGGATACATCGCAAACACGTTTGTCGAACACCCTTTGATTTGTGCATAAAAACCACACGTTCGTGTTTGTTGTTTGCTGTTCGCCATTGTTCGCCAAGCGTGTGGAGGCGGCATGAATGAGTGTTTGATTGTGTTCGCCTGTTTTTGTTTGTGTTCGCCCGTGTTCGGCATTGGATTATGACTGATTTAAACTTGTTACTACGTGATTCATGAATATTTATATTCTATGAATGTGCATAAGAATATTACGAACACAAAATGCAAACTTTTTATTATTCCCACTGCTAATTAACGAATTCATACTATTCATAACGTTTTACAAATAGTTTATCTCTTCGTAAAAGACTGAGAAAGCATTTCTCGTATTGATTTAAAACTCGTATAATTGCTACTGTTTGTAGGATTCCGAATTAGAATTTGTGGTATATATACGATACGACTTACAAAAGCTTAAGTTTTAATTAAAGCTCGTTCTACTGAACGTTTAGCTGGTCCGTGGTACTATATACATTCTTTTAAGTTAGGAATTTCGTAATGCTTTACAGCTAAGATTATCTATAGTACCTAGATGTAAATTAGATATGTAGGCTCATCCTTTGCACTTTGTCTTTGATAAGACTGTAATAATTAGTCCAGTCCCTCTTGTAAAGAGTTAACAATATCACTTTGCCCATCGTGAGAACCGAATCCAGAAACCCATGCTCGGCAATCCCACCGCACTATTCCCAAACCACTGCAACTCTTGAAAGCCAGAATCAACCGTGGCGACCACCAGAAAAGCGCAAACATCAAACAATCAACAAACAACAAACATTGGCGTGGTGAATTATGATTCTCTCCCTCTCACAGAGAGGAGACCTGTGCCCCAGTGCCCCAGCACTCCCAGTCCATCTGTGGGCATATTGTAGACTGATCATTGATGTTGTTATTAACATTGTTATTGTTTAATTTGCAGGGTGTGTGTGAGTGCATCAGCTGCAGGAGCGGTGATGCGCCGCGAGCGCCGGCGATCGACACATGCATGCCGCCCGCGCACCCGGTGAGGACTCTTTTACATTGGATTATAAAATATCTTGCTATTTATTCATTTTAAATGACCGATAGTGTATTCATTTATAAACATTTTCTATCTACACTCACAACGTAATGTTCCAAATATGAATAAAAAATATTGTATAAACACGTACTTTATATTCGTGGATAGGTAAAACTAAATAGAAAAACCATTACAGTGCAACATTTTCCTTCGGTTTTCAAACAACTGCATTATAAAAAAACTTTTTAATTGTTATAGCACACTTTTACTTTTTAATTTAATGGCGCTTATGGGCTCATTGGCTGTCATTGTCTATGGATGCGCGCGCTGCGCAGTCATAGTATCTCTAAGTAGTCTGGCAGTCATGGTGCAATGAGAATCTAAATTGCCCGCCATACCGCATATTTTTTCCGTTTCCACTTTTATTTTATTTCAACTGTATGAGTGAAGACAAAATAGTGTATGCAACGGCATATAATTAGGTATTAAAATACTCGCGTGTTATTATTATCACATTCGGTTTCGCCTCATGTGATAAACCCACGCTTGTGTTTTAATAACCCCTATTATATGACGATTGCATAAACTACTATTTTTTGCGAATGTGAGTGTGCTCTTAATAATAATATCAGCTTGATACTGCTGATACTATTATCGGTAGAATGATGTCTGAGTCCACATCCCACATGTTAACAACCTCTTGAGCCAAGTCAAGACAATTGACTTGCTTGGAAGAACAATCTTCAACACGTTTTTTTCTTTCATACTATTGAAGACAAATACCCCAATTAATAAAACCACTTATCACTAAAGCAGAACACAATGAATCTGTTCTCGTTGATATAATATCATAATTATTACGATATGTGGTAATTGTTACTGAACAGTTGTTTGCATTTACTCTCGAGCTCCAATTGGATGGGGAACTAGGTTAGATACATAGTGTGTGTGGTGGCCGTATGTTCGTGTTTGCAGGGAATTTTGGGAAAATGAGAAGGTTTTGATTTAAATTTTAGTTTTGGTGAAACACAAAACAGCACTAAAAATATATTTTTTTGTCGAGTTAAGGCCGTACCCTGACCAAAAAATCAGCATGAGATATTATGAGCATTCCTATTGGCCTAGCGGCACTGGTGGCGCATGAATTACAGTAGTTAATACGCCCAGATTTTAGAATAAAATCTTTATAAAATCGAATATTGGTATATTTAAAAAATAAAACTTACAAAATGTTCGTTATCAAATTGTCTATCCATTAGTGTTAGTACAAAAATTATTAATGAACACTTTACGAGGAGATGCATGCTATCAATAATTATTACTCATTTTTATGTTGATGTTAGAAGGAGATTAGTGATACTTACAACTCTTTAAAAAAAAAGTGTACTACCATTTTAGAATCAACATTATGTAGAGATTTAATGTATTTTAATTAATTGATATTTCTTTTTAAATAAAGAGTAGATAGCTCTTAAAAACTGCAAAAAAACGACTAGCGCGGCGTTTTGCTCGGGGAGGCGCCTTAATAAGTTAAGTAAGGCAAAATGACGACACGGTTGGCAAAGTGGTTGAGCGATCGGCTGATGTGCTGCTTGTCCCGGGTTCGATTCCCGCACGGAACCAATATTTGTATGGCCTACAGATTGATGTTCCGGATCTGGATGTCTTGTGTATGTGAGTCTAAAAAAAATAAGGAAAAAAGAACTAACATAAAAATGAAATTATTAATCGACGCTAAATACTTGATGTAAGTCAGAAGAATCAGTTTTCCCATACATTATAAACTGATTAAACAAATGAGAGAGTTGAGTAGAGAGAGGTATTGCACTGTTTTTGGATTAGCTTTAATGAAACCGTCCAAAATAGCAATACGGGCTCGCAGGTTGGTTTTAAATCCATATTAGGTACCTATTCTCGTTAGGATGGCCCTTCCAATAATTATGTAACCATCAAACAGCATATACAAATTCAGTTTTGACTTAAAATATTATGTGTGTGAGTGAATCATTGACAACTTACTTCATTGCACATTCCTAGTATTTTATCATCTATATAGGTACCTTATTGTTTCCTGGTCATTGACTTCCACAACCTTGTAACACATCAATGTATAAAAAATACGAAAGTTCGTTACGTAATAAAGTAGGACCTAAATGTAAACACATACTGAGTCACCCGGACTTACTCGACAAGCCACATGTGTGACTAAAGGGTGAATAACGTTACAGAATCCGGTATTTTGCAATGAGCGCAGAGCGCAGTCATGTTGATGTAACAATGTCTGGAAAAAGTTTGTAATGTATCCACGAAAACTTTTTACCCGACTGCCAAATGAAGGTAATGTGTTTATCAGACTATGTATGTATGTTTGTTCCTATGTGGCGTTCTAGAGACCAAACGCGTTGTCCGATTTTAATGATTTTAAGGTCAATCGATTCGTCCTAACCTTGCGAGTGCCACTGGCTACATTAAAAAAATTATAAATAAAAAATAAAAAAACGAAAAGTCCAGGAACCCGACTGCTTAAGAAGCGAACTAAAAGACGTAATCAAGATGAAAATCACGCTGTGCAGTCGGAGGATACATCTGGTTTTGGTCAGCCAGCTCGCGAATATGTTTTTTCTTAAGCAGGTCTTTTTTTATTTAATTTTTTTCCTTGTTTTTTCAAATAATGAGGAAGACACTTTTTTCTCTTCCAAAAGCAACCGTGCAACTGTAACTGGGGGTGTTAGGAACAATTTAAATGATACATCAGTCACTGTTAGGTTTCTGCATCCGAAAAGATGGTTTTATCGAAGATAAGAAAAACTTAAAAAAAATTAAAACCCCCGGCATATTATTATTTCATGCTACATAATGTATTTAGTAGTAGACACGCTTCGCTCTACAATCTATTAAACAGGTAATTATGACACGATATCTTGTGAATATCGCCCGATTTAAACAGTAAAACGTCCATAACTTTTGAACGGCAGAACCGATTTTCATCAAACATAGCTTGAGAGTGTTCTTCACTCTCGATAAAATCACCGTTCAAACAAAAATGAATTCAAAATCGGTTCATCCATTTAGCAGTTATGATGCCACAGAGAGATACACAAATACACAAACAAACACTCTTTTTCCGTCGGTGTTTGAGAATGCTCCTTAACTCATTTCACTTTCATTGAAACTTGCACTATACTCGTGCCCTTGTTCCAATTTATTAGGGTTTCGCTACATGTTTTCTTCTTCCAAGACATTTTGAAACAAAAATTATTTCAAGTTTCATTTCGGATCACTTGTGAAACTAACATGAAATAACCAATAATTAAATCTACAAAAACCTACAAAACATGGTCACACCATGAATAGATGAATACCTAAAAGAAAACTTTAGTGTAACTTTACTTTTGAGAGTTGGATTGAAATCCAATGTGAACATATTCAACACCGAACAGTGAACAGGCTGTATATAGTTCCACATTTCAAGATTGTATGTAATTGACATTTAGTACAACTTGTATTCTATGTCGAAGGCAGTGTAAATTGTAATACAAGTTACACTTGAGTGGCATGTACATAGTTATATTACTTGAGGTGTATGAGATTGAGGTATGTCATGCTCGTGTAGCAGAATGGGGTTGTCTACTGCTGAGCGTCTAGCCAAACGTTGTACGCTGATCGGTCCTGTACGTCTCGCATCCAAAGGATACCAGCAGACTTAACCAGGTCATCGGTCCACCTGGAGGCCTTTCAACACTGCGTCTTCCGGTTAGCTTAACTGCAATTCAATTAGCTGATATTTAATAGACATATTGTACATAAAGAAGCTGCCGAACCGCTATTTTATTCCTCAGTTGATAGTCAACGATTTTGTCTGCGTATTATCGACGACGGATTGTTCATTTAACGTTTACTCTGTCGATAATTATTTCTTTTACAGCCAGCTGAACAAAACACAAACTAAACGAGAAAGTATTCTTAAAAGAAAAATCCGTGGAAAGCGAATAGCACAGCCACAACACGATAAAATGAATGTACAAAGGAAAAACGAGTCATTGGATGCACACCGCGCTCGATCGGAATCTAATGCCATTAATTGGCGAGGCGCGTCGGCAAGATATCGTTTTTGGCACACTGTGCACAGAATACAGCAGAAGGTCGATTCCATACAACTAGCTAAAACAGAGACATGCCTATAGAATAGTGCGAGGGTAAGTAACGATACTTGACGAAGAAAACACGTTAAGGCGCAGATTCCCTTGAGTAGCTCATTTTAAAATGAGAATCACGTCTAAACGGCTAGTCGTAGTTTTTTGGAAAAAATATATCTTGCACTAGACCATTTTCTTAATAATTTGATCTAAAAAAAAATTTAGTTTTATTCGTATAACATAGTTTAATTAATTTGTAAAGGTATGTCTAAAACTGACATAAACACGACAATCACGCCAAAACCGCTGGGCGTATTTTAATGAAATCAACACCATCTCAAAGACAATTTAATTATCTACATTTTGATCTGAGGCTTTTTTTTTTAAAGTCATAGAATAATAAGGAAAGTTCAAAAAACTACAAAATTTCGGATCGCGCGGTGTGAAACGAGTGCGCGTTTTGTTCCCTCAAGGTCGTTGGCGTTAGTCGTCGTCTTAAGTCGTTGATCTCATCTGTAATCTTTGACAGTCGTTATGGGTAGTCAGAACTTCTGAAGCTCGATAAACTGTTAAAATGTCTTGCAAGGGGTATCGCGTTAGGGTACGTTCACACAGAACATCCGAATTTCTAGGATCGTATTTAACGGATACGTCGCTACTGGGGGCAGTGTTCACACCACATTTAGTCAGTGTACCACAAAATTTCAAACAAAATGGATCTTTTATAATACTGTTGTGTGTGTGAACTTGCTCAACAACTACCTACGCCATTTCCGGATAAAAACGTATACGATAAAGCGGACCTGTAAAACGGACTTCTGTGTGAACGAGCGCTTACCCGGTTAGGCTGGAAATCGACTCCAACAAGTGGAAAAAGCATAGGCCAGTTGATTGCACATAAAGAAGTGTGCGTGCGGAAACAAACGATAGTCGCAAAAGCACACGCACTCGCAATATGTGAGGCGTGCGTACGATTTCGTTCGTTGTATAAACCTTCTGCTTGTAATTATACTCTGTATATTCTGCTAACTCTTCCATGAATTGGTTCTATTTTCATGGAAAATAAGGCGTAACGTTGCTTTGGGGAAAATATATAAACATGTTATGATAATTCTGCGAAATGTTGCGATTGCAGTGATGCACACCCACGTTTTAATTAATACGTCATTCATACCGAGAGCGACGCTGACATCATTCATAATTTGCCAATTTAATTTAGTGTTTAATAATAGACTCTAGTGTTCCAATTTCAACTATCAGTATTGTGGTGAATTTGAATATTTATCGACACAGATGAACTACAAAAAAATCTGACGTGACACAAATGCTACAATGAGCGATTTTAGTTACCCGCGCCACAGATAATATACTAGCATACAGATGCCTCATCCCATACAAAGAAACGTAACTAGCGTTTTTCATCTGATTATACCGATTATTTTTTATAAATCTATCGCGTTTGGTTCCGTTCCACAGCGATAGATAGATCACCATCTATATCCGTGGAACGGAACGGAACGGAACCAAACGCGATTGATGTACAAAAAATAATCAGAATAATCAGTATAGAACTACGTCACGGTTTCTTTGTATGGGATGAGACACCACGTCTTAACTAATATTCGAATAGATACACAGCCCGACAACAACTATTCAACAGAGAGGGGTCGTAGGTTTCCTCCCGGAAATCAAACTGCGTACACCAAACTGTCTGTAAACCTGAAGAGTAAATGCCTGTATTTATGAGGTGGTTCTCAATTTTATCTCAGTTTCAGTCTGTGCAAAATAGCTCTGAATCACCTACCTACATTTTTTTAAAGACGGAGATGACATTGCGACTAGGGAACGTTTGACGAGACGATCCATTTCCGTAGTTTAAACACAGTAAATTTCAATTCAATTGCTAGACAGCAATCTAGGGATTGCATTAAAAAAAACTGTTTTGCGAATAGGACCTTTTTATACGGAGTCGTTTTATTAGCTTGGGCCCAGTTTTTATCAGTAGTTAACTTAAGGCCGTACCATGACCAAAAAATCAGCATGAGATATGAGCATTCCTATTGGCCTAGCGGCACTGGTGGCGCATCAATTACGGTAGTGAATACGCCCAAATTTTAGAATAAAATCTTTATAAAATCGAATATTGGTCTTTTGAAAAAAACAAAACTTACAAAATGTTCGTTATCGAATTGTCTATCCATTAGTGTTAGTATAAAAAATAATTAATGAACACTTTACGAGGAGATGCATGCTATCAATAATTATTTTACATTTTTATGGTTTTGTTGGAAGGAGATTAGTGACACATATACCTCTTTAATAAAAAAGTGTACTACCATTTTAGAATCAACATTATGTAGAAATTTTATTTATTTTTATTAATTAATATTTCTTTTAAAATAAAGAGTAGATAGCTCTTAAAAACTGCACAATTTTCGACTAGCGCGGCGTTTTGCTCGGGGAGGCGCCTTAAACAATGGTTTCAAATTTCGGTTAAACGCGTTTATGCATTATTTTTTTATCTAACAAATGATCGAATAATTAACTCTTCAATTTATTTCACCAGTTGTGAAGCCAAATATTTATGAATAAACGCTTTTTACCAAACTTTAAAACTATTGGTTACCCTTGGTTGAGTTAGTTTTTGTTTACTACCAATATACAAAAACTGGGCCTGAGGCAATGGTTCAAAATTTCAATTAATGACTTAAAAACGAAGTACAATACAAAAGCATTTGCAAGTTAAGTGTAGATAAAATCTGTGCAATTTTTGCTAGTTAAAAAAAAAACATTACGAAAAGCCGTTTTTATTTGTCCTTGAGTTTAACCTGTTTTTCTACAGTGTGTGTGTTAAATTAATTTATTGTGCGTAACAGCCAGTTATTAATTTGACACTCATGTGAATGTGGCAACACTGTGGTTTTGTTATTTCACTTATATATTTGGGCAGCGCACATTTTGCCACGTGTATAGCTGACAAATCAACGCATACATATCACATAGAGCTGAATTTAAATAAGCCTCATTTCGGATGAAATAGAAAACTTTTTAATTAAAATCATGAAGGGACTTAGGCTAATTGATTGTGTAAGTATCACCTTATCTAATGACAAGGTATATTTTTCTATGTGACTGATTGTTTCAACCTTACTGAAATTTCAATTTTCTGGCCATTGTTGTCCAAAATGTCAAGCACAAAATTAATCGCCCTGACTAGTTGCGTTGTAATTTAAACATAGAAAATGTTAGTAATGAGAGGTCGTCTATTTTTGCTCCCCCCGGGGATCGAATGCATATGTAGTTTTTCCGATTCCTTCATGGAGAAAGCAAAAAAAGGATAAGGATAGAGACTTTAGTTTTGGCTTCTCTCATGAAAAAGGCACAGGGTTGCATATGTTTACACATCACCGTATCGCAAAGAAAATATTTTTATGCCCACACATTTCTATCAATAGTTCTTATGATCTATTTCTTAGATAAAAATCTTTAAAAATCAAGGTTACATCTCAAAAATCTGACATACTCCACTTTCATTTAATCCCCTAATAACATGGAAACGGAAACATCAAACAGTCTGCTAAAACTCAATTATTTCGACAAAAGTACATAAACGTTGTGTTCTCAATGCAATGATGAATTAAAAATACATGAGAACGAAATAATTCTGGGTACCCATTAGTGCTGTTCTCAGAGAATAATACAGTCATAAAAGTTGCATTAAAAAGGTAAGTTTTCAGGGGTCCGTAGAAAAAAAGCAAATCATCATTCGTTTGTTATATCATAGAGATATTTATGTGTACACGAGGGACAAACGGAGAACGGGGAGAGCAGTGGTGGCCCAGTGGGTTGGAGCCCAGGCAGGCGCTTTACTTTGTGTAAATTATTTCATCACCACTGCTCTCAAAACGGTGAAGGAAAACATCGTGAGGAAACCGGCATGTCCTAGAACCAAAAATTCTAAGACATGTGACATCCACCAACCCGCACTGGGCCCGCGTGGTGGATTACGGCCCATTCCCTGTCACAGAGAGGAGGCCTGTGTCGCAGTGGGAACATTAATAGGCTGATGATGTGATGTGAGGGACAAACGAATGATGATTTGCAAAAGTCCTTAAAAGTAGAATGATATGAACGAAAAGTAAAATTAATAAATAAAAATGCTTCAATAGACCAACCATAAGTTAGGCCTACTCAACATAATTATGTAGATTGCTGTCGATAAGCTAAGGAGTCAAGAAGAATAAAGATTTAAACAAAATACTCGTTTATAAGTTCTAGAACCAACTGTTTACCCATTTGGCTGTGCTTTTTCTCATCACCGGATAATTTGGTCTCGTTCTGTTATTGTTGCCTGAATAATGATAACAGAAAAGTTTTCATGAAATAATTCACAGTTGATCATTCTTGAATCCATTTTCTGCTCCTAAATAAACCATAACCATTACAGCGGAACCCTTTTCCGCGATATCCGATACGAGCTTGACACTTTAAAGTTAGATTGCTGTTATTACCCTAATTGCTTGAACAAAAACACTTTCTCTGTATTAATATTAATGTTGGAGTTATTATACAAATATTTTAATGTTCGCCCCGGCTTTGTTATGGAAAGAGGCAACCAAGTGACGGTCAGGCGAATTCTCTTGTGTACCAACTTGTTTTTTGTTAATTATTTTATTTGGAAATGTAGAAGTAAATATTTGTTCACCTTAATGGGCTTTCACTTGTTTTAGAGTGGAGTTAATAGTGCTTGATGATATGAAAGTATGTAATTGTTTTATTGGAAATTCTATTCTTTCTATTTCAAACTGTTTAAGCTGAAGAGTGATGCGGTAGATTTGGCTATATTAAATTATTTGTTACTGTTGAATAATAAACAATTCTAGCTGTTCTCCGCGGCTTTGCTCCCGTGGACCACCCCACAGGACCCGTTTTTGGGATTAAAAAATAGCCTATGTCACTCAGGCATAATGTAGCTTTCTGTTGGTAAAAGAATTTTTAAATCGGTCCAGTAGTTTCGGTGCCTATTCGGTACAAACAAACAAACAAAAAAATCTTTCCTCTTTATAATATTAATATAGTACTGATTAAAGGAAATCAACGTTGATTATTATTGCAAAAATATATATTGTCCATATTGTATATATTGTCCTCGTTGTGCCATCAAAATTTTCGCTCTAGTTCAAACTTTTACTAGAGTGTCCAGTGTCCAACCTCTGTAATAAATTTCCAACATTTAGTTTAGTCTGAAAAACCTGCAGCGGCTTTCCAAATGCCTCTTAATTTTCTTTACAAATATTTCGATTTCAACAAACAACTTCGTAGATAGATAAAATATACTTTATACCTTCACCCTATATCCTCCTACCTTTTCCTTAAAACTTTATCTTTTTTTGGTGTGGAAGCACTGCCTGAAAAGACATATCCTGAATTGGATTCTCATGTTCATTTTCATTTCAACCGGTTATGACAAACCGTATTTCAAGACCTCCTCTTCTATCTTCACTAACCGCATTCCAGCAATTTGTATAACCATCTATCACCCATTTCCATTCCAATATTCATCCCATGAATCCAAATACAAACCAAGACATATCGTAAACATATCACCTTCAGTTACAAGTGCATACGGCCGTGGAATCGCGTAAATTTCAATTGGGCATGATTATTAATGATTATTAATTACTAACAAGTAGCCATGTAGTTTACTGCTCGCCCAGTGACCTGGCGAATGACTAATGTGTGCGTGGGATGATATAACTAATGTGTCGGGTGTTATCGATTGTTACAAATAGGTGCTAGGTTGTGATTTAAATCAGAATGAATATGAAGAAAATTAGGTGGCTATTGACAAGTCAATGCAGGTTTTTCAGACTAAAATCAATGTTGGGAAACCTTTACATAGTTTTTTATGAAAATAATTATGTGCTTGGGGAATCATCATTTAAGGAATACTATTTGGGTTGTTTTTGAGTTAATTACTAAATCACCAGTAAAAATGTGCTTGAGTAAATTTCTACTCCTTTTGCGCTGACTTGTTTAAGCTTTTAAAGGTTTTTAATCTAACTCTACCACACATTCTTAGATCAAGTCATAGCCAAGGTGTAAAAAGATAGTAAAATAATATAGTTAATGAAAGCACCAAATGGCGTCGCACAATAATGAAACTGACCGTTTAATTAGCAACTAGAATGATTAATTGTTGTGGTGTGTCAGCGAACGGCAGTGGCACGGTAGTTTGTTCATGTGGAGGACATAATTGATTGATTGGAAACTGGGTACCTACTCATCAATTTACTCATCAAAAGTTGGATTGATATTGCTGTTATGTTGTGGGGTGTTTTTGTAATAAGTTCATCTATAAACGAGTATGTTAGGGGATTATTCAAGGTAGAATCGAGTGCTGAAAACGTCTATGAAAGCAAACAGACTGATGACTATTAATCATCAAATTAAATCAAATTCAGGTCAATCAAATAATTAATAAGATATAATTTATGGGTGAAGGACCAAGTGATAATTTTCTAACATAAATTTATTCATAAACTAGCTGTTAAGCCCGCGGCTTCGCTCCCGTGGACCACCCCACAGGACCCGTTTTCGGGATTAAAAAATAGCCTATGTCACTCAGGAATAATGTAGCTTTCTATTGGTGTAAGAATTTTTCAAATCGGTCCAGTAGTTTCGGAGCCTATTCGGTACAAAAAAATCTTTCCTCTTTATAATATTATTGGTATAGATTAGTATAGACTTAGTTAGGACTAGATACATTGCACGGTTAAGTGAGACAAGCATTAAAGGTCTTAATCTAGATAGTGGGTGCAGTACTGTCCTTCTAGATAGGAGATGAAATCACCTGTGTTTAGAAGAAACAGATTGCGATCCCCTGTCGTAAAAATAAGGGTTGACTTATATCATGAACATGCTTTCAACATTTCATTATTAAAGGTACACTAGTCGACGGCACGAACTATTTTGTGGGCGGGGTTAAAATGCATTTTATATCAACCGACAACACGTGCGGAAGAGATAGATGCTGTGATGAGCAGTAGGAAGCTAGTTCGAGTACGAATACACACTTTTGCAAATTTGTAGCGAAATGGATAATGATTTAGGACGAAACCGAGCGCGCGAAATTTTATAAACAGACCTTAGGCAGTCTAGATACTTATCATAAAAAACGACTAAATAAATCTGTTCTAAATAAAATTATATGCATTGTTGAACAACTGATCTATCCCTGTATGTAGGCCGTTTTGCAATTTTCCGTCTTCTTATGGTATTTATTTGCACCCAAAAATGCGTTAAAATTAGTGTCGAAATGTGGAACTTTCGAAATGTGGAACTTTCAAATATTTTTTTTATACTTTATTGCTTCCATACAGGGCTAGATAATGATGAGACAATTTGATATCACTTTTTATTTTGAATGTACATCGTCAAACAGTGGACTACGTTTGTATGGAAAAAAATTCGACTAGTGTAACCTTAAAATCAATTCACAAAATAAAAATAAAACAATGTAATTGTAATTAATTAAAAATTTCAGGTACTTAATCGAAAGATAATCAGATAAGAATGAATAATTAATAGTGAGTGGAGTGAATAAAGTGTTTCTGTTCTGTTCTTAAGTCTTAAGCTTTTAACATAATCAATTCATCATCATCATCCTGTCCACTTGGTAGATATCGTGTTACCCAATATCGGAATTATTTTTCGTTAATCTACTCAAACATTAAAATAATGTAAAATAATTTGGTGTTTTTTTTAAACTTTACTCAGTGTTAGAAAGGTTTCCAAATATTAGCTTCTCACTACGGCGCCTTTTCTGATTTCTCTCGGGATTTTGAAAATTGTTTCTTTTTTGTAATAATTTCATTCTTTGTTAAAGAAATCATTGCTTATTTATGTATTATTTTACCTCGCCGCCGTCAAATTACCGAAGATATACTGAAAATGCGTTCGCGTAAAATGAAAGGCTCGTCCCTTGTCCAAACTACTTTTCTATAAAAGCATCATGGCATATTATTTGTAACCTAAACTGCTAAATAAAGAACCTCAACCAAATAAATCAAATCTCATGTCCAAACACCATTAATTTACGAAACACCACTATTGCCTACATTTATCAACTTTTCACAGTCAATGGCATAATTAGTCACACCTCAAACAAAACAGAAATAATAATCTAACTCACGATATCCCCCTTTTTACCCGTTAAAAAAAAACTAGTTTATGAGTAATTAGGTTGTATTTTACTACTTTCATTTTTATGTGCTCATTAATAAAATGCTAAATAAAATGCGGACGAATATAATAAGTATAATAGCAGACGAAATTCGTGTGACCTTGTTCGTGTCGCAAAATTTTAGTGCTAAGTGGTAAACTATATTTTGTAGGTTTTTAGGTTTAGTCACGAAGTGTCTGGCAAGACAAGACTGAGAGGCTACCTAAGTCTTTAGATAAAGATAGGTGCCTACTTCTGTAGATAAAATAATTTTATTGACACGATGACCTAAATATATAGAAGCTTAAAAGATTTTTGATCTATGAGAATAACGTTGGAATCACGAATCCTTTAGGTTTAAATGATGCATCGTGAATCGTGATTTAAAATTTAATAAATGTTATCTTTTTTAAATTGACAAAAATCGAATGTCGAGTTGTCTGCAGAGAGATTGAAAGCATGCTATTTTTCAGTCGTGGAGAGGAAACTTTTTCGTTTAGCAGGCAACAGTGGGGAATATACGAAACAAATGACCAAGCTTCTGTAGGCGTCACGCGAAGAATGGGTTGAGGCGTTTAGAAGAGAGGGTGAGATAAAGAAACACAAACAAATATACATGGACCCTCAAAAACAAATTTTTGAGCAGTTGTGTAAAAAGGCAGTTACTTTTCATAGCCAGTAGATTGATTCTTCTGAATAAAGTGAAGGTAGAGGATTTAAACGAGCTAATACAAATGATGCTAGCTAAAAATGATGAGGATGTTGATGAATATCAAAATAACACTGTATCACTAATTCCATCATAACATCGCCACTTCATTTCCATCCATCCATTTAACAAAGCGCTTATCTACTAAATTATCCACATTGAAGTCCCCCACGTGGCTGGCCACTCAGTGCACTCATGAATTATTCATCGGCTCGACCGATACAACGCGTGGAAAGCGCGCGTGGAACCAGCTTGGTTGTTTTACTTATTGTTGATAAGTACTGCTGCAAAATATTAAAAGAGAAGATTTATACAACAAACGATGTAATATCAATTCACTCTTTACATTATTTTACCCTGGAGAGTACAGTTTTATTTCTGGTTTATTGGAAAATTAAGAGAATTTGTAAAATTGCTGATAAAAGAAGAAGCTAACCTTTCACGTTTCTAGACATTTTTTTTACCTGCTTCTAAACCTCTTCTGAATTTCTTCAATTCTGTTCTGGAAGCCGTTACGTTATCATTCAGTTTTTTATTCATAATTCTTTTCCACATTCATCTAGTTTCTGTGAAATACCACTTGAATTATAAAAATATTGATTTTGTCACCTTGACCTAAATTAAACTCTTTGAACCCTTCAAAAATAACAACAAATCCATCAAACATTTTCTGATTGCTTACAGTTTCCAAATTAAATAGTGGGCCTTCCAATTCCTTACTCATAATTGAATTAAAGATTCTAATGAGAGATAATAGCGTGGAACAAGTTTACCAGACCACTTCAAACAAGGGTAGGTAATTAGCAAAATCTCCGAGTGGAAATTCTGTCTTTGAACCCTTAGAAACTTTACTAATTAGACTAATTTCACACAGACAAGGTTTGCTTGAATTGGGAAACACTACTTGAGCGTCTCTGGTTTTCTTGACTTGTGTGGTTGAGGTGCCACCGTTTATACATATGTCGGCTTTGTTACGTCTGGAAACTTGTCAAGATAAGGTCTGAATTTGAAAAGGTACAAATCTTCTTTGATGGATATGGCAGTTTATATCAATCAATCAATCAAAGAGCCCTTTAACCTGATGTTTCAAGGTTTTGTCTAAAAATATTGTAATGTTTTACAGAATGTCTCTGAGTTCAATGTGCCTTTTGGCATAGGCCTACTCTAACATCTTCCATTGCTTTCTATCTCTAGCCACTCTTCTCCCGTTGCGACAGGCTGTTAATTTATCTCATCCTCCCATCTCTGCCCTTGCCTTCCTCTATTCCTTTTACCATCTCTAGGGTACCATTCAGTTAATTTCTTGCTCCATTTTTCTTGAATACTTCGCAGTATATGGCCTGCACATCTACACTTTAGTTGATCAATCTTTACTAGCACATCTGTTACTCTAGTTTTCGATCTTATGAAGGTATTTCTTTTCCTGACCTGTTTTTTGAGTTTATATGATATGGTTGTAATATTGATGATAAAGTCAACGGGAGCTCGTTCATTTTATTTTACTTTTTCACTTTTGTTTGTTATTTCACCAAATTAACTGATGAATTAATTAATCTCATTTAATATGCCATGTCGTGCAGCGAACTGGGATAGGTTATATCCTTTCTGAACACAAAACTTACTGTTATCCGATCCATTACTTTTGATAAAAATATTTCAGTAGGTAACCAAGTATTTTCCAAATCCACGCAACGTACCTTTGTTCCGAGTATAACTTTACGAATTTATTAAATAACGGTGACAGACTTTTATTAAAACTTTACTGGCAAAAAGTTAACGAGAAAAATTCTCAACTTTAATTAAGTTTCAAACTTAATGACATAAGTTAGTTTGTCATTTACTTTCGAATTTTATTTTCAGAATAACCAGTGGCTTATGTACCTTCCTATCTTCTTAATATTCATGCTCTCTTGAGTCCATGACTAAGTGGTCATAGAAAATATGTTTAATTTAGTTGAGACCGTGACACCTTCATTTTCAATAATGGCCTCAAATAATATAAGTGTGATTACCAATGCTAATAGCTTTGTAAATATTGTCTTATGAGTCAAAATTTTAACGTGTGGAAATTGTAATAAACAGCACACTTTTAAATTAATTATGTTTATGTCAACAAAATCTTTTCACGTAAATGGATGCCTATTTTTCATTTTTTTTATCTAGGTTGAGCCATTTACCTCCACGAAAGAAGAAGATTTGGATTAGGTAGTTACAATGGTCACTATAATATGTTGATGACCATAAAAGTACGGAAAGACCAAAGACAAAATAGATGGACTGTGTATGATGATATTATGTCTAAAAAAGAGGGTGATTATGTAGATACATAGAAAAGTATGAAAAAAGAAGACATATTGCGTTGACCCTAAAAAAATAAAAACCAATTTGTTTAGTTGCTCTGGCAATAATTCTAATTTCAACCACAAAATCATGTCAATCATGTCGCCGAAATCAGGGCCTAAATTAGAAGTGTAACCATTATCCCTTATGACCAAATTAATAACAGGAATAATCCCAGCTGTATTTAACAAATTGCCCTTATTAACACAAGTTCTTGTCGATAAACAATGTCGTCTATCAGCGAAGAGCTCGCTCGTAATGAGTAATCTAACCGGTTTCGATCTTATTATAGACATGTGTAGCTTTATATATGTTGTGGTTAGTGATAGTTTAGTAAGATAGTGATTTCTAGTTTTCTCCGATACCTAGTATATTTTTTTGATATTTTTTCTTGTATAGTTTTCCTTATGCCGTTCTTATACTGCTATCTAAGATTTATTTGTCAATGTGCTATTGTTTTATTGTTCACTCTGCTGGTAGAATATTTTTTTTTCTAGTTTCTAGCTTTTTTCATGTTTTATTACCTATCTCTGCAATAATTATACGAGTATTACAGAATTTTTGTACTCAAAGAGCCATATTCGTGTCAAACAAAAGGATCTTATTTTTTCCTCACCTTTCTTCTTTAGTCACATTATCCATGTTTTAATCGAGTTCTTCGTTTTAGCAAGTAAAGCAATATCAATTATTCAACTAGGTAGTTCTACGACTAGTATCAATGAAATAGCGATATACCCAGTAGCCGATGCGGCAATAAACATAAAATGCAGAAGTTTATGAATATTTATTTCCACTCCATCACTACATCTAATATATTATCTTCCACTATTCATAGTACTGTTCGGAACACATCAAACGATGCTAAATATTTCAGTATTCAGTTTCAAGTCTATCAGTTATACATACTACCATTCCATTTTATTATTGACCAGTTAACATTTAGTTAACTAGGCTTTCCAGTTAAGGCGATATATACACCCCAATGCTAACGCAGTACTGGCCGTGCGCCCGCTCGATGCCAAAATATCAAAATTAAACCTCCTTTTGAACAGTTTTGTTTGCATAATATTATTTGATTTACGTATGTTATGTTAGTTATGAAGAAATACCAGCCATACATTTTTCTGTGTAAAAATATTTTTAAACAACCTCCAAAACGACTTGGAGTCATTTTGGAGGAGTTTCCAAAAGTTGCGGAAATTACCGTGTTGTAAATTATTTTTTTAAAACAAAACTGTTAGTTACTCGTAAAAACCTTGTGTTCAAAATTATGTACATGAATCAGTAATAAATATATTTTTTTTCAAACCTTTTAACCTAGCCGTTACTAAGGAGTATGCTTTAGAAAGTTGCCATCTTACGGCACTAAAGCGTATGTAGGCCCTTAACTTTCGGTACGGTATACTAAATGATTAGGAGTATGATCTAAATTTAAAGTTATTTCTGCATAGAATTTAATTTGTAGGAAATGGAAAATGATTTTAATGGTGTAGGTAATTAAATGTAGTACAAATTGTGATTTTGTATATAATTAGTTAGAGTAGGTACTAAATTTCAGGTATTAATAGCAGTAGTAAAACAGCTTAAAATATAACTACAATATATGTATTTGCTCCTTGTGTTTAATTTTGAGCTCAACTGTGTTTGTCCTGCAAATTTAGTAAGTTTATATCAGACTACTTCTTTAACTATTTCTACGCTTTCAATATTACCACGAGAATTTTTAGTCAATAAATAAATCTATTAAAATTGCCTCAAACACAATCCTGACCGACAGCGAAAGCCCACACAATTCACAAAAATACATATACAAAACTGCTCCAATTGAAATCCATCATACAATGCCGTAACGAATATCTAAAAAGTCATACACGAGCCGTCCCGCATACTAAAATATATCCACGAATATATTACTACAGTTTTTGAACCGTCTCCATACATTTTAAAGTGAAAGTGTTCGTACGTTGCTAAGTGGGCTGTAATAAATTTGAATATGACATCTGTGATATTACGATTGTAAGGCTCGATGTACACAAGTGTGTACGATTTGTCTTTTATTGCTTGCGGGTTTGGAATAATAAAATGCTGGGTATTGAGTAGATTTGTGAAGAAGGTTTAGCGGCTTACTTTGTACTTTATCGATGTTTTTATTTAGCCTAGATATATGTTACTTTTTTCAGCATGCAACTGTCCTTTACCATCTACTGGATCGATGATAGGCTTATGATGATGGGTACCATGTACCTAATAGTAGATTATTGCATCGAGCACAAAGTAATTTATTATTGCACCGAGTGCCTGATTTAGAGCCCGAGCGTTAGCGAGGGCTCTAATCTAAGAGGCACGAGGGCTATATAAATTACATAAAGCGAGGTGCATAATCTGCTTTTCTTTCAACTATTACCTATAGGAATAGTAGATAAAAGAAACTCATATCAAACAGTTAAAATAGAAGTTTAATTATTGAAATTAAAAGTTATACTTGAGCAATTATTAAAAATAAGGTTAAGAGTTTTATTGGGCAAATTTATATTTGTTTGTTTAACTTGGGACTGAATAATATTATCAGACGAGGTAGATGGGCCTGGCTGATTTGTTACAATGAAGTCGTTATCACGGGAAGTAGATGGGCGCGGCGATGTCGAAAATCCCTTTTTTAAATTTCTTTCATTTTTAAATCAGAGTTAGCAGCAATCATTTTTTAAATTTGGAACAAGTAGGATAGAACCGAATAATACGTACGTAAAAAAAGTATTGATATCGGCTGGCTGAATAGAGCTAATCCACTGAGGTTGGCACCTTTAGGTGCGATTAAAAAAAAACTGTGCAATAATGAAATTTCATACATTATTATTGCTCTAGAGCATTAAAGACTCGCTTTGTACTGAGTTTTTAGCGTGATTGTGATGAAATTAAAGCATAGTTGGCAGAAAATAAATTTTAGATCTTGAGTTGCTGCACTTAGGATGTGAATGTCCACTCCAACCAACAATATAAGCTTGTAATGATTTGAGAAAGCAAAGTTTTATAATCGAATTAAAAGCTCAGATGTAATACATTTATTTGAATATTCGACGCTTTCGTTAGCTACTATTTACTCCAGTATGAAAATGAAGCTGTAAAATATCGTTTAAATTTTCTATGGAAACATCAGAAAACCCTTCCTTTTGAAGTGGACTTTCTGACCAAGAATATCTTGTAGGTAGGCACTTACGATGATTTATAGCTACCATTTTAAATATAAGTTGTGAGATTAAAATGCTATTAAAGTATGTTCTAGTAGTTATTTAGCTTTGCAATAACACAAGTGCAGTATAACAGAGGTGATTAGATTCATAATAATTATATGTCTGTAAATTGTTCTAGCTGTTCATATTTTTATTTTTGATAGGTGTGGTAATTATTGCTACGACGTACTTAAAAATTCATTCTATGACATTATGTTTTATTTTTTATCTTATTGTTCTTTTAGTACGAGTTAGTCATCGAATGTTGTTAATGCATTACTAAGTGGTTTGAGTCAAGTTGTCATTTACATGGTTAATACTTAATTTTAAGCACTCGCTCTTTTCTTACTTTATAGTGTCCTAAACGTCGGGCAAAAAGTCTATTACGGAATTTATTAAGACACATATTTTATTGCTAACCTACACGTTGAGAATATCTACATTATCAGAACTTCCTGATGGCTAATTTCATAAATCCTAGATGATTCAAAATTAATAAATCCTTTATTCTAAAACTACCATTATGTGTATCAATCCTAACAAGATCTTGTCACATCACTTCCACTTTGGCAATAGAAAGGACATTCAGATCTACTGCTTCAAGCTCAAGAGAAATTTTAGTATCTTCAGTACATTTGAATCTGTCATCGGGTTTTGAAAGTTGAGATACTTGATCTTGAAAGGAAATCACATTAATAATAATATATTCTGAGTGACCGGCTGGTTTTATGTGCTGTCAATAAGTGATCCAGTTTGTGCGTATGTGTGCACATGTGTTTAGGAGTTTTTTTATAGCCTTTCTCTAATCAAATGAAAATAAAAGTGCGAATTAGCAGCTACACTATAAACGCTCGTTTACACCTTGCTGATTATTTCTTTCAAACCATTAGTTGTATTTAAATTAGAGTAGACCCATCAAAACATATTTTTTTCACTAGCGCAATAATTTTTGAGATCAAATATAAAGGATAATTTAAACAGTAGGTTTAACCTTCCTTAATAATCAGGTAACAAACAAACAAATTAACCGACTTGTTTTTACATAAGAGGTCGACATTATTGTGTTCTTCTAGTTGAGTACCTAGATGTTGCCACATCTAGCGGCATTTAATTGAACCCTATCCACACTAGACACTACTAAAAACTGGAGACATATAAATCAAGCTTTGGAATATAAAAGCTGAGGTAGGCCTATGCCCAGAATTGGGCATCTTTCAGCAGCTGAAATAATGACGATCATATAAAACCCGCTCACAGAGAGGAGGCCTGTGTCCCAGCAGTGGGAACATTAATAGGCTGATGATGTGATGTGATGTGATATAAAACCTGAAATCATATCATGTATGTTTGTGACTTCTTCACGCTCAAACGGCTGGACGGATCTCGATGAAATTTGGCACAGATATAGATTATAGTTAGGAATAGCTCACAGGATACTTTTATCCCGGTAATATGTTCCCTAGGGATAATTTTCGGGCGAAGCCGCTGGCATAAGCTTTTTTTTTTTATATATCCTACAGGCTCGCGCTTGACCACTATCTCACCTGATGTTAAGCTATGATGTGGTCGACGGAGAAACACGCATCTCATCTTTAACCTGCCCTTGTCCCACGTTACTTGGAGTCGGTACAGTACATTCTCTTCTTCTATACCATCCTGTCAACGCTATCAATGACTCCCTTTTCTTTCATATCACTCCTCACACAGTTCATCTACCTAAAAGATAGATATATATTGCCATCTAAAACATCTTATTATCACAAGAAGCTAATAATATTCTACGCAGAACACCGTGTATAGAATGCGTATAATTCAGAATATTCTGCCGTTCACTGTCCCACATCACTTGAATTTCTGAAGGCTCCGTAAGTATGCCTGTTGTGTTTTAATACAAGCCTCGTATCTTACATCGGATACTTGGAATACTGATGGCAGAAGATTATATAATTTTAGAAGACATTATTACCTACATACCACTGTGAGACAATTATTTAGGGCGTCTATGTTTGATGGTAACCATGCGAAAGATTGTTCATTTATGTAGAAGAACGAAAATAAGTTTATTTTAGCCAAGTATGGCGATTACCGTAAAATAAAAAGAATCAATTCTTTTCTAAAAAAAACCCGATTAAAACTTGATTTTTTTAATTAACTTTTTTTATTTGTAACTGTTTAGTAAACATTTCTTTTTTCGGAATAGGTGCATTTAAACTTATAAGTGTAGTATATTTTCGAAATAACCTTTATTTTGATACCCTAAACGATGGGTTTAGCAGAAGAAAAATAATTAGGCCCCCCCAATATGGTGCCCAAAATCCGCCATTTTTAACCCGACTGCCGATGGAGGGTAATGTGTTTATCAGTCTATTTATGTATGTTTGTTCCTATGTGGCGTTCTAGAGGCCAAACGCGAAGGCCGAACTTGATGATTCTTACGTCAATCGATTCGTCTTAACCCTGCGAGTGTCACTGGCTACATCAAAATTGGAAAAGAAAAATTTTGGGCGCCTGTATTTTGTGGGGGAAAAAAAAATCTACCAAACCCCTCGTGTGGGGTATCAAAATAAAGGGTGAAAGAGGTGATTTCAAAAATATATTATATTCATATGTTTAAATGTACCCAATTCTAAAAAAAAATAACAAAAAAGTTAATTAAAAAGATTTTCAACGAGAATGAGGAGGAGTAACTTATCTAGGGGACCACAAAAGATCCCAATGGGTCGAAGTGTCCGAGTTATTTCTCGGCCCCTCCATAAGATAAGATAAGATAATTAAAAAGATCAAAAAACCCGACTGTTTAAAAAGCGAACTAAAAAGACGTAGACAAGAAGAAAATCATGCTGTGCAGTCGGAGGATACATCTGGATTTGGTCAGCCTATATAGACTGATAAACACATTACCCTCCTTCGGCAGTCGGGTAAAACTCGGATTATTTACATTTTATTCTAATCGCAATATTGCTAAGTACAGTTCGAGGAACATTGAATTATTAGTTACTACAAATTGTCTCAGTTCCATGGAAACGCTAAACGAATTTAAAATTACTTCTTTCTGTCATTTCCTGATACTCAAACGTAGATTTCATCAATTTTCATCAAGTGTTAAATAGTAAAGAGCGTTTTCTTTGAAAGGATGTTTCACAGTTCCCCTTATTATTTCTCAAAAGTGCCGTCCGAACAATTTGCATGAGATTAGCAATCTTCACAGAATTTCTTTTCGCAGAATAATCGCCGGACTATTACCGCCCACTCAGGGGTTTTAGTCCGATGTAGTTAGGTAATCTTATTTTCTTCGAATTTAGAGCTTTTTCTGGTTTTGCTTGCCACAACGTATTTTCAATTAGGTTTTAAGTAGTTGGAGCGAGGTTTATGTGCAGTTCTTGGCAGTGATGTAACCTTATGTGACATGTGCGTTTGTATCTACTAAATTCCGTACTAAGCACAAAGAGGATATTCGTTAACGCTCCTCTTCTGTGGGGTACCACTATACCCCTAATATAGCAGAATTCTATTGGTTAATAATTACCATGTGATTACTTACCAAATTAAAATAAATGGTATAAAAAACGAAATCAACTGGATAATTGAAATTGGGTAATGCCGCAAAAGTCGTGAAACCGTTTTTCTAGCCTTTTTATCATGTGTAAATTATTCTGTCTTTTTCATCACTATAGTCATCATCCATGCCTACAGCAGTCCACTGGTGGTTATGGGCCTCTCCAATCACAAGTAATTAAATCGTAATTTTTATCAACAAGAAACTTGCCTCGTTTAATATTTTCTAAGTCCATTACATGTATACTAATATTATAAAGAGGAATTATTTTTTTGTTCGTTTGTTTGTTCCGATTTGAAAAATTCTTTCACCAATAGAAAGCTACATTATTCCTGAGTGGCATAGGCTATTTTTTTATCACGAAAACGGGTCCTGTGGAGTGGTCCACGGGAGCGGTGCCGCGGGGAACAGCTAGTTTATTTATAAAACACAAAAAAAAGAATCCGTTTTTGTATTCCAAAAGCAAAAACCAAACAACTTACGATAAAAACATAGCATGAGCTCTTACGATCGAATCAGGCCATCTAATGAATCAGCAAATTATAAAATTTACATAAGACACGTCGCTGTAGGTCAGATGAGCCATCTTGGATGTCCGTGATTCCGTGAATGAACACCGAACGCCGTGAGATCCGTAAGATGTTATGTTGCTACATTTGAGTCAGTAAGCTTATGCAGTTTTAATAATATTGCCTGTTATCAGTAGCAGTAGACTAGACTGTGCAGCGAGTATTTAATTGATTTGACATAATTTGACTTTAACTAAAACAAAACAACCAAATTTTGTGTTTCACTTTTTCAGAAAAATATCCAAATGTAAAAAAAAAATATTTGGCAATATTTACGCTAGTGAAAGCAATGATGACGAATATTAATGATAAAATACCTAACTGTGCACTGCTCTTAGACTTAAGTAAGGCATTCGATCGTGTTGATCATGCGTGGCTTCTAGAAAAACTTGGTAGATACGGTATCAGAGGTCCGGCAAAGGAATGATTTCAATCTTATCTAACTGACAGAAAACAGGTAACGAGGTTAACAAAATTTAACAAATTAAATAACAATTTAGAAGATTTTGATTCTGAACCACGCACTAATTGCTGTGGTGTACCACAAGGTAGTATCTTGGGACCATTATTGTTTCTTCTTTACATAAATGATTTGCCTAAGTCAATAAAACATCAGTGTGTATTGTTCGCCGATGACACCACCGTTATTACTAAAAGTAAAAATTTTCAAAATTTTGACATTGAAATTAAGCAAACATTAAATGACATTATACAATGGTTAGACATTAATAAATTAAAAATAAATATTTCTAAAACTAATGTGCTTCTTTGCAAAACATTTAAAAGTAAACCTGTACGCCTTAATGTTGCACTTAACAATAATAATATAAAACAGGTACGTAATGCAAAATTCCTGAGTGTAACACTAGATGAGCATTTTACCTGGAAGAATCACATCGAAATAATTTCAAAAAAAATTAATCAATTCGTATTTGCTTTAAAAAGAATTAAAAATATTACATCTTTGCGTACCGCCATAATTGTGTATCACGCATACGTCTGCTCAGTAATACGATACGGCATAGTTGTGTGGGGAAACTCTTCCGAAATGGCGAAGATCTTCATCGCCCAAAAAAAATGTATACGTGCGATATTCAATATGCAGTGGTCTGACTCATGCAGGCCTATGTTCAAGTCACACAATCTATTGACAGTCCCATGCATTTATATTTACGAAGTTGCCAGGTTTGTGAGGTCCAATCTTGAACTATTTGAACGGAAAAATAACACAAATAAAAGGAAACCTACACATTTAGATTTTGAAATGCCCGTTCCAAAGCTAGAACTTTTTCGGCGGAGCTGCGTTTACATGGTTCCCCTAATTTACAATGCTTTGCCTGGGTCAATTACTCAACTACCATTCAATAAGTTTTGTGTTGCGTTGCGGAAGTGGTTGTTACAAGAGTGTTTTTATTCGATAGATGAGTTCTTTCAAAAGTGTCCCTGTAAATTTTATACCCTAAAGCACAGATATATTTAATTTTTAAGTAGACACATAAATTGACATAATGTAGTTAGGTACCTAATTAATATCATAAGTGTAAAAACTTGTACTATTGCATGCTATATATTGGCCAAATGTGTGTTGCTAAATATTTTATATAAGAACTTTATGTACCTACCATATTTGATGCAATAAATGAATTGAATTGAATTGAATTGAAAAAACGACGGTGCCAAGTTTTTTTTCAAGATTGTGAAAAAAACGTTTGTTTTTTTTTCAATTTACATCTGTAGACGGAACCCATATAAGTTTCAAAAGAATAGATAAATCAAAGTAACGATGGATTGATAGAATGTGTGAAAAAATATATTGACTACAAAACAGTTGACTGTAGACATAACAACAAATAGAGAAAATGAAGACACGCTGCACTGTTCCCAAATAATATTTTACAAGGGTTCCCTTGGGAGGAGGGTGTTATTGAAAGTAGAAAATTATGTTTTGACGGTTTACGTAAATTATGCTGACGCTAAATTTTGACAGCTCTAATTTGTTTTCTTGCCGTTCCATTTTTGGTTTGTCGGCAGAGGCATTCAATGAGTAACCATGGAGCTCAAAAGAGTAACCATGGAGTTTCTTGCCGGTTCTTCTTCATAGGAAACGACTAACCCGAACCGTGCACCTTTTGTAGACGTTTTATAAGTGCCCATGTAGGCCTATGTAAAATAAAAATATTTGATTTTGATTTTTGATTTTGAATGTCAGTGAAGCCGATAGTCAAAATGAAAGGGATCACGTGATTTTCCGATATCACTTGTCAATCCCATACAATTTAGCCTTTTTGACAATCGCTATAATCACGCTGTCGATGATAGTTTGTCACTTGTCTAAGGCCTCAGGTTATGTGATAGTTAAAAAAACCTGCCAAGTGCGAGTCAGACTCGCGCACCGAGGGTTCCGTACAAACCTCAGCTTAAAGGTATTATATGTAAACCTGAGTACTTGATATGAATTTCAATTAAATATTTCTACGCGTTCATGAGGATAGGGGTAGTAAGTTTAAAATTATTACAAATATTTTTTATTATATGATGTAACTAAAAATTTACGTATTTCGCAATTTTTCCTTTATAAAGACGTTGCTTCGTACAAAATTTCAAGATTCTGAGTTCACGGGAAGTGTCGAAAATTTGCGGCAAAACCGCTGTATCTTTTGATTGCGTTGGCATAGAAGTTGATTTTTTCACAGCTTTAAGGGACAGTAGACCTGAGTATTTGATATAAATTTCAGCTTGATACCTCCCACGCGTTCCTGAGAAAAAGGGTCTTGACATACAGACGAACGGACAACAACGTGATCCTATAAGAGTTCCGTTTTTTCCTTTCGAGGTACGGAACCCTAAAAAGAAGAAAACAGTAGTTTATTTTATTTGTAAGATACGGTTTTGTCTACCTGTATTATCTAAGATTTCAAAAGACCAAATATATATTTAAAACCTCCCATAGAATACAAAACTAATGCTTATATACTCATACCGGAATAGCAGTAGTCAAAAAACACGCAGCATCGCGTGTCATCTCATCTTACCGTTAGTAATATCATGAAACGTAAATTATGTACTGTTCATCTATGTAAACTGTGCTCTATAAAGTGTCCCATTGAGTTTACAACGGCTGCGACGTTCTGTCCGCGTTCACTGCAGTTATTATGGTGGAATACCCATACTTTATGAATGAAGCAATCCTAAAAATTAAGAATAATAAGTGCGTTTAAATTTTATTGTGCACTTAGTAGTAACCTCCTCATATGCAACTGAGGTTTGTTGTAAGAGAACCCAATTAAGGGTTAAGCTCGCCTTTGAGCGTGACGTGGTATTCCCTGCCGGAGTCTGTGTTTCCCGACAGCTAAAATCTAGGGTTCTTTAAGTCAAGATTGAATAGGTAAGCGTATTTCACCGTCGACCACATCATCGGTTACCATCAGGTGAGATAGTGGTCCAGCGCGAGCCTATAGAATATAAAAAAGCTGTCCTATTGGACCGTTTTTGTGAATAATAAAGAATAAGAAGCAGTTTTTATGATATTTTATTTGACGAGTGACGTGTTTTGTTGAGATATCTCGTTATCGACTTGCCTTTATCACAGAATATTTAGGGTTCGTGCAGAATGTGTTTTTTATCATTTCAGCAGTGTATAAAAAGAAAGGAGGTGATCCTGTCTCGCCATATCTCAACAACTAGAGGAAAATAATGAATTGTGTGTGTCCAATAACGTTTTTGTCAACGTTATTGGACACGAAATTTAAACGCACTGTATCGTCGTAATTTTTAGGGTTCCGTACCCAAAGGGTAAAAACGGGACCCTATTACTAAGACTCCGCGGTCCGTCTGTCTGTCTGTCCGTCTGTATCTCATGAACCGTGATAGCTAGACAGTTGACTGCCTAGCTATCACGGTTCATGAGATACAGCAGTTGTTTGCCGCTATAACAAAAAATACTAGAAACAGAATAAAATAAATATTTTATTTTTTATATTTATTTATTTTATTTTCCCATACAACAAACGTGATTTTTTTGCCGTTTCTTGCGATAATGGTACGGAACCCTTCGTTTGCGATTCCGACTCGCACTTGGCCGGTTTTTGTTTACGTGGCAAAATAAAACATGTGTTCAATATTTTTAGGTAATCTAACCGATAGACTAAATAATTTTATGGCCTCATTCCTATTCAATTCAAATCATAATCAAGTTCAGTCATTGTTACAGAGCGGCTCATATGTGTTCAGATACTGTACTGAAAACATTTCCTCCTTCGCAAACACAAGGTAAGCCTACATGCCTACCCTCAGCTCAGAAGCCCTGACCCACATTCTATACATTTTTGAACGCGCACAAAACCGCGCCAGCCTTCCACTGTCGCTTAATTAACTGGAAACAATGCGTTATAGAAATATGCCCTGTTAAGGCCATGACAATACCTTTAAATGTACTTTAAATGACACAACGCTTGTGATTTACTGCAACATGTAAAGCGTTTTTTTTTTAAATACGTTGAGTAATTATTAGAATAGTATTTGTCATTTACCTGGGCGAAACGGTCCAGGTAGGTGGTCCTTCGAGACATGGGAGCCACAGTGTCCTAACATGAAAGTCTATAACCAGTGTGTCTTACTGGTGATGACATACGGAATTCAAACGTGGACACGCATTATGGGCTCCATCAGAATGCTTAATAGTGGCCCAAAAAGCAATGGAGATGGTTTTGCTCAGAGGTTCCTTGCATGATTGAATCTGAATTGAAAATATCCGGAGAAGAAACAAGGTTACCGACATATGTAGACAGCCCGAAAAATTTACTTTCGAAGTATTTCAGTATCTTCAAACCTTGGGTAATGTTTTTTTAGAACGCTTATTTTGAATGTTTTCCAGGTTTCTTCGCCTTAATAGCCTGCCCAATGAATAATGTAACCTATTAATAACATGGCCGATTAATAATGTGTATCGTTCATTGTTTATCTTTTGTTCGGTAGAAGGGTTTAGCTTTTGTGATCGAAACAAAAGCTGTCGTGTAATTATTTTAGACCAATCTATCATTTTGTGGGTTATGGACGTTGCTCAATATGTATCGGGGAATAAAAGCGGGTTGTTGAAAACTTGTGTTATGTTTTAGTGTAGGGAAAGGGAATTGTTTTTTTTTTCAGATTTCCCATTTGATACCAGGCTTTGTACACTATAACTGTAAAATGTGCAATTTCACACCAATACTACGAAGAAAAACGTGACGCGACAATGAGACAACGATGTGACAATGTTTTTTCATGAAAATTATTCCATGAACTAGGTATATCGGTTAATCAGTTAAGAGGAAATATGGGCAGAGAGCGCCGACTGAATTTCCTTAGTAAAAAGTCATAATTCGAGGTTTGGCTCTCGTCTCTATCCTCTTTCAATATTGGACCAATCTAAAAGATATTCTACCTACTAAACCTACTATCTACCTGCTAACTTAGAAAGTTGGCGATAGGATAGGTTCTCAAATTACGAATTGTTTTAAAAACGAAGAAATTTTAGAAGTAAGCCGCAAGTTATTTGCATCTGCTGCAACTTTGAGGAGACGCGTAATTTTCTTCCGACTGCCACCAAGATTGCGCTTGCATAATCTCTTCTACTTCCCATCCTTGATTATGCTGATGCCAGCTATCTTGACCTTACTCAAGAACAACTCGATAAACTTGAGCGCCTTCAAAATTTTTGTATAAGGTTCATATTCGGTTTGCGCAAATATGACCATGTTTCTGATTTCCGTGTAAAGCTCAAGTGGTTGCCAATTCGCCTTCGCCGGAATGCTCATATTCTTTCTCTTCTGTATAATGTGCTCTTTACTCCTTCCACTCCTCTTTACCTCAAGGATCGTTTTCAGTTTATCTGCGATTCCCACACGAAATCATTTAGGTCATCGGATAACTTGCGACTTAAAATGCCAATGCATTCCACTACTTTCTTGGATAAAGCTTTTACTGTCCAAGCTGCTCGTCTGTGGAATGCATTGCCCGACCCAATAAAACGCGCCCAGTCTTTGCTTGTATTTAAAAGACTCGTAAAAGAACATTACCTGTCACTGTGATGTTCGTTAGTCAACATCTACTCTCATTGCCTATATATTTATTGAGTATGTATGTATTTATGTATCTATTATAGAACATATGTATATATTTGTGTATCTATAATAATATTATTGTGTTTAAAGTAAATATTCGTATTGTTATATGTTACACCAATGTCAACCCCATTTCATGTCCAGGCTATCACTGTCCATTCCAGGTTGCCTGGAAGAGATCGCGGTATGCGATAAGGCCGCCCGTTGTATGTATTTTAGTTATAAGTTTCCTTTTCTTTGTTTTAACTTGGTGTACCTACAATAAAGCTTATATAAATAAATAAATTTTTCAAGTAGCCAAAAGAGCTTCTCAAGTTTTATTAACATGTTGTAAAAAAATATATGCGAGCTTCCTAACAACTCATAAATAATGCGCCAACATAAAAAATAAAGAAGGTATCGAATTACATTAATAATTTCAATAAATTAATATTCAGGAAAGTTATATGAATAATAAAATATTATTGACTCAACGACAACTTGTACCAAATTGAATAAAATAACGACTAACAGTGTCAAAGGTGAATTATTTCACCATTTTACATACTTAACCTATTCTTTTTGAGTTGGTCTATTAATAAAGAGAGCTTACGTGTGAAGAAACCAGTTGTTAGTATTATTATTTTTTTGTGATGGGTTTGCTCTTGACTCTAGTCTAGGTCAGAGGTGACAGAGACAGAGTCGACGATGGAGTGAGCTTACCCAGAAGAACCCTGTTAACTCTAACTTTGAAGAGATTCGGGTTGAATGCGTTCGGAAACACAGACGCAGGTAGTGAGTTCCATTCATTCGCTATGCGCATTATGAAGGATGTTTGGAAGCGCTTGGTGCGAATTGGTGGAATGGCAACAAGGTAAGGATGATAACTAACGTCTAGATCGAAATCTTATGAATGAGCAGACCGTGACTACCAACATATTCTTTCATCTATTGAATAGAATAAATCACAATGGCGTGCCTTGTAGCTCTCTAGATATATTGTCAGAACATCTGTTCACAGATAATATAATACTAGCACACCTGTTTCTGTCGTCAAGCAGCTTTGTTCCAGTGAAACTATTCTATGTCTATTTCGATTTCTAAACTGCAGGAATGAGGCTTCTCAACGTTATATGAAAATTACACTTCTTTATTTACTAAGTACTTGACAATACAAATGTGATACTTATTGCAGTTTGTAACAGAAAGAAATACACGCTTATCTAATAATTGGGTACAGATAAAATTATATTCAATCAGGTTGAACGTTTTCCAAAAGTACATGTTAACTTATGGGATTGGCTTCGAGACTTTACAACTGAAAGAAAGAAATTACAAGAACTTATATTTTCAAGTTTTTGACAAACCTTTTCGCTGATATAATATCAGTTTGTCTAGAGAATCAATTGCAGGTTATAATAGGTAGACAACTAGCTAGGTTCATCCATAAAAGATCGTCACTTATAATCCCACGACGTCTCATGATTCTTTTTTTTTTGCCGTTATAGGCTCGCGTTTGACCACTATCTCGCCTAATGTTAAGTGATTATGTGGTCGACGGTGAAACACGCTTTCCTAGAAGTAACCTATTCACTCTTGACTTTAAGACCCCTAGGTTGTAGCTATCAGGAAACAAAGACGCCGGCAGGGAATTCCTTATCTGTACGCACAATGAAAGTATTTTCAAAACGCTTTGTGTGTATGGGAGGGATATCCACCATGTACTGATGACGCATTGCCGTACATCTTGTAGTCCCATGATGGAAAGGGCTAAGCGGAATCAAATTGTGCAGTTCCATCGCACACTCCCCGAAATGTAACCGACAGAATGGCAACACGTCGTCGGTATTCAAAGCTTTGAGTCGTCCAGCGCATCGTTTCCGATCAGTCTCTTGGCCCGTCTGTCAATCGGCTTAAGTGCATCAAAATGGTATTTGGCAGATCCGTTCCAGAGGTGAGAGCAGTACTCCAGGCATGACCGAACTTGCGCTTTATACAAGTTGAGCAGCTGTTTAGGTGTGAAGTGCTTAGAATTCTAGGATAGGATAGATGTACCCCCTTGGCCGCACTCAGACTCCCATTTGGTTCGTTGTGCGTGTTGGCCATCTCTCTGTGAGAGGCCGTAATCGCGGGCCCAGTGCGGGTTGGAGGATGTCACATGTCTTCGAATTTTTGTTCTAATACATGCCGGTTTCCTCACGATGATTCCCCTTCACCGTTTTTGAGAGCAGTGGTGATGAAATAATTTACACAAAGTAAAGTGCCTGCCTGGGTTTGAACCTACTATGTTCCCATGATCACAATCGATTCTCAAAACCATCTCTATTGATGCCGATTTAGCGATAAAATTCAATTAATAAATCAGACAAAGGCTCTATCGATAATGAAATTCTATTGTCACTGCTTATTCTTTTGTAATGACCGCGTGAAGTTACTTCGAAGTAGGTAGGTGCTAAAGTTTAGAAGTTTTATGTTCCTACTAAAGTTAAGACCTTTTATGTCGGTTTGATTCCCGTCCCAAAGAATCGATCAATACGTCTGTTTAGGATTTTTCCCACAAGTTTATTTCAAAAGCTTTTCGTCAACAAGTGACTATTTTTATTAGAAGATCTTGTTATCAATACTGGAGTATCGCTCGGCGATTTGTTTGGTGATAATATTAATATGTTGTTTATACAGGGCTGACTGTAATAGGCTGCTTGCCTTTTAACTCGTCGTTCGTTCTTAACCTAGAAACCCGTTTACATGATTGCACACAATATCAATCCCATTGTGCCTTTTACATATTCAAAAAAAGGTTATATCTCTGTGTAGGTCGTGTGATAGAAAATACCTAAGAGATTAAAGTCTTTGTACAGTTTTTTTTTTCTGTGCTTCTGTGTGTTCTTCTTGTTTTCTATACTTAATATTATAAAGAAGAAAGATTTTTTTGTTAGTTTGTTTGTACCGAATAGGCTCCGAAACTACTGGACCGATTTAAAAAATTATTTCACTAATCCCGAAAACGGGTGCTGTGGTAACTTGTAATAAATAAACAAACGTTTTATCACCTCTTGTAACATCCAAAGTATAAAATCTAAATTGAGGAAAACTTGTCGAAATCTAGCAGACCAAGCCGGGAAAAGTACCGTGAAGCTACTTATTTACTCACTATTAACAAATAAAAAGGCTATTATCATCGGTACATTTAAGGGCAAATCAAATATTAAAAATAGTACTCAATTTACTGCGGCCGTTTTTGTGGGACACGGTACAATCGATCACAGATTCGATTCAGATTTTAATTTGTACCAGAGGCTATTGCTAGAACGGCGATGCGCCGGCCATATTAGCCATCGAACCGATGACTGTTGGGATAGAAGTGGGATGCCCTCAGGCTAGGTGGAGCGACAATATGCGCAGGGTGGCTGGTAGCAGGTGGATGAGAGCTGCCGAAAATCGAGACAAATGGCTTGCGACCAAAGCAAAAAAACAATAAATAATAATATTTCGAACCATGAATAAACTTTTTCTTTCTTTCTTTCGAATGGATAGGATTGCTATAGGCTGATGATGATGATGATGATGAGAGACTGTCTAGACAAAGTAGCATTCTATCAGCGATGGCGATGATCGAAATGTCAAAATGTAAGGCATGGATTACGTGACATTTAGATACCACTTGGCATTTCCACATATTATTGACATTTTTCATTTGATTACGTGACATTTAGATAGCACTTGGCATTCCCACACATTATTGACATTTTTCATTTGATAACGTGACATCTAAATGTCAATAATGTGTGGAAATGCCAAGTGGTATCTAAATACCAATTGGCATTTCCACACATTATTGACATTTTTTTTTTGCCAAGTGTTATTAGATACCACTTGGCATTCCCACACATTATTGACATTTTTCATTTGATTACGTGATATTCAGATACCACTTGGCATTTCCACATATTATTGACATTTTTCCAATCGCTATCGCTACGCATCATAGAATGTCACATGTCTAGAGACTCTGCTGTTACTAAGAAGTGGTATAAAAGAGTCGTAAAATGTAATGAGCTTTTATATTCATCCATAAATTAGATAATTAATTTTATATTGTTCGTAATTTTATACGGTTTTATGAATGGTCGGGTTGTGTTATCCTTAATTGCGATCTTATACAGAACGTCTGTGAACATTTTTATTATATTGGTAGGCGAATATCAGCTGTAAGGCGACTTATTAAAAAAACCGGCAAAGTACGAGTCGGACTAGCTATCATGGTTCATAAGATACAGCCTGGTGAAAGACAGACAGACAGAAAGACGGACAGTGGTATCTTAGTAATGGGGTCCCGTTTTTACCCTTTGGGTGCGGAACCCTAAAAATCAAAATGTAAACTGATGATAAACAACGAACAAATCTGTGAAAAGGTTCATACCAATCATTTAACAAATTTACGCTTAAACTTTTACAAAAAAACATCCACCAAAAAAACAAACAGCCCATATTTATTTGTTTCACTCCAAACATTTACCTACATATGATACAAAAACACGAAAATACAAAATCCTTCTGTGAGGCAGAGTGCCAGCATTAATAAAATATACAGAATACCCAAAAAAACTGAAAAAGAAACATACAGCCACATTTAAATTGTAAATACTTGTGTGCTCGACGACACTTGCCCACAATACGGACGAAAGTGAAAATGACCTTAAAACTGTACAAACAGACAGTACCTTCGTCGGGTTTTATTTGACAAAAACAAACAACGTCCCGGCACAATAAGACTATAGAAAGTGGAGTGGCAGTGTCTAAACACTTTTTTTCTTACTATTCATTCTTTCTTAATTTCGTTTCGGGAAAATTGGCTGATAATGAGTAAGCCGCAGAAGAGAATGGGTTGAATTGGTAGTGATGAATTTGGGCGACAGTAGCGCGTTTGTTTGAGTACAATAGACATAAATCAGTATCTCAACCAATGTACGTATTTAAAGCGTTGCTTTACAAAAGCGTTAAGATTTTTATTCATAATTTGCAAACTGATTTAAGCGGTGACTTTACCCACAGTTAATATAACATTAGCATACAGATGCCTCATCCCATACTAGCGTTTTTAGTCTGATTAAACTGATTATTTTTTGTATATCGATGGCGTTCGATGCCGTTCCACGGCGATAGATAGATGGTGTTAGCAGAGACTTGCAAGAAACAGTGTTTACTCGGTTCGTGAATATTTTTCCATAAATACTTTGACGATTTGTTATATAGTAATTTTTTGCACGTTTTTACAGTTGCATTGCAACAAAATGTAGTACAATACAAATTTAAACAATCGAGTGGAATGCCTCAGAAATTTAAAACCGCGCCATCTATTGGAATAAATCTTTGAAATGTGAATTAAGAGTGAGCTGAGTTTAGGAGAGTTCATTAAACAAGAACATACAATTTTATGTTAAATTCTAGAAAATGTAAATTTTACACATAATTCAATAACAGATCAGTGTATATCGCGCCATCTAGTGATATTTATTTGACCCAAATTTTCTTTCTTAGCGCTGGAACCCCGTGCCAAGGGGTACCGTATTATCTAGTAACTGGGTTTTGGAGGTATATCATTGTATGTAAAATATTGGAAAGGTGTAAAATATTACTCAGCTGCATTTGGTAAGACTTAGACGCTGAGCCCAACATGATTTGGAAAAGGTTAGGTTAGTTGACGTTGATGATGACCATGCAAAATCTTATCATCTCGATGCGACGTCCAGAGCCAAACTGCATCGATGAACTCCTTTACCAGTCGTGTACATGTGTGATTGTGATTTGGGCTATTCTTCTCAGTGTCAGTTGTTCTACTGGTTTATTTTGCACTGTGTTACTGTGCATAAATATTCACCAGACGCCTCGGTATTTTTTCTCTAACCGAAAAACGCACCTGATACAGATTGAATTTTTGTACCATCATGTTTTACCGGACAGATGGAACTGTTGTAAAGATTACGGTTGCCTTGACTGATATCCCTGGCTGATTGCGGACACGTCTGGGTACTTAGTGTCTCTAGTTGTGGCTTAAACGATGTTTCTTGTTTCTTGCGTGTTTCTTTCTTTCTTTATTTTGTGGTGGTAACCACAGGATGCGTTACTGTTCAGTTCGGTTGGTTGAAACAATTTGCTGACGCAAAAAATGTGGGTCTTGGATATTAAAACTTCAAGATCTAGGTTTCAAAAGCTCTTAAGTCAGAATTGACAGCCAATAAATATGTTTTTAAATCTATACTTCTTTTTAGACTGCAAATAAATAAATCTATTTCATTGGCAAAGTTGATTTGATTAATATTTTCAACAAAGACCTCAATTTATTATACACGTCAACAAAATCACTTTCGCATTCAATTCGGTAAATTAATGTGTTCTATATGGCTAAAAAGTCTCGTAAATTATTTTTGAGGTTCATAAATTAGCCGTTTATTGCAAAAAAGTTGCATAAAACTTGATGAATGTTGATTAAAATGATAATTAATTACGTCAAAGTAGATCACGTATCCGCTAACGGTATTGGTTTGTAAGTCGTTTATCGGTAAGTATATGATTAGGGTTCCGTGTTAGAATAACTATAATACGAAGTCGGTTACAATGCCCGACCCGTATAGGTACTGAAAATACTCCACAAAAACGAAAAAAGTGCAATTGCTGAGCTTTAAAATGACCTACAATATAAATAAAAAATGTGGCAAGACAATGATTTAACTTTGGAAATGTAAGTAATTTAGTTATATATACCTACCATAGATTTCCCTAGACTTTTGGCAAAAACGGAACGATTTTAGACCGGATTTTAGGACGAATTTAGTTTCATTGAATGCACATATTTGATTAGGTTTTTAAATAAAAATCCTCCTTAAGCAGGCAATTTGATGCTAATATTATTATCCTTAGTCTGTAGATACGGAATTTACAAATAAGTCGTGTTATTCATACTTGAAGTTCCATAAATAAGTACCTAACCGTAACATCTTATTTTTAGTAACGGAAAGTATCACGATAAACTCGTAATCGTAAAAAAATCGATCGCAATCGGATTGTGAGAAAACAATCGATATGAGGACTTACCCTAACCGATTCAAATCGAATCAAATCGATTTTTTATTACGATCATCTCCGCTTAACCAGTTGTAACAAACGTAACTTTTGGAAGTTATACAATAATGATTGTTAATAATTATCTTTCGCAGTTCCTTGTATGAGAACCACTAGGTGCGTCTGAATCTTAAAATTTTTAGATTGCCTTAGTTTTTTGCAACAAATCTTAATTTCTTTTGCAACTTGGCTTAATTTTTTGCCATACCGTCTAGTTTTGACTTAAGGCATGTGGACAAAAGTGGGCATAATTTAGAGTTTCATGTCATATTAACTTGAAACGTACTGAATTACTTACAACAAGTTGATAGTTTTAACTTTTTTATTATTAAGCATGTATGTAAATAATATAGGAAGGCGCAAAATTCAATGGTAAAGTGGTAATTTATTGTGATACTCGGTTAATTTTACAGCTGTGGATTTGATACCCTCACCATAGTCATCAATAATAAAATTGAGGTTACATGTAAGAAAATGTTGGTCGAAAGATATCAACGAACTCTTAGATATAATGATGACAACTATTCATCAAAAAAATAAACGCAAAATCACCTGATTTAACGAAAAACAGTTTCGATAACTTCGCCAGCAAAAAGTCCCTGAAAGTTTCAATTACGTAAACACTAAACTCTCTTTCATTTCCCAAATTAACATAAAAAATAACAAACGAAACAGAATTAACACTTTTAATTTCACTGAGCGACGAGTCACGTAAATTCCAAAAGTCGGGTCCATCAGCATTTAAGTCACGGGCGAGAAGCATTAGAGATTCTGCTAGTGCCTCGTTTACGTAATAAGGACGTTTAACGTGGCTATCTGATAGTTTGTCATCCATTGCTGTTGATGTATTAAAACCATCGATAAGTTTTAGTGTTCTATTGTCCATGTATGCTTCAAGAGTAATGTTTGCAAAAGCGTTTTCCTCCATTACTTCTTTAATGTCTCTCTTTTCATTAAAGTCACCTTTGTCACCGTCAATGAACGACAAATCTACGTAATTTTTACAACAAATCATTAGTTTTCGAAATGCTTTTACTAAAAACCGCCTGCCTTTAAGACTTTCACTAGTTTTTAGGTAATTGCTGTAGGTAATTACTGTGGGTGGTTCCGCATCAGTGGGGTCGATGATCGAAGCTTGCCTCTGATGGCTTTTTGTTTTTTTTTCCTTCAAAGATCTTTAGTTTCGTGTAGATGGTTTTAGTCATTTTTGTAAATATTTTTTCTTTTTAGTTAGAGAGTGAAATCAAAGTGAAATTAATTTGTTGAACAATTTTGTTGAAAGCACGTTACTATCCTTTATTGGATAATCGATTTTAACCGGTAATTTAACGTTTCTATCATTTACAGTTACCTAACGTTAAAGAGGGTCCAGGAAAAGAGATATTCTATCAACGATAGGTAGTGATTGTCACAATGTCAATCCCCTACAAATTTTGGACTTATCTATACTAATATCATAAAGCTGAAGAGTTTGTTTGAACGCGCTAATCACAGGAACTACTGGTTGGAATTGAATAATTATTTTTGTGTTAGATAGTCCATTTATCGAGGAAGGTTATAGGCTATATAACATCACGCTACGACCAATAAGAGCGGAGCATACATGAAAAATGTTGCACAAACGGTAAAAAAATATTCCTTTTTGAGAGCTTCCGTTACGTGCGCTGCGTAAGCGGTTAAAGTTACGCAACATTCATGTATGTAGGGTAGGTTGGGTGTAGGTAGCCAGTTGACGGGAGCGAAACCGCGTGGGACAGCTATCTAATATAATAGTACAATCGTTATCGCTCTTAGAATGTAGCTTTCTAGATCCAAAGGTAACAACATTAATTTATTCATGGTACTATTAAAGGTGTAGAAATAAACACATTATTTAGATAATTAGACACGACTCTAATCAGGCCTACATCTAGTTAAGCAACTCTAACCACTTGTTAAACAGGCTGTCACCCTCATTTACACTACAACTGTCTTATCAAATACACAAACTTGTTGTGCGACAGTCCGACAATCTGACAACATGGTCCAAAACGCGTTCGATCTATAAACAAATCGAATAGTCGCTAGGGATGTCGGAAGCATCGGTATAATACCGTAACGATATTTTTAAAATTAATCTTTATTAATTTTGATAAATGTATATAGGTACTCATAGATAGTCGATTTATCAATACAGATATTTTTTTTTACCATAAACCTAGTGGTTGCCATTTTTACAGGCGTGTACGCCAGATTTGTTTCAGTATTTATTTGTTAAAACATTTTTTTTAATACGTTATCCATTATATCTTAGTAGTATATCTACTCGTTATTTTGATATCGATGTACACGTTGCAGGAAGTGTAGGTACTTCTTCTTCCTGCCATTATTCCATGTTATTTCGGGTCGGCGCTAAACGATTTATTCTTCCATACCGTCCTGTCCCCCGTCACCCCGTCACTGAATCCCTTTTCTTTCATGTCACTCCTCACACAGTCTATCCATATCTTCCAAAATTTGAAATAAATAAAACGATATATTACATATTACCGCCTATATAATAATACCGATGCGATGTACCAGGGCAAGAAAATATCGGTGTATTGACCAGCCTAGATAAACAGTCACCCACGTAAAGCTCAACTTAAGATCGATTCAATGTTGCGACTTATCAATTCGAATTGAGCATTGAATTATCAGTGTCTCGATTTTTTAAATTGCCTGTGATTATTGTAAAGTGGTATACAATTTGTTCTTGTTTTGTTTGACTGTCAATTGTTAATTTATTTGTTTTGCTTTGTCGATCGATTTGAAACTTTTGAAGCAATGTCGCACGATACTTTGCAACTTTTGAAAATACTGAATAATTTTTTTTTCTGCGAATTTATAATTAATCTCAACTGCGCGTGACTAACTAGAAAAGCGATGAGACAAATACAACATTTACTAGTCCCTGGAATTATTCTACGGTCTTTCCTGCAAATAAATTATTAATCGTGATGAGATTGTGAAGTCATTCATTGAAATAAAATGAAAATGTGTGACAATATGTGTGTGAATGTGTGATATCTAAAAAAACTAAAATCCTTACACTGTTTCCCAAAGATTTACATTAAATAATTTTTGACCTTTCCTCAGAGAATAGTGTGAAATTCTTTATTATTCTTCTCGAAGACACCAATAAACGTACAATCCATCTCACAGAATCGCCGACGATAACATTAAAGTACGTAGCGACTTTTAGGATAATAGGGACTCTTATCTATCACGTTGGGAGAGATCGATCGGTGCGAGGGAGATAAATGGAGCCTCACACTGTACCTACTTACTATTAGTATAATTAGGTACTGTAGGAAGAACGGTGTCCAATAAGTATGGTATTTATACTTTTATGTCGACATAGATTTAAATTTTAGAATTAGTAAGGAGTTTTTATGTAAGCAACATGAAAGTTAAGAAGAAGACATTTGTTCGACACAACAAAGAGTGACAGTAGCGCTGGTGATGCAAAACCTAAAGGCTGCTAATTTTTGTGACATGGGTAACCAACATTGGTGATACAATTAGTGTGACAAAAAAGACACAACACAACAAGGAGTGAAAATATCGCTGGTGATACAAAATCTAAAGGGCTGCCAATTATTGTGACTTGGGCATAATTGGTGATTAAAGTAAAGTGTGACAAACAAGTACGAATCTAGCTGTATGAATGAAGATGGCTATAGGAAAAGAGGCTGACCAAAGAGATGATGAATAAATTTCCTGAAAGATGACAAAGTTAGAACGAAGAGAAATTTGTCGGCTGACTACCACAAGAAAAACATGAAAGGTAAGAGGGAGTAGAATACAATAGAAAATATTTATTCCACAGACACAACACAATAAGGAGTGACAGTAGATACAAAAGCTAAAGACTGTTAATTGTTGTGACATGGGCAACCAAAATTGGTGATAAAATTAATGTGACAAAAAGTATCAATCCAGCTGTATGGATGAAGATGGATATAGGAAAAGAGGCTGACAAAAGAGATGAATAAATTGTCTGGAAGATGACAAGGCCAAGAACGAAGAGAACACTTGACAACTGACTATACTACAAGAAATTAGTATTGGTAAGAGCCAGATTTTGATGATATGGCAATATGTTTTCACTTTTCTTTAATAACAATACCACCATAATTGCCAAAACAATTAACTTTTCACCAAAAAGAAACATAACAACGTAACAACACACATACCATAACTGGTAAGACAAAATCGTGCCGTGAATAATCGTACCGACTAGTCGCCCACGTGCGTCAAGCCTAAACATCAGGGCGTGCTCACCAACACGTGTTGAAGCGCGTTTTCACTTTTTATTAGGGCTATTTTCGACTGAATGATAAAAGGTGTTACTCCACTGCAGCCCACGGCTAAGCTATGCACATGTCCTTGGGCTTTAGATAAAACAAAGCTAAGGCCCACTCCCTGGTTTATCTTACTAACTCCGAATTAGTAAGTACCTAACCCAGCCTATTATATATGACATGTATGTTATTTAACCTTGTATTAGCAACTAATTCTGAGTTAATTTTTTGGCGCAAGTGGGCCTAGGAGACAAACTGATATCAGTGATGACTACTGCCAAAGAGTCCAAAATAATTATGGGATTCACAAGTAAAGCTAGCAAAATATCATGTGGTCAAACCTTTGATAATCTTTATCGCTGATGAAATGTCGCTTTGTTTAGACCATCTTAGCTTCGTCAGCGAGATCATCCACTACGAACCTGCCAGCCACGGCCATGCTACGCACAAATGGGTGGCTCTCAAAAAAATTTACCGCAAAGCTAACATGGGTAGCCTCTCCGTGCACATCCCACATAACACTGGATAGTTGACCTTACTCCGACTGGTTGCCCATAATTGTTCACACGATTATTATTTATAGGTATTCATTACTAAGATTGGGAGGTGTATTACGAAAGTGAAATGGAGCCTTATCTTCTGTGAGTAAGAGCGATTTACTTAATGGGTATGAACACGAGATTGTTTATCTGAAGGAAGATAATATCGGTAGTTATTTACCTCATTCTTGTGAAAGAATCTTGGGATAATGGTAATGTGTCGAATTTTTTTTTCTGTGTGGTATCTGTATGTTTATTTTAATAAGGCATAACATTTTATGATTAAAACTGTATGATTTTATTTTCCTTCGTAACAATGTTGAAAGCCGGTTTCTAAAAAATGAAAAGTACCTTTATGAACTAAACGTGGTGAATTACTCTGTGAATGTAGTAGAAAAAATTAGTGGTTATATACAAATAAACATAAGTTTAAAATAAAAGCTTGGTCAGAAAGAATATTAGGGTTTTGATACCGGCCTTCTAGCCATACATAATTATGAGGGGCTGTCACCAAGGTCAACTAACAGTATTGCTCTTCGCTGCCAATACCATCCTGGTGATTTTTTACAGATTACAGCAAACTTTTCACACTTCAAATAAATGTATAGTAAAATGGTGGGTATTAAAAATGTCCACTTTCTATGTGGATTGACGTCCTTCTATACATTTTAATGTCTTGCAAATGATACTCCTTATATTTATTATACCTTACTCCAGGTTCCAAGTATACAAAGGCAGCCATACAATATCCCATCAAAAAGCTTTCAGAGGCATCTCTTTATTATAACACAACCACATTATAGAAGGTTATTGTTACCCTCATGTTATAATGCATCTTATAAACAGGCCCATCATACCTAGCCATATGAGTTAACCCTGTATTATATACTAACATCAAGCTTGTAAACCTTTATGGGGTAAACAGAGTTACTTAGTTAAGAGCTGGTGCTTGTTGTAGGTTAAGAGGTAATAAGGTTGCACTGAGAGCAAAACTGTGTTTTTACTGTTGTTTTGTATTAGCTATATTTTCACGTACTGCTGCTTCAATGATGCTGCTTTTAATCCGTTCTATGGTTTTTAATTTATCATTAAAAAAATCAAGCCAATATCCGTCTCCGATAATAAGTCACTTTTATGTTCCATCTCATGTTAAATCGTCTAATATCATAACGCTGAAGATTTATAAAATACAACCTATATCACAGCACTAATTAATTTTTCGAGATTTTCATTTGGTAGTTTATAATGTAACTTTTGCAAGAGATATATTAAAAAGACAACAGTACTTTCGTAGGCTCATACTTCGAAGAAACTAGGTTTGGACTTAGTTTAAATTTAAAAAGCCTTTCTCATGAATTTTCTGAGCTCTTCGCAAGCAAACTTGACTTAAACCGTTGTTAAACATCTACTAACCATAAATTATATGATTTCTATTACAAATGTGTGAATTTCACTTTCTCAGTTGAAAACAGCAATAAATGTATACAAATTTAATAATACATTCGTGAAAACTGAGAAATAACCTCTAGTACAAACGGAAACTTCATATTGTGGTGTCATTACAACTGTACCTACGGCTTTCTGTCCGATGCATCTGAGGTCACCGACCTTTTAATTAAACAAATAAATACTTGTACAAAATCCAATATATAGATAACAAGTAATTACTTTGACTACAGCTATTTATTGAATTATTAACAACATCCAAATACCAAATGGTATTCGTGCTGATAAAACTGTTGTTGAAGGTAAAATCGATGTCTTAAGAGAAGCACATACATTTTCTTAAACAGACCAGATAAGGAATGATAAAACCAGGTAACCTACTTTGAAAAGGTAAGTATTTGGGTAGACCGGAGCTCATGTTTGCTAATTCTATGATAGACGATTGACATAAACTTAATTGAATTATCCTTGCATCTGAAAAGCTTTAGAGATTACCTACATAAAATGTCCAGAGTTATTATAGATTTAAAAAGCGTGTTGGAATGAAGGAAGTCAAGAATCTTTCGCTTGCAATCATTAACATCAATAATGCTAATGAATTACTCAATAAAACTACAAGTCCCATTCAACACTTGGACACAATACAAACGATAATAAAACAAAAGAAAGAAAAAGATTCATTGAGTCGTTAAGATGACAACGAAGATTGAACACAATGTAATATTAATGTCACAAAAAGTACAGATGTGCTCAGTACATCCAGCGAGTAATCACACGCCGCAGGCAATGTTGCCCATCTGAATAATGAATAGACACATTAAATACATACGAAATATTTCTCATGTACAAAAATATCTAGACTACGGACCAGAATTTATTGAAATCTCGAGAAATGCCCTGAATACTAGATGCTATCATAACACGAATGAATGTAACCATCCATTTATTAAGACGCACGACTGACCGCCATGTTTTAGCAATATAGAAACATTTTTTGATTAAAATCGATTCGTGATATACCATTGTAATACTTTCTCTGTATAATTTGAAAGTGTCAAAGTATTGATAATTACAACAGATGAGAAAACGACCCGAATGGTGGACAATGATTATAATCAGCACAGCCGTGAAACAGCTTTTTCTAAACAATAGATAAATAAACAAATAAGATCAGTCAGACGTCACGGTCTGCGTAAACGAGACAGAAGATTTGGCGTTAATGAATCTGAACGAGATGGGTGTTAGAAAAAAGATAAGAGATCGCCAACGGTGGCGGAAATAATATTTTCACTTGATTTCAATAATATTTCTTTGTGTGGCCGTCACATATCGGGCGCGCAGTGTAATGTCTGATTTCTCTGTTTGCTAGTCACATTTCTAATGCGTGTGATTAAGGTCAATAGATCGCAATGGCGGTGTGTTATAAACATTGTAATAGTTTTTATGTGTACGGAGATCAGATAAACGATGTTCAATGGCTAAGGAAAGGATTGTCATTGCTATGCAAGCCATTAAATACTTTGTAAGTCTTGATGTCGGTATTAGGTGAGAAGAGTAGACTCGTAATCGGGCGTCAATCTGCGCGGAGATGACTATTTGATGTTAAAATGACGTGCTTGCATTCTTCAAATTTAATGTTCTGGTCTTTTATCTTGTTATTTAAGGATCATAAACACTTTAGCACAGTGTCTTACTTTCTCACGGTAAAGTTTTACAGCAAAGCATTAAATTCATGATGCGTTGCAGTATTCTGGTAATCCAATGACATAAAATAAATGTAGGTTTAGTCACATGTTTAATTTCGTTGCCAATGATGTATCTAGTTAAATTTACAGATGATGAGAGAGTGTGCACAAAACATAAAAATACAACAAAAAATATTAAAAGGTTGATAAACAGATGGACAAAAGAAAAACAACCAAGCACTTACAAGAACAACTCTACAATCCTCAAATTACAGTGAAAGTAACGCAAACAGGCAGACCCAACCTGTTTTAACGCACCCCAAAATCACAATTGTTGTATTTATACGAGTATACAAGAAATCCCAGATCAAATAGACCCATCTACTTTCTAAGCAGAGAATCTTGCTAGACGGTCTGTCTGCTGATGAAGATAGCTGCCATTATTCATTTTGCATGTGGATGTCATGAAGTGTCGCGATAGTGATCTATGACGGCTAGAAGATGGTGCTATCTGATTTGCGTTCGTCATGATGTTCCGGATGAGTGCGGCTGGCATTGGTGGCAACGTTGGACAGTAAGTTGGGGCCAACTTGTTGGATGTTGGTCCAATGAGGAAAATTGTTGCAGTGAAAATTGTTTAGGTATTGCATAAACTATCAATCTCTATATGTTCTGAAGGGAAGTGACCCGCTATATTTTCATTTGTCATCATTGTCATAGAAGTAAGAATTTCTTGATGACCAAAAATGTCAGCGTCTATTTTTACATTTCTTATTTTCTTATGATGTGTAAAGTTCTTGTTGTGTTTATTTACGTCTAAATCTTTTTTTATTTCGATGGTGTAGCATATTATGATGAATAATGATGATACAATTGCAAAGGATCGGCCAACGCTTTTAAATGCCCGCGACTGTAAATTATTTGCGATTATAAGATATTATTATTTACACAAAGCACAAAGCCCGCCGACTCTTCACTTGACCAATGGGCTGGCCTTTTCTTCGGCCAGAGAATCAGCATTGCCATCCAACGTGGCAATGTTGCTAGCATTCTGGGCACGTTTCCCATTGACATCATGTAGACGAATGTTTTGATGCACAATGAGGCATTTTCCCTCTTCCCTTTGTATGTGTATATAGGCTTGTTTTTTTTGTGAATATTCAATTGTATATATGTTAATTTAGGAATTGTTAAAAATAAAAGATTGTAATGTGCAGGCTCCTTCATTATCATGATTGTTGTCAATCCTTCTCGTCCGTGTGTCAAATACACGTCTGCAACAAGGTGTGCCCGCGTTGTCGGCACATTTGCTTACTTACAGCGCAAGCGCACACTATGACAGATAACAACCGCATGATATAAACTGGCTACTGGAATTATTACTGGAGTTTCTTGCTCTTATTTTGTTTCTGCAAACTTAGTAGTCTTGGCTGCAGAGTTTATGGCTCCGATTAATGTTCTGATTAAAATAAAGCTTTAATTTATAGAAGCTGTTTTAAAGCCTCAATAAAAGTTAGTTAGAGAGTTAATTAACTTCACTAAGGTTATTACTTATGATTGAGAAACGATTCAGCCATATTATAGCTTCAGACCTATATTGATGGATTTCTCGTCTTTTGTAAAATTAACTAATCAAACAGATTTTGCAAGCTTCGTCTAACTCACCTCTGTGGTCGATGGCCTCACATAAAACATGTTTAATAGGATCTTACTGAAAAACTCTTTAACATAATAGTTTTAGCAAAATAAGTACTTATAGGAATGCTTCTGCCAAAAGAGATACTTGGATCTAAAAGATGATAAGGAAACTTAATGCTTTTTACCATTGTAAAGAGAATATAACAGTTGATACAGAAAATAAGAAAGTCGTAATGGTATTTTATGCTATAAAGGCAAGCATGGGAAGGCATGACAATTGAAGTGACGACTGAAAGAGGTGAACTATGGAAAATGTTTAGGACACCTGGATGCTACAACTCAGACAGAAACGAAGTTTTAAAAACATGCAAAATAAAGCTTCAGACCAAAAGCGCCATTCTAAAGGATGTACTTACTTCTGATAGTGAAGTAATGGAAAAACAAATATACTTATAGTACTAAAATCAATTAGCCCCATTTCTACAAAACATTTACAGCATTATTTGCAGTAATAATATTTAATATGTACCTACCATTCTTAAACTGACACCAACTTCCTCTTCAGAGTGCAAACACAAAAATAAACTCATATAAATCTTGGAATATTTTTACTTTATTGTTTGTGGATTTCAATATTATTCTCTTTTGGCGTTCCACCAAAAACATGTTTATTGTGGAATGCGTTACCACTTCCGTCTTCTACCAAGTTATCAGATTTAATATCATGAGTATTCTATTTACTTTAAAAACTAAGTTTTATGACACTTGGCTCGTCGTGATTCAACAGAGTTGTGTAAAAATCGAACATTTTTGAATAGATGGAGAATCTAGTCAAAACTGCTGAATGTTCCTAATCGTTCGGTTCAGATTGAATATTGCTTTCGACAGATTGAAAATAGCCCTTCGACCAAGGGGATGCTAGTGGTAATTTTTTTTTATAGGTACACGACAATTTTTCTTTACGCTATCACAAAGTTCCCACGCGACTCCCATCATATTATTATCGTCAGTTGAAAAAGAAAGAGAAAGAAAGAAAAAGTATTTATTTGTGACCCGCACAGGAGACACGAGAAATCAGCTTAAAATTAAACAAAATTAAAAATAAAAACCCCGTGCGAGACCAAAAAGGCTCCTATCTCAGCATGTGCACAGGCTTGAACAGGGTTATCGACATAGTAATTGGATTAGCCTCATTCATAGTTCATTATAACTGTATGGAAGTGGACCAATTCGACCATTAGTAGTATTAAATGTCAAATGTGGGAGACGGTATGACATTTGGAACATGGCGTACACACTTGACGGAAAAATATATGTTTAGGACTGGAATAAATCTAATTAAAGCAGAATGTTGAAAGTGAACGTTTTACGTAGAAATCTCAATAGACAGATTCGGGTTCTTCGGAAGGAATTGGATAAGTCTTTTTCCTGTCCTTTTCCCACGTTACCCGGACGGTCGGAGCAAAATATTCATTTCCTACTTATCATTTCATTTGCAGTCATATCATCCCTCACGAAATACATCCGTCTTTACATTTCACAAGCCTGAAAGGAAAAAGACATGAATTTCGGCGGACAAATTAAGATGCTCATATATATTTTGTCTCTAGGCAAAATGTCAAAAACCGCAGACGCCCGGTTTCCGGACTGCGGAATTTCCTGCGGTTGGCACTAGCGGTCGTGTAAACCTATGCTTCTATTAATTAAAACATGCTGTTACTAACTCAGCTGGAATTAATTTTGAGACCAACAACCACGGTTGTTTATCTTGTTATATCTGTCGTAGTTTTAGTAACCAAATCCATAGAATTGAAATCGGTACCTATAGAAGTTAAATACGATGTTGGCGTAGCTAATATTTCGGAAGCCAGAAAGGGGCAATAACGCATAACGCTGCGATGGAGCTTTAGGTCCAAAATCGATGAGCAAAAAGTTGATGTAGTATTTAGTTACCATCAAGATCAAAGAAAATATGGATGAACTATGTGAAGGATGATATAGCTTTAAAGACATGAGAATGAAGACCAATAGGGAATTAGGGATCTAAGAAACAAGAAGACATCAGACCATTTACACAGATATTTTATTTGTAATTCGCACAGGAGCGATTAACGATATATCAAATTCAAATAGCCTTTATTTACAAACTTATGACCAATTATTTACATAATTATTATCTTTTGTACAGGTAAACAGTTTGTTTTGCTTTTCAGCATAGGCCTCCCCCAGACCCTTCCACACGATATATATAAATATATTTAAAAAAAAAAATCTCTTTCTTTCTAAACATATTGGGATTTAACCAAGAGGATGTTGATGGAGACCAAAATATTGGAATCCAATAAGGAAAGCGTAATACGGTTCTGAAATTAAGCTTTATTCTAGCTCTCACGAACATTATTGCATTCTCATTTATGTTAATGCATTCTCATTAACATAATCCTTAATCACAGTTACTATGGAGGAAAATGAAACTACGTAGTTAAAGTAAAGCTCGTATCACAAGTCAATCAAGTTTTATGAGTAATTAATAACTAATCAAAGTGAGTGGTTGAACCTCCATTAATATACGTTGTTAATAGGAAGGTTTATTACTAGAAGCAAATGAGGATGCTGTTACACACTATATCATATTAACTTTCTTATGTTTATTTCATTTATCATCATCCTTCTGTCATTATCCTAATTTGTTAATGGTTGGCGTGCCATGTCTCGTTATACAGTTTCTTTGGATCATCGTCCATTCTCATAGCTAAGTAATTTGTTTAAAGCTCATACTGGTTACTTGACGAGGTCGGTCCGTGGATGGGTGACCAATTAAACATACCGAGATTCCTCCGTTAGGCTGTTGGTCCCGGCTGTCATTTGAAAATCTTTGACAGTCGTTAAGGGTAGCCAGAAGCTTGAGATCTGACACCAGTCTTGCCAAGGGGTACCGTGTTACCCAGTTACTGGGTTGTGGAGGTCAGATAGGCAGTCGCTCTATGTAAAACACTGGTACTCAGCTAAATCCGGTTAGACTCGAAGCCGGCAACAACATAATTGGGAAAAGGCTAGGTAAATTGACTATATCTTTATATCTTTATTCTTTCTTGTACACCAAAAACAACATTACGTACAGTGTGATAATAAAGTACATGTACAAAGGCGAGCTTAACTCAATGTTGAGTTCTCTTACAGCAAACCCTAAGATGACAGAGACAGATGACAATATAGAGGTATATAGACTATAGTTTACTTTAGGCAGACGCTTTACTTTGTGTTAATTATTTCATCACCACTGTTCTCAAAACGGTGAAGGAAAACACCGTGAGGAAACCGGCATGTCCTAGTACCAAACATTCGAAGACATGTGACATCCACCGACCCGCCCATTCCCTCTCACAGAGAAGAATCCTGTGTTCCAGTAGTGGAAACATTAAAGGGCTGATGATGATGATAACAATAAAAAAACTACGCTGTCTTGGCTGGTAAGCATAAAACGACAAAAAAAAAACTACGTTACCGATGGCATCGAACCCTTAGTCAGCTATAGTTTCTTGAAATTAAGTTCAGTTTATTTTTGTTTCATTCTGATTAGATATCGACCCTGTCAGGAGTTTCGCTAATTATTTTGTAAACAAACAGTGTACTATCTTCTTTACTTCTGTAATATTTTAACTGACTGATCCAATGACATTGATAACATGCAAGACTCAAGATTCGGATCAGGTCGACACCGGAGTCATTATGGCGACTACTTTATCACGGGATTATGTCCGACTAGCAATCGTTCAACTTCTGAAATAAAGTCTCGATTTAAATTCGGAAATTTATTAATGATGGTAGCAGGAGTTTTACTAACGTTTGTTTAGTGAAAAGGACGAGGAGATTTCATCGTCGTTGATAGGCTATACCTTTCTTTCTTTCAAAGGACAAGTACAAATATCAGAAGTTGATAGCCGACGTCCATTAATTAAAGAGGCCGCAAAAGAATAAGTACTACCTAGGTATTTAAAATAGAGCGTAACTTATTATGTGGCTAAGAGTTAGCTTTTCTTTAGTAGGTAGATCTTCATGGTGTCTTCAAATGAGTAAAAACCTTTATGGGTTCTACAAAATTTGTATCGCCTATGAACCCACACAAGAAACATGGTGTAAAACGGTAAGCGTTGTGTAGAATGCTATGGAATTGATAATAAATTGCGAGAACTATGGACGAAAGAATAAAATCCTTAATTTATTTTCTTACAATTAACTATCAATAGAACATGTTACATGATATCTTACAAAATTCTTTTCTGCTTTACCATAAATCCTATTCCCTCGAAGATAAGACTAATAAATCCCAAAGAAAACTTTACTGAGTTCATACAACTTATCTTAATTAGACGGATTTCCTTCTCCATGTATATATACATTTTTATTTAGTTTCTGTTACGAAGAATCGTATATCCTCATGTTACGGCTCTAGTAATTTATTTATGTACCTTATATCTTAGTATTTCCTGCCATCCTGGTATTTACGTGTTTCTGTGTAACTTCTAAGCCAGATCTTGTGATATTTATGTGGCCATCTTTTATAGATTATCTTTTATATCTGAAAATGTACGTAAGTAAATTATCTTTATCTATTTGATTTATTTAATTAGAACCAGCATAAGGAAATGGCACTTAAACTTTTATGCGTATGTTTAATACCGCATAGGTTCATAAGAAATGTCAACCGAACCTCATAGGTTCGTAATACTCGGTTACCATTGCCACAGATAATATAATACTAGCATACAGATGCCTCATCCCATACAAAGAAGCCGTGCCGACGTAACTAGCGTTTTTCATCTGATTAATCTTGTTATTTTTGTAAGTACATCAATCGCGTTCGATCCCGTTTCACGGCAATAGATGGTGTTAGCAGCGACTTGCAAGTAAAAGAGTTTACTAGGTTCGTGAATATTTTTTTCATTAAATACAGTGAAGGTTCGTTTTACAGTATTTTTTTGCACGTTTTTACAGATTTTTTGCACCAAAATGTGTTACAATGCAAATTTTAACAGTCGAGTGGAATGCCTCAGAAATAAAAAAATGCGCCATCTATTGGCATTAATTTTAAATGATCCGTTCAAATAATCTTTGAAATGTGAAATAAGAGCCCAATATTCCATAATTTTGTACTTAGGAGAGTTGATTAAACAAGAACATACAATTTTTATGTTCAATTCCAGAAAATGTTAATTTTACACACAATTCTATTGAATTGTGTGTACATGTCGCGCCATCTAGTGAGATTTATTTGAACCAAATTTTCTTTCTTACCAATGAGACCCCGTGCCATTGCTAATTGGTTGGTTTTTTAGGCTCGACACTGAAGTGTTAAAGAAGGTTTATAATAAATAAATTTACTAACTTTGGTTTTTAATATTGTTCACAGGTATGTTCCTAGTTCCTCCTACCGTTATAAGAAAGGACTGTTCAAAATCCACCAGCACAAAGTCTCGAAGATCACATTTTCGATAAGATGTGAAGGTAGGAAGTACCACTGAGTATTTTTATTTTTTTTATTTTTTTATTTGTGATGGGTTTGCTCTTGACTCTAGTCTAAGTCAAAGGTGACAGAGACAGAGTCGACGATGGAGCGAGCTTACCCAGAAGAAGCCTGTTCACTCTAACTTTGAAGAGATTCGGGTTGAATGCGTTCGGAAACACAGACGCAGGTAGTGAGTTCCTCTCATTCGCTGTGCGCATTATGAAGGATGTTTGGAAGCGCTTGGTGCGTATTGGTGGAATAGCAACAAGGTAAGGATGGTAACTTGCAGTGCGTCTAGATGTCCGATGGTAGAAGGGGGCTGGTGGGATGAGGTCGTGGTGTTCTTGAGCACACTCACCGAAGTACAGTCTGACAAGCAGGCAACCTTGCGGCGATGAGCCAAGCTGTGTAGCTTGGCATCCGCCAGCTCAACATCGCCAATGAGCCTCTTGGCTCTGCGTTCCACCGAGTCAAGCGCGGCAAGCTGATACTTAGCTGAGCCATCCCAAAGGTGGCTGCAATACTCCATGCAGGATCGGACTTGCGCTTTGTAAAGGGTTAAAAGCTGTCCAGGCGTAAAGTATCGCTTCACTCTATTTAGGATGCCCAGCTTTTTGGCCGCAATTTGAGCTTTGTACTCAATGGAGGCGCCGAAGTTGAGGCTGGATGTCAACTCCATGCCCAGGAGCTCGAGCCGATCAGTCACAGGAACAGACGCACCCCGAAAAGTAGGAGTTTGATCGAAGATACTCCTTTTTGCGGTAAAAAGACACGCCTGTGTTTTGGTGGCGTTAAAGGAGACCAGTATTAAAGCATCTAACATTGATTTAACTGAGAGATAAACTTGACCTTATGGTATATTGAATGCCAGTGAAAGTAACAATGATTTTAATCAAGAAAAGAAGTGTGATATTTTGACATGCACCAAATCACGAAGGCCGATGCGTCAAAATAAAATGTCGATGAGTCACACACAAACACGCAAGTCGATCCGTGGGATTTGCAGGTTCACAGATTGTGATCTGTGGTGAGATTAGTGCGAGTTTTTACGCATGCTGGATCACGTCAACGTAAACGTCATCATCATTAGTATTGAGACTGGTTAAGCGCTGACGCGGGATCGAAAACGTGAACAAATGGCTCTAAGGCCTCTATGGGCTTATTCGCGCGTTAACGTAAACGATCTCTGTCAATTTGTACACAAAATGTCGATTACGTTGACGCGATCCAGCGTGAGTAAAAACTCGCACTAAGCATACTGAAGGCTATCTAATCATTACATAGAACCTTTCACAGAATCCAATTCGCAGCGAACAGACAACCGAAACTGTACAAGCACACAACCCTGTGCTCTGATCCGAGTTATCCGTAAACACACTCGCGTAACAGCAAATTACCGCAATCTCAGTAATTAAACAGGAAAAAGCGGTGGATTGTAAAAGAAAACTGATTTGTAAGTGACTTTGAAACTTTATGGGCCGTGTGTAAGCGAGCTGGGACATAAATATCGCTTGGCAAGCGAATCCACTACCATGGAATCACGCGATATTATCAACTTTGTTTCGTTATGAACGTGAAACGATCTATGAATAACTGCTATCGGAATTTTTGATAATTGGGCTATGAAGTCACTGGTGCAAAATATATTGTCAGCAAATCCAAAAGAGTTTTTATTCGACTAAGGACCGATTTCACCAATGAAACTAATCGCGATTAGTTCAACTAAACTCAGTTTAAGCAAATACAGCGTTCTGATTGGTTGAGACCGCTGAGAATATATCAATCAGAACGCTGTATTTGCATAAACTGAGTTTTGTTGAACTAATCGCGATTAGTTTCATGTATGAAATCGGCCCTAAGGATAAGAAAATTAAATATACCATAAAAATAGGAAAAAAAAATGTCAAAATTTCACAAACACAATTTCTTTATAAACTCTTTTGAAATTACTGATAAAATGTGTGACTTTATTTAAGTTTTGCACGAGAGCAGTGTCGTGTCATGTTCTTGTCACTTTGGAATTTAATTATTTGACATTCCTTTTACACAACTTATATAAAATTCCAATGACACGTTTACAATAGAGAATCTACTGTTTGAAAATGAATACAAGTGGCGCGGCATAGTTAAGGAAGATTTAGAATATTGACAAATAGGATTGGATTTAAGGAAAGTAAAATGAAAGTAGGAATTATTGGCTCGGTTTTTGGACGAAGATAAAATTCGTGACCGCGGGGTGTCTGAAGACCTAGATATATGCAATTATGTTTTACAGAGGTAACTAAGCGTGAAATTGTTAAGCTAGATTGTTGTTACTAAGAGCAGTATTTTAAATCCATGTGAATCAAATACTGTTTTGTTTTCAGGTGTTATGCCAATAATGCACACAAAGGCCTCCCCAAGTCCTTCCTGGATTTCTTCTCTCGCTTTTTAGTAAAAAGGAAATATTTCAATCACCTTTTTACCATCCGGAATTGTGGGGCTCCTTTCATTTAGATGTAGGAGATTTTTTTTTTTAAAAGAATATGTACGATTTAGATAAAAAGGTAGATAAAATATATTCTACTAGCTGTTGCCCGCGGCTTCGCACCCGTGGACCATCCCACAGGACCCGTATTTTTGGGGATAAAAAATAGCCTATGTTACTCAGGAATAATGTGGAATTCTATTGGTGAAAGAATTTTTTAAATCAGTCTAGTAGTTTCGGTGCCTATTCGGTACAAACAAACAAACAAAAAAATCTTTCCTCTTTATAATATTATAATATATTAGTATTAGTATTTCTATTGCACACCAACATCGCAGACAATCCTACTCTTTTCCTAACGAAAAAATCGACTATTATTAATAAAGTTGTTGCCGGAAGTTTATCTTTGAAGAGCTATTAGAAAACTTTTAATGACGTCATTGATTAACTTATAATTGTAAACTAGATCTATAAAACCTTGTTTATGACGTCATCTGTTAGGGCTCTAGGGCGCAAAACGTTTCAGTAAACGTTTTGCGCCCTAGAGCTTTTATAAAGATTTTATAGGGTCATTGATGTGGATACAGTTATCCACATCAATGACCCTATAAAATCTTTCACTAGATTACTGCTATAAATCTATCTTGCCGGTACTAGTTACATACGTATTCCTAGGCTTGCCTAAATCGATAAAAAATAAATATACGATAATAATAATCGATAAATATACGGATATAGAAGACTAATAGTCAAAATAGCATCTGTCAAGATATAATAATTTTAAACAAACATTTCTGTGCAACTATGAATCTTTATAACTTCGTCATTTATATTTTAAAAATTAATTAATATATGTTTACTTTTTTAATAAATAGTTCTAGCAAATCAAAATCATTTTTATTGTACTGTGTTACTCAATGAAACCATTCCGTTATCTTTTGTTTTTTTATATATTATAGTAACAGCTTCTGCCAGCGGCTTCGCCCGCGTTAAAATATTTTTTTTTATTCTCAAGGGAACATTATACTGGAATGAAAAGTAGCCTATTTGCTATTCCCGACTAAAATCTATCCCTGTGATCAATTCCGTCCAGATCCGTTTAGCGATTCTGGCGTGATTGAGTAAAAAACATACATCCATCCAAATGTTCGCATTTTTTTTTTTTTTTACATATTTTTTGTTATTTTTTTTTTAGAATTAGGTACATTTAAACATGTAAGTGTTAATTTTTTTTTGAAATCACCTCTTTAAACCCTTTATTTTGATACCCCACACGATGGGTTCGGAAGAAAAAATTTTTTCCCCCTCTCATATGGCGCCCAAAATCCGCCATTTTTATCTTTTCATTTTTAATGTAGGCAGTGAAACTCGCAGGATTAAGACGAATTGATTGACGTAAGAATAATCTAAATCGGCCGACGCGTTTGGTCTCTTGAACGCCACATAGGAAAAAACATACATACATAGACTGATAAACACATTACCCTCCTTCGGCAGTCGGGTAATATAACAAAAGTAAAGTTCTCATCAATGTTACCAACAATGGGTGACTGGTAGACAGCCACTTATGGTAAGATCCTCAAGTAACTTGTAAAGAGATCTCGATTTACGACAGAAAGTTGTGGTTTTCAGAAATTCGGTAATAAAGTGGGCTTCGCGGCGTCTCTGGGTTACGACTTAGGCCTCGACCAGCGTGAATAGCTTACACGGGTGCTAAAGCGGACGTGAAGTATCAAACACGATGAAACCGTTGTGTGCGATCATACTGAAGTGAAGTGACTATGGCGGTCGCCTAGCGCGACATGACAGACAGGATTTGTAAATGAGTGATTGTTTTTTGTTTTACCCTGAAGAAAATCGTTTATACTATTCTCCACTGCCCACTACAACAACTCGCGATGCACTCTGTCTAGATGTCTGGACCCTATTACTAAGACTCCACTGTCCGTCTGTCTGTCACCAGGATGTATCTTATGAACCATGATAGCAAGACAGTTGAAATTTTCACAGATAATGTATTTCTGTTGCCACTATTAAAACAAATACTAAAAACAGAATAAAATAAATATTTGAGTGGGGCGTGATTGATAACGTGTTTTTTTTTTTTTGCGATAATGGTACGGAACATTTCGGGCGCGAGTCCGACTCGCACTTGGCCGGTTTTATTTTCAATCGCTATCGCGATGGAGTGGCGATCGTCTAGTGTTTTGTCCCGATCAAAGCGGGATCGGCGTTACTGACGCAGCGACACTGGGAAACAAATGTATGAGGCACCATTCGAGCGCAGCAATTTTGTCACGGCGACAGTATAAGTGGTTTGATTCGTAAGCAACGCGAATTTGAAATGTCGTGGCTGCAACCTTTATCGCGCACGCTCCCGCCCTAGTGACTCTGGTCAAAGCCTTACGATCGAACAGTCGTAACATAAAAGTTTCGGACACTACTGTCCCGAAAACGGCCGAATGGGGCCGATGATTGGATATGACATTCTCATAAAGGAAGGCGGGAATGTATGTGTCAGAATTTTGATTAAAATGCGTCTAGACTGTAATTTGGTAAAGTTTTTTTAAAATTTTGTTTTATGTTTATTCATAAATACTGGTGGTAAAATTTGTGCTTGATATTTCTGTTTCGAGGTGGATTGCCTGTATAGGCTATTTAGAACAATAAGAGAAAAGTATTTTCTTTAAATTTGACAGAAATGTTGTGCTCAAAAGACCTATGTATATAGTAATCTCGATTTGGCATAGGAAATAGTTGACGTAATAAAAAAACTTTTTTACAACAAAATACTACCGACTTCCAGAAAACTACAAAGTGAAAAATAACTTTATTTTTGGAAGTCGGTGTCTTTCGTAGGTACCATTTTTTTGCGTTATGGACACCGACTTCCAAAAATAAAGTTATTTTTCACTTTGTAGTTTTCTGGAAGTCGGTAGTATTTTTTTGTAAAAGAGTATTTTTATTTTTCACTTTTTAGTTGTACCTACCTAATAGGCAAGATGTTTAGTAAGTTTCCTATAACGCCAGAATAGATTGCCCGAATATCATGAAACTTGAACAAAACCGATCAAATGAGAGATCTGCTTACCCCTTAAGAGCGTACTGGCGTGATGTTATGTTATGAAATGGTATAAACAATAAACAGACATGCGATTGCAGCAGTCCCGAGAGATTTGCCGTTATTTATTGAAGTGTTCTGTTGTATATCTTCGAATTTCTTCATCAGATCTTTACCAAATTAAAATGGGACCAATTTCGAAACATACTCTTTTAAACAAAAACATAATTTTTAAAATCGATCCACAATTCGGTGAACATACATAAAAAATAAAAAAAACATACAAGAAGTCGAACATAGAACCTCCTCCTTTTTCGAAAGTCGGTTAAGAAAGTTGATTCTTGTCTTAGTTTTTCCCTTGTCTTCAGCAGAATTTTTGCTAAGCAATATATTTAACTTCTGACATTGTAAGCATAATCGGATATTCCTTTACAAGTCGTATACTTTCTTACAGCCGACAACGGTAACTGCCTTCAGAGACAATAAATACGTATTTTATTGAAACATCTAACAGTTTTATGTTCGTCACCCGTTTACTTGGTTTTGATTTCCTTTGGGGGAACTAGACGGTATGTTTAATATAGGATATCATATATATTTCATAGCTTTATATCCTCTTAACGCGGAACGCTATTGTTTTTACGACTTCTTCAATAAAATGAAACGATACAGTCTTCTAATAGGTATTCTGCCATGAATATGCATATGGTTTTCTATCGTTATTGCTCAATTTAAACTGAGAAGTGTTTGTTTAAATATTCTATTATTTTAAAAAGCTATGATCATTCAATCAATAAAATCATCATCATCAGTAGTTTGCAATTAAATGCTGCTAAAAAAAATCTAATCTTGAAACATTATATGAAATTGTTTGTTGGTTTATGCGTTTGTTAAAGGCTCTGAAAGCACTTACCCGCTTAAGGTAACACTAGTCGATAATTCTTCCATACAAACGTAGTGTATCGATTACTGCACTGTTTGACGATGTACGTTCAAAATAAAAAATGATATCAATTTGTCTCATCATTATCTAGCCCTGTATGGAAACAAAAATGTAAAAAAGAAAAATATTTGAAAGTTATGACCGTCGAAAGTTCCATATTTAAACACTAATTTTAACGCATCTTTGGGCGGCAATAAATACCATAATACTAAGGAAAATTGCAAAACGGCCACCATACAGCGGTAGATTAGTAGTTCAACATTGCAATAATTTTATTTTGAAAATATACATTTAGTCGTTTTTTCATGATATCTAGACTCCCAAAGGTCTGTCTATAAAATTTCGCGCGCTCGTTTTCGTCCTAAAACATCATCCATTTGGCTACAAACTTGCAAAAGTGCTAATTCGTACGCGAACTAGCTTCTTACTGCTCATCACAGCATCTGTGTCTTTCGCACGAGTTGTCGGATGAGATAGCAGGCATTTTAACCCCGCGCACAAAATAGTTCGTGCCGTCGACTAGTGTAACCTTAAGCAGATTCTTTCACAAATAAAGCCTACTCTATCGCCGACTATCGCATGATTTTATCCCGGCAGAAAATCACAGTTACTGAATAATAGGTGTATTTCACTATACGTCGATCCAAAGAAACTGAACGACTAACACATCTTAAATCATGAGTTATAAAAGCTAATAAATACCTACTAGTATTCACGGTGAAACGCAGTACGGTTTCAAGTACTTTCATACAGAATTATGGCTCTAATTGTGGCTCTATTTAACCCGTTAGGGATCATAAAGCCCTTTCCTGAGTCAGCTTTTATGGGTTTACTGAGACGACATGCAGGATAGGTATGTATGTTATATGTTTTATGGGTCTAATTACTTCCCGGTAAACGTTAAGGGTACACTTGTCGAAAATTCTTCCATGCAAACGTAGTCTAGTGATTATTCCACTGTTTGACAATGTACGTTCAATATAAAAAGTGATATCAATTTGTTTCATCATTATATAGCCCTGTATGGAAGTAAAAAATTAAAAAAAGAAAATATTTGAATGTTATGAGCGTCGAAAGTTCCACATTTTGACACTAATTTTAACGCATTTTTGGGCGCAAATAAATGCCATAAGAAGACGGAAAATTGCAAAACGGCCATATAGGGATAGATTAGTAGTTCAACAATGCAAATAATTTTATTTTGAACAGATAGATTTAGTCGTTTTTTCATGATATCTATAGACTGCCAAAGGTCTGTTTATAAAATTTCGCGCGCTCGGTTTCGTCCTAAATCATTATCCATTTCGCTACAAACATGCAAAAGTGTGTATTCGTACGCGAACTAGCTTCCTACTGCTCATCACAGCATCTATCTTTTCCGCACGTGTTGTCAGTTGATATAAAATGCATTTTAACCCCGCGTACAAAATAGTTCATGCCGTCGACTAGTGTACACTTAAGGGAAGAGCATAGATTTAGTACTGCAAGGTTGCAAAGCAAATGTTTGTGGAGATATTCATCATATAGGTTATGTACCTAAAGAAAGATATATATTGTGCCCCTATGTTTAACTTTTTCATTTATAGTTATCAAATTTGTACACTAGGCCTCCGTTGACTGCGCAATTTTGGGCATCTTTTTGAACCCTAAAAAGTGCGTAATAAAAATTGATCAAATTGATCTTTCTTTTAGAAGAAGAAGAATATTGGAGGAAGAAATAGGCGAAAGCCAAACCTCGAAGTATGACTTTTTACTTAAGAAATTCAGTTGGACGTCTGCGACCGCATTTTCTCTCAATAAGCGGATAATATGATTACATGTACTTTATTTGAGTCAAATCGACACAAAACGAAGAAGTAGAAAACGTGTACGCCTTTGTAAAATAAAAATAAAATCCTACACAAGCATTATTCTAAGCGATTATCTCTGAGGTCTCACTCTGTATTTAAATAACAAATAATACGAATTGTAAGCAGTAAAAGAAATAACAACTGCAATGATACAGCTTAACGTTACCCGTTTAATTTTATTATTATTGTGTTCTATAATAATATTATGTGTTAAGGCCGTGGTCTGGAAGACAGCGTAAATCGTAAAAGAGATTTTCGAAATCTTTATAAACTATTATGTTCTTATATTTATTTGGTGTAGGAAAGCTGTATCCTTAAGCAGTTTGTTTAGATTTTGGTTGTTTTGACTATTTTTTTTCTGACCAGTACCTATGTAGCCACCCCTCAGTGGCTTTGTGTGAGGCCGAGGCTGTATGGTAAATGGTGAGGCCCTAGACAAGTGACGTTCTATACACAATACGACAGTACCTATGTAGCCACTCTTCAGTGGCTGTGTGTGAGGCCGAGGCTGTATGGTCGATGGTGAGGCCCTAGACAAGTGGCATTCTATCATCGACAGGATGATAGAATGCCACTTGTCTAGGGCCTCCCCTAGACAAGTGACGTTCTATACACAGTACTACAGTACCTATGTAGCCACTCAGTGGCTGTGTGTGAGGCCGAGGCTGTATGGTCGATGGTGAGGCCCTAGACAAGTGACGTTCTATACACAGTACTACAGTACCTATGTAGCCACTCCTCAGTGGCTGTGTGTGAGGCCGAGGCTGTATGGTCGATGGTGAGGCCCTAGACAAGTGGCATTCTATCATCGACAGGATGATAGAATGCCACTTGTCTAGGGCCTCCCCTAGACTAGTGTCGTTCTATCATCGACAGCGTGGCGATAGCGATTGTCAAAAAGGCAAAATTGTATAGGATTGACAAGCGATATAAAAAAAAACCGGCTAAGTGCGCCAAATGGCAAGGAGCGCCTAAAAGTCAAATGTGAATAAAAAACGGGCCAAGTGCGAGTCGGACTCGAACCAAGAAGCCCAACCCCAACCTACCAATATTAGCTTTGTCAGACAATAAGTATTTACTAGATTATTATTTCTCAATTTCCCCACTGCGCGATCAGCATTTATAATTATCTAGAACATGCGTCAATCTGATCACGCTGTGGATGTACTACGTTAGCAATTAAGTTAGTATATAAGATCAATATCTTGTTAGATGAATTAATTACCGTCTTGCTGTAACTGGGATCAAATAAAGTTTATTTTTAAACTCTTCCGTTGTCGCTTACTTAATTGGCGCAGCCGGTAGGATCTCTGTAGTCAGTCTGTCACGTATCCACATCTACGGGAAGCAGCCGACGTCCGTTTCAACGGTTCAGCAGAGATCACCGAACAAACAAATACATTAAGAAGCCACATCAAGCCAGGAGAGGACCAGGAGCCAAGCAGTAATTCAGGGAGCATGGAGCTAGCTGCGGAATTGTGAGTAAATCTTTTTCACCTTCCTCTCAGCTCTTCCATCTATATCCCAACCTTGTAATAGTCTATGTGTTTGTGTATTATTAGGGATTGGACAACGCCGTAATAATATTTGCATAGATTTTAAACGTACTAATATTTTAGAATAGTGATAGTTTAGTAGCACATTAGTGTGATTTTTTTTCTCTCCGCGTTTGCTCCTTTCATAACATTTCACAATGGAAAACGTAACCCGTGTCCCACAGGAATTGGTTAACATCATACCAATATTCAGCGGCGACACTAGAATGTTGCCTTTATTTATAAAAAAATGTGAATACATTTTGTCTACGTTCTTAGGAACCGCAGCCCAAAATGAATATTTATTTCATGTAGTAACTAGTAGGTTATCAGGCGAAGCAGCCAGTTTGGTAGGCGAAAGAGAAGCTATAGGTACGTGGGACGAGCTGAAGAAGTTGTTAAACCAACACTTCGGTGATCCACGCACAGAGGATTGTTTAGCAATGGAATTAGAATCGTGTAGAATAAATAAGGGTGAAAGTTATTTAGAATTTTGCCATAGAATACAGCGGATGAGAAGTGTTTTATTTGCTAAAATATCAGAAACTATCATTGATGAATCTCTACGTAAGGCAAAGCAAATCATTTATAGTAACAGAGCGATGAATGCTTTCTTGTTTAATTTACCGCCATTTTTAGTTAGATTAGTTCGTTTGCGCGACGTCACAACGTTAGAGGATGCATTAAAAATAGTTTTAGAAGAACAAAACTTCCAGGCAGTCTATGAGTCGAAAACAAACGACAGACGTAATTTTAGCAGAAATAACAGACCCAATTTGCCTAATAACCAAAATGCAATTGAATCTAATAATCAAAAGAAAGATTCACATAGCATATCAAGTACACATGTACCGAATAGTGCTACAAACAGCACATCTACACCGAACAATCCGCATCAGCCCAGACATTATAAACAACATAATAATATTCAAAGAAATCAAGACAATTTTAATCGTACAAACAACAATAATGCGTCACCGCAGTCAAGTAGGTCATTTGTTCCGATTGCACAACCGAACCAACAGTTCGCGGCACATGCACCGAGCACGCCGTCTTTTGCAGCGCAAGCATCTACGTCGGGTGCGAATACTGATGTCACCATGCGTACTGCAAGGTCGCGACGTGTTAATTACATAAATAATTCTAATAATAATGAACAGAGTTCAAGTTATTCGTACAATGAGTGCCAAGAATTTTCTCCTGAAGAACCCGGGGCGGGAAATTTTTGCATAACGGCCTCTACCCTAGAGAACGAATAAAAATAAATTGTAATAAACGCTTAAATTTACCACATATAGTTATACCAGAATTAAAGGCAGTTTTTATGATAGATACGGGGAGTGTTAGATCGTTTATAAGCCCGTATATAGCGAATAAATATTTTAAAAATTATCTACAGTAAGAACCCTTCGAAGTTGTTAGCACTCACGCATCGAGTGTTCATAGTGAAACGGCTATTATTCCATTACCGGTTACCTTTGGAAGTCAAGAGTTCCATAAGTTTTATGTCTATAGTGTCGACGATAGGTATGATGGGTTAATAGGTAGCAATTTGCTGAAGCAATTACAGGCAAAGATTAATATGGAAAATCAGATATTACATTTAAAAAATACTGATATTCCTATCATATATTCACCGCCTATGAGAGAGGTATATAATCTACCATCTCGTAGTGAACTTAGAGTAAGACTCCCAGTCAACTTACTGAACGGGGAAGCTGTGTTAGATTTTAAGCAATTTACGGAAGGGATTCGAATGCCCGCCGCATTAGTTACGTGTATTAAAGGTTACGCATCAACCGTTATTCAGAATTATACGGATGAAACCAGAACCTTAGTGGTAACAGGACCTTTTACGGTCGAACCTTACAGGCAGAACCCATCTGTTCACATTAATTTTACAGAAAATAACATAGAAATAGATAGGATGCTAACAGATAATTTAAAAAAATTACAGTTAGACCACATGAATTCTGAGGAACGTAAAACCATCGAAGGGCTATGTAATGATTATAAGGACATATTTTATTGTGAGAATATTCCATTAACGTTTACAAATCAAGTAAAACATAGAATTAGAACAAGGAATGAAGATCCTATAAATATTAAAGCACATAGGTTACCTCCCATTCAATCGAAAGAAATTAGGAATCAGGTAGATAAAATGTTAAGGGACAATATCATCCAGGAATCACACTCCCCCTGGAGTGCTCCCGTACATTTAGTGCCAAAAAAATTAGATTCATCAGGACAGCAAAAATGGAGGATGGTAGTTGATTATAGACGTCTCAATGAAATTACTACCGATGACAAATACCCCTTGCCCAACATAAATGATTTATTTGATATGCTAGGCAATAGTACCTATTTTACTACCTTAGATTTAGCTAGTGGGTACCATCAAATCGAGGTCCAGGAAGAAGATAGGGCGAAAACAGCTTTCAGTACACCTTCAGGACATTATGAATTTAACAGGATGCCGTTCGGGTTAAAAACAGCACCTGCAACATTCCAGAGGGCTATGGATAACGTTCTAAGAGGTCTCCAGGGCTTACATTGCCTGGTATACCTTGATGACGTCATAATTTTTTCTAAATCGCTGACTCAGCATGTAGAAAAACTTAGAGCAGTTTTTGATCGGTTTCGGGCGACAAATTTAAAAATACAACTCGACAAATCACATTTTCTTAGAAAGGAAGTTCTTTACTTAGGGCACACTATTACAAGTGAAGGATTGAAGCCAAATAATGATAAAATTGATGCAATCTTAAGATATCCCATTCCAGAAACAGTTACACAAATAAAAAGCTTTTTAGGACTTATTGGTTATTATAGGAAATTCATCAAAGATTTTGCAAAAATAACTAGACCTTTAACAGCTTGTTTAAAGAAAGGTCGTAAAATAATTATTAATGATGAGTATAGGGAATGTTTTGAAACATGTAAAAAACTTTTAACAAACGCACCTTTATTACAGTATCCCGATTTTAGTAAAAGTTTTATTTTAACTACCGACGCATCGAATTTTGCAATTGGGGCTGTATTGTCACAAGGATCAATAGGCTCAGACAAGCCAGTAGCATATGCTAGCAGGACTCTGAGTGACACAGAAGTAAAATATAGCACTATCGAGAAGGAACTTTTAGCCATAATATGGGCAGTTAAGCACTTTCGACCGTATTTGTATGGTAATAAGTTTACCATATTTACAGACCATAGACCATTAGCTTGGCTGTATTCATTGAAAGAGCCCAATAGTAAACTCACGCGATGGCGGTTAAGGTTAGAAGAGTACGATTTCGAAATAAAATATAAGAAAGGCCCTCAAAACACGAATGCAGATGCTTTATCTAGAATTAAGATTAATGCAATTGACGACGATTTAGATTCAATATTCGTAAATATAGGAGATAGGCAGGAACGTATACAAAAAATTATAGAAAGCGAATTACAAGACCCCGAAACTCCAATAGAAACGATAGAACTTTCGGATTCTGATGATGGGGTCACTGCCAACTCAGTTTCAAATAGAGAACACGAAGGCATTCCTAGTTTAAACGAAGCTGTCGATACTAAACCAAAACAGATTTTAATTCATTCATGGTTTAAAAATAAATTAGACGTAAAAGATATTTCAAATAATAAACAAAAAATTCTCGAAGTTCACTTACCGACAAATAACGATATATTAGTTAAAGACTTTTTGAAAGAGTATATTGATCCAAAACATAAGTACTTTATATACTTCGAACACCCATCTTTTAGAAAAACTTTTTCAAACATGGTAATTAAGTTATTTAAAAAGGATTCAGTTAAGTTAACCGAGTGTACAGAAAGAGTTATAAATTTGACAGGATCTGAAGAAGATCAAAAAGAAGTTATTTTAAAATACCACGACGGGAAAACATGTCATAGAGGTATTAAAGAAACTTTAACCAAACTTAAAAGACATTATTGGTGGGCAAACATGAAAGAGACAGTCACGGCAATCATAAATGCTTGCGAAACATGTAAACGCATGAAATATGATAGAAAGCCGATTAAACCCCACATTCAGTTAACACAAACCCAGGATGCCCCTTTTCAGGAAGCTTTTATGGATTTATTATATATTGAAGGGAAATATTATTTAACTATAGTGGATGCATTTAGTAAGATAGCACAAGCCATAGAGGTACCGAATAGGAGTACACCAGAGATAGTTAGAGCATTGATTAAATATTTCAGCAGGTATGGTCTGCCTAGAAAAATTAGTTGCGATTCCGGTACAGAATTCAACAATACTTTGATTAAAGAAATGTTAAGCTTTTACAAAATTGAACTTCATATTGGGACGCCAAATAATCCCAGTTCAATGGCAATAGTAGAAAGGTTTCATTCTACCATTATTGAGATTTATCGTATAGCAAAATACGATAAAAGCGATTTAGATGCAGCATCAGTTATGACTTATGCCATCATGGCTTATAACAACACCATACATTCAGCAACAGATTTTACGCCTTTTGAACTAGTATTTGGTCACACTTATTCCGAAAATGTATTTAACGTGGATAGAGAGAAGAACTTAACTCAGAAATTATTGTTAGATCATAGAAAACGCCTTAAAATACTCTATGAATTCATAACAGAAAAATTAGAATCCGATAAAATTAAAATAATTAAAAAAAAAGGTGGCGAAACGACACCGATACTCGAACCAGACGATAATATTTACATGAAAGACACTAGGATTAGAAAAGCCAAAGAAAAACCTCGATATGAAAAAGCGAAAGTAATAGGTGAAGTTGAAAGAAATATAGTCCCAGTAGAAGTAAAGAAAAGGAAAACTAGAGTAGCCTTAAAAAATGTAAAACGTCCTCCACAGATCGTGCCTGGTACTTCTGGTACTAGTGGTGCCAACACTCACGCTGGACCTCCAAAACCTCGGTCAGAATCCGGGGATAGCAGCGATAAAGCGGGGAGTAGCAGTGAAGAGGAATAGTTATTGGACAATATACAAAATTGTAGATTTAGAATCATTACACTTACAAATAGATAATAATATTCGGGATTTTATTAACTTGAAAATTAAAATTAAGGAAAATAGTCTTAGTAACGAAACTATAGGAATAGAAAGCCAAATAGAATATCTTATTAAACTAACTAAGGATAGATTTTTTCAAATCTTACCTTTCCATTATAGAAACAAAAGAGCTTTGTTTAATCCATTAGGCTCACTTGTAAAAGCTATCACAGGAAATTTGGATGAAGACGATGCAATTAAATATGATAGAGAAATCCAAATGATACAGAACAAAGAGCATGTGGTCGAACGTAAAGTATCATCAATGCAAAAAGCTTTTGATAAATTAGTAAATGACTCTGAAATAATAAATTCAAATATTAAAAACTTGGGTTTACATACCAATGAAATGGAAAAATTAGTTGAACATGAGTTCAGGTTTAACAAACTTTTCCAAATATTAAATACTATGTATCAAATTTTAAATAACTTTCGAACCTGTTACGAAAACATACAAGAGATTGAAACGGCAATAGCCTTTAGCAAACTGAATACATTGCACCAATCCATTATAAATAGTACAGAATTATATAATACGTTAGAAGTCATTGCTAAACATGCTAGAACAATATACCCAGTAAACAAACATAATTTAATAAAATTAGAACGTAATATCATACTTAAATCATATATAAATAACAACAAGTTAGTTTTTGTTTTAGAAGTTCCCCTAATAAATAACGAAACACATAATTATTACAAGGTTATACCCATCCCTATATTCCATTCTCCAAATACCTTTACAATAATACCCAAATATCCTTACCTGATGGTGAATAGATTGAAATACATGCCCGTGGTAAGCCCATGTACTGAGATTGAAAATGGAAAATTCCTTTGCGCTGAAACTAATTTAGCCCAGTTTCCAACCGAGACCTGCATTGAACAAATAATGCTGATGAAGAACAACTACAAAAACTGCATACAGAACCATATTGAAATAGAAAAAACTAAGATACAGAAAATAACCGACAACCAATGGTTGGTTTACTCAGAGGAAAATCTCATCATCACCGAGAATTCAAACTCCTACTTTTCGGGGTGCGTCTGTTCCTGTGACTGATCGGCTCGAGCTCTTGGGCATGGAGTTGACATCCAGCCTCAACTTCGGCGCCTCCATTGAGTACAAAGCTCAAATTGCGGCCAAAAAGCTGGGCATCCTAAATAGAGTGAAGCGATACTTTACGCCTGGACAGCTTTTAACCCTTTACAAAGCGCAAGTCCGATCCTGCATGGAGTATTGCAGCCACCTTTGGGATGGCTCAGCTAAGTATCAGCTTGCCGCGCTTGACTCGGTGGAACGCAGAGCCAAGAGGCTCATTGGCGACGTTGAGCTGGCGGATGCCAAGCTACACAGCTTGGCTCATCGCCGCAAGGTTGCCTGCTTGTCGGTCTTTTACAGACTGTACTTCGGTGAGTGTGCTCAAGAACTCCACGACCTCATCCCACCAGCCCCCTTCTACCATCGGACATCTAGACGCACTGCAAGTTACCATCCTTACCTTGTTGCCATTCCACCAATACGCACCAAGCGCTTCCAATCATCCTTCATAATGCGCACAGCGAATGAGTGGAACTCACTACCTGCGTCTGTGTTTCCGAACGCATTCAACCCGAATCTCTTCAAAGTTAGAGTGAACAGGCTTCTTCTGGGTAAGCTCGCTCCATCGTCGACTCTGTCTCTGTCACCTTTGACCTAGACTAGAGTCAAGAGCAAACCCATCACAAATAAAAAAAAAAAAAAAAAAAAAAAAAATTGCAATACAGAAATCCTGAAGTACACTATCCTTGGGACCTACATCGTGACACCTGGCCAACAATGCGAGACACAAATAGGCGAAGTCATCATTGCCGCCACCACAAACACTACAGTTTCCAGTCTCCAGCTGCCATTGATCCAGATGCCAGACCTACAACAGGACATCCAGAGAAGATCAAAGAAAGTGGATCTAAGAAATGTGGACTTCAGTGATGTGAAAGAAGTGTTACAAAGTGCAAAATTTGGTGAAATAGACGATACGACACAAACAGTGACAATAGAAATTAGTATATGGACCATCTTAGAGTATGTGGTTATTGTAATAGCAATAGTTATCTTTATAATGTATAAATTTCAGTTCATAAACTTTTGTCGAAATTCTCCGAAACCGTCTGCGACACCTTCGGATAATTTCTCTCTTAGGGAGGGAGGAGTTAAGGAACCCCAACCTACCAATATTAGCTTTGTCAGACAATAAGTATTTACTAGATTATTATTTCTCAATTTCCCCACTGCGCGATCAGCATTTATAATTATCTAGAACATGCGTCAATCTGATCACGCTGTGGATGTACTACGTTAGCAATTAAGTTAGTATATAAGATCAATATCTTGTTAGATGAATTAATTACCGTCTTGCTGTAACTGGGATCAAATAAAGTTTATTTTTAAACTCTTCCGTTGTCGCTTACTTAATTCGCACGAAGGGTTCCGTACCATTATCGCAAAAAACGGCACAAAAATCACGTTTGTTGTATGGGATCCCCACTTAAACACTTACTTTACTTTGTTTTTAGTATTTGTTGTTATAGCGGCAACAGAAATACATCATCTGTGAAAATTGCAACTGTATAGCTATCACGGTTCATGAGATACAGCCTGGTGACAGACGAACAGACAGACAGACGGATCGCGGAGTCTTAGTAATAGGGTCCCGTTTTTACCCTTTGGGTACGGAACTCTAAAAATCACATGATCAATCCCTTACATTTGACATTTCGACTATCGCCTTCGCTAACATCGAATGCCACTTGTCTGGAACCTTTTAGAACTTTGGTTGCTCATCTTATAAAAACTGTTAAATTGCCAGATTGATACTAAGTTACTACGTTATCTTCTTCTTTTCGAGTCGATAGTGACATAAATATATTAACATATATACAATTGAATATTCAAAAAAAAATACAAGCCTATCATTATCATCATCATATCGGCTGAAAGACGTCCACTGCTGGACATAGGCCTCCCCCAAGCGTCGCCACATTGACCGGTCTCGTGCGTCCCGCAACCAGCGGATCCTCGCAACCTTCACCAGGTCATCGGTCCACCTGGTGGGAGGCCTTCCAACGCAACGTTTTCCGGTTCGCGGTCGTAACTCCAGAACCTTTCTGCCCCATCGGCCATCCGTTCTGCGAGCAATGTGCCCTGCCCACTGCCACTTAAGTTTGGCAATTCTTCGGGCTATGTCGGTTACCCTGGTTCTCTTGCGGATCTCTAAATTTCTGATTCGATCACGCAAGGAAACTCCGAGCATAGCCCTCTCCATTGCCCTTTGGGTGACTTTAAGCTTTCTGATAAGGCCCATTGTAAGCGGCCACGTCTCAGAGCCATATGTCATGACTGGCAACACACACTGGTCATAGACTTTCGTCTTGAGACACTGTGGTAAGTTGGACGAGAAGATACCGCGCAACAAGCCTATATACAAATACAAAGGGGAATCAGAAAGAAAGAATCAAAGAAGAATCAAAGAATCAGCATTGCCATCCAACGTGGCAATGCTGCCAGCGTTCTGGGCACGTTTCCCATTTGACATCGATGTGGACGAATTTTTTGATGAACAATGAGTCCTTTTCCCTCTCCCCTTTATTTTTATATATAGTCGATGGTTAAATTTTTACATAATTTCAATTCAGTCGGTGGTGCGAGCACTTAGGGCACTCCAGCATGTGAGTCATATTCTGGACACGTATCTCACATCGGATTGAGTCTACAAAACCCTATTGTTCCAAGTATTACTTACTACGCCTGGTTTTCACAAGACAATTACCCGTGACTACTACTGTTTATACAGTCATCATCATCTTCCTGCCCTTGTCCCATGTTACTTGGGGTCGGCGCAACACGTTTTCTTCTTCCATACCGTCCTGTCCCCCGTCACGCTATCACTGACTCCCTTTTCTTTTTTATCACTCCTCACACTGTCCATCCATCTTTTCTTTGGCCGTCCCCTCCTTCTACTACTGTTTAAACAGTATATAACAGAATTATCATTTTGATATTTAGAAAAACTTGTCTACTCCGTAGGCTTATTTCTCCCTATTGCTTTCATTTGAGGCCCAAATTTAGCGACACCCCGTCGCTCCCGCTAACCCTGAGGCCAAAGCTTCCCATGCTAATGCCACACATTCATGGCCTTTATTCGATTTATATGTTAATTTATTTAAGGTTTTCCGTGTTTCGAATTATATTAGAAACATATAAGTACGCTTTTTGTATATTTAGATAGGAGTAATGCGTAATCGATTCAAATTGCTGTAGTGATTGAGAGTCATGAATGTTTGATTTCGATTTTATGTGTGTTCGGAAAATCGGTTCGCTTTGCGTGTGATGGGTTTGGTTTTGATAGGCGTTCTGATCTAGTATACATATTTTATGTGCTTCTGTGTAAGTTCCACTCAAGAATAAACTAAAAGTTTATTTACATGTGTACATTATTATTTACAAACTAATATTAGAACTAAAATTAGAATAAAAACATGTCCAATTACGGGGCGTCAAAAAATTCGTCCATATCGCTGTCAACAGGAAAAGTGCCCAGAAGGCTGGTAGCATTGCCACGTTTTTCGATTTCGATTCGTTGGCCAAAAAAAGGTCACGAGACCAGTCTCGTGAAGAGTCGACCAACCGCTTGGCGATATCCCGAAATAATAGGTGTGCACTCGGACCCCATGGCCCTAGTGTTTCAACCCCAAACGGCTCCAACACATAATTACCAATTAAGTTGTTGTATTCGCGCCGTTTGAGGTTTTCAGCACCTGCAGCAGTCGCTCCAGCGCAGCCGGGCTAGGAAGATGGGATGGTGCTTGCACCATCCCATCTTCCTAGCCCGGCACCCTTGGGTCGCCCTTGGACCCTTGGGTCGGCACCCTTGGGTGTCGACGCAAATTGCATCCCACACCAAAGACCTACCCAACTTCCATGGCATTATCGTCATACCATCTGGTCTCTTCCCATCGACGCGTGCCAGGCCATTGGGTTTGAAGACAGCTAACACAAAAAAGAAAAAAAAAATAGTTTATTTATAAAAGTAACGTTCCGACAAAGAGGCGACAAAAAATAGTTGCATTAACTTAACTGCTACTAACGACAACCATGGAGGTTCTCTTTATCATATCATTTTAGTTTTCGAGGTCCAACAGTGAAGACCTACAAGGACAGCAAGAGCTTCTCATTCTAAAAATCATTATATTCCTGCCCTAATCCCAATACATTTGGTGATAAAAAATAATGTAGAAAACAAAATATGAATGAAGATGATGATGATGGTGATGATAAGATGATGAATGTTGTTGTTGTGTTGTATGTTGTTGTATGATCTTCCATAGGTCTCTATTTGCCGTTATTTCTTAATATATAGTAGCATAAGGACCCATTTTCTAGCTACACAATGCTACATAATATGATATACGCTTCTCTAGTCTTCCTTTCCATTTAGAAATCCCATAGCCAAACTGCAGCTTAAATCAGCACAACATCATGATGAAAACTACCAAAGTTAAACATATTTCTCAATATTTCATCCTGAATGCCTTGAAATCCATATACTTCTTCTCACAGAGTACCCAAATCGTCAGAAACAGTTTACAGTAGCTATCAATACATGAAACCACCAGCTTAAAATTTAAATCTGCACCGAGACTGCATACTGGGTACAACACTTTACAAATAGCTCCGATTGCTTGAATTCGTCCGCAGCGCTCTGGGGACTGGGGTTCAATATTAGGCAATACATTCCGTGTTTAGTTTCCATTTACTTGTTCGACGGGCGTTTAGGTCTTGCTTGAGTTACATTTGTTGAGATTTTAGCTGAAATATTTTAGGTTTAAAAGTTTATTTCTACCGTGGCTCAGCTGGCAGTAACCGAGCTTGAGAAAAGTGAATGTGACAAAAAATTGTCGTCACGCTACCTCGCGCTGAAAGGAGACAGACGAAAGACTGCCAATCTTACAGCGGTTGAAAAGTTGTCATTGAAATGTAGTCATGAATACAAACTACTTCCGTTATGAGACTGGCACTGATATCGCGTAGAAAATTAACCGTTCCCTAGATTTGGTCGGTTTTAATATAAATGTACTAAACAGCTAATACCACAAAACTACTTTAATACCACCTGGAAATCTCTAAACCGACTACGAAGCCAGGTGGGTCGCTGCAGGCACAACCTAGTTATGACCCACAGTGCGATTGCGTCACGTCCCAAAAAATGCCTCACCTTTTTTTTTGTCTTGCTCTCTGTGCAAAAACACCTGCACCTTAAAAGACCTTTGTGAGGCAAATGACAACGCTGTTGGCGTGGCTGAATTCTGATCAAAATATATTTAATTTTGGAATCATCGATACGACGAAAAAGAAGAAGATAAACGCGAAAGTTTGTGAGGATGGATAGCTGTTTGTTACTCTATCACGCAAAAACTACTGAACGGGTTTTGATGAAACTTTGCAGTAATATAGCTTATATATCAGAATAATATAAACGTTTCATTTCATCCCGGTATAATGTTCCATTGGGTTAAGAAACCCTTTTATTATGCAGGCGAAGCCGCTGGCAGAAGCTAGTTTTCACATTCCGAAGTTGTTCCAGTAGTAAAAGTGTTTTTATTAATATATTCCTGTGTGCAAAGTTTAATTAAAAGTCACCGTGTTTATTTAGGAAAAAGCTAGCTAGCAGATTGATTGCATAGTTATGCGTGTTTCCTCGATATTTAGAAACCGTACGTTCTGATCTCTCGAAGATAGTGATCGTAAAGTTTTCTGGCTAAAACTTTACTAAAACTCGGGTTTAGGAGTCTGAAATATGTGGTATTCCGTAGACATATTATAGTTCGACTGGTATCGACTGCGACTTACAAGTTGTAGGTCGCGGGTTCGAGCCCAGGTAGGCGCTTTACTTTGTGTAAATTATTTGATCACCACTGCTCTCAAAACGGTGAAGGAAAACATCGTGAGGAAACCGGCATGTCCTAGAACCAAAAATTCGAAGACATGTGACATCCACCAACCCGCACTGGGCCCGCGTGGTGGATTACGGCCCATTCCCTCTCACAGTGAGGAGGCCTGTGTCCCAGCAGTGGGAACATTAATAGGCTGATGATGTGATGTGATGTGATAGTTCATACATATCAACTCCAAAACTAACGCTATTCTTTTTTTTTTTTTTTTTTTTTTTTTTTTATAGTCTATAGGCTCGCGTTTGACCACTATCTCGCCTGATGTTAAGCGATGACGTGGTCTACGGTGAAGCACGCTTGCCTAGAAGAAACCTATTCACTCTTGACTTAAAGACCCCAAGGTTGTAGCTATCAGGGAACAAAGACCCCGGAAGGGAATTCCACTCCTTAGCTGTACGCACAATGAAAGTATTAGCAAAACGCTTTGTGCGTATGGGAGGGATGTCCACCATGTACCGATGGCGCATGGCCGTACGTCTTGTAGTCCGATGATGGAAAGGGCTAGGTGGAATCAAATTGTGCAGTTCCGTCGCGCACTCCCCGAAATGTAACCGATAAAAAACCGACAGGCTGGCAACTCGGCGTCGATGTTCGAGGCTCTGGAGCTTTGAGGCGACCAGTGCATCGTTGCCAATAAGCCTTTTGGCCCGTCTGTCGATCGACTCAAGTGCATCAAGCTGGTATTTGGCAGATCCATCCCAGAGGTGAGAGCAGTACTCCATGCATGACCGAACTTGCGCTTTATACAAGTTGAGCAGCTGTTCAGGCGTGAAGTACCGTCTCACCTTAGCAAGAATCCCCAACTTTTTTGCAGCTACCTGAGCTTTCGCCTCAATAAATGGACCGAAGTTGAGGGTTGATGTCAACGTAACACCGAGAAGTTCGAGATGGTCCGTTATCGGCACGGTTACACCACGGAAAGAAGGAGCCGGGTGAAATTGGCTCTTTTTAGCGGAAAAAAGACACGCCTGGGTCTTCGCAGCATTGAAACTGACCAAATTGGCATCACCCCATTCGGAGACCGCCTTCAAGGACAGGTTCAAGCGTTCAACCATGGCCTCCCGGAGAGACCGAATCTGAGGCCCAGTAGCTCGTGCGCTGGAAACGTATCTCTCAGCAACAGTGCTGTCGTCTGCGTACCCAAAGGTGCCGGGTTTTAGCAAATCATTAATGTGCAGCAAGAATAATGTTGCCGAGAGCACTGACCCCTGAGGGACTCCGGCGTTGATATCTAACTGACCGGACGAGCAGCCGTCGATAACCACTCGGATGGAGCGATCCCTCAGGAAGTCCCCTATCCAATCACACAGACCACTAGGCAGACCGAAGGAAGGAAGCTTACCAATGAGGCTTTCGTGCCAGACCCTGTCGAAAGCCTTCGAGATGTCGAGGGAGACGGCTAGCGCTTCCCCGTGTCTCTCGATGGCCTCACTCCAGATGTGAATGGCATACGCTAGAAGATCCCCAGTGGACCGATTTCGGCGGAAGCCGTATTGGCGGTCACTGAGGATGTCGTTCGCTTCTAGGTATGCCAGGAGCTTACCGTTGAGTACACGTTCCATACTCTTACAGAGGATGGACGTTACAGATATGGGTCTGTAGTTGGCCGGGTCAGCTCGACTGCCCTTCTTGGGCACGGGCTGTACGTTGGCTTGCTTCCAAGCCTTCGGCACTTTTCCAGTCCCTATCGAAAGGCGATACAGGCGTGTCAAGATCGGAGACAATTCAGGCGCACAGGTTTTAAGTACAATTGCTGGTATCCCGTCGGGGCCACTCGCTTTGTTCACATCGAGGCTACGCAGAACCCTACGGACGTCCTTTTGATGGATGCGGATGTCTGACATACTCGTCACACATCCATCAGGAGAGGGAGGAGGCTGCGCGCCATCAGAATTCAGATGCGAAGATTCCGCAAAAAGGGAGGCAAACAAGTTTGCCTTCTCCTCAGCGGAGTGGGCCAGTGACCCGTCAGGTTTCAGCAGTGGTGGTAGTGAGGGGCGACAGAAATTTGATTCAACCGACTTAGCCAGGGACCAAAACGCTTTGCTACCCGCTGGATATGAAGCAAGTTTGTTCCCGATTCTGCTAATGTGGTCAAACCGTGCTCTTCGCATCACCTTTTTGCAGGACTTGGCAGCCGTGTTGAAGTCTCTCTTCTTCTGACTCACGTCATTTGCCTTGCGCGTTCGAGCGACGACCCATGCTTGGTAGGCCTTGTGTTTAGCCGCGTTGGCGTGGTGACACTCGGCCCCAAACCATGGTCGGTTGTCGTTAGATATTGCTACGTCAGAGAATGGAATATAGTACTCCATCCCCCGACGCAACACATCAGTTACAGCGTCAGCGCATGACGATAGATCGTCCGAAGAGAAGCAAGTGGGCTGCCAAGGATAGCATGCGAAAAAAGATCGCATCCCATCCCAATCTGCTGACCTGTACCGCCATACCCGCCGGGTGCCTCTTAGGCTGGGATCGGGCGGGGAGTAGACGGACACAGACTTCACCAGACAGTGGTCGGAACTACCCAACGGTGAAGATATCGACACTGAGTATCGGTCTGGATCTGTTGTCAGCAGAAGGTCCAAGCAATTGGCTGTGTGCGAATCAACATCTGGCACCCTCGTTGCCCCCTGGACCAGCTGGGTGAGATTTAACGCTAGCGCAAGTTTGCGCGTCTCTCGTCCAGCATGATCAGTGCACTGGTATGGGAACTCCTGGTGGTGGGCATTAAAGTCCCCCAGTAGCACTAATTGGGCGGAAGGGTACCGTTGCTGTGCCGCATCAGCCGCCTCACTGAGGTACTCTGTGAGCCTGGTTGTCTCCTGAACTCCGCTGTGCGAGCGGTAGACACAGGCGTAGATAATCTTATCCAGCCCTGTGTCCACCAGAGCCCACAGCACTGAGAACCTGGAGTCTTCAAGATTACGGAGACGCCGATAGCAAGTGTCGTCTCGGGCATACATGCATACACCCGCGCGTGGTTTGAAATTGTGCTCCAGGGTAAACCCTGGGTAAGATAAGTACGACACGTCAGACGGACTTCCTATCTGCGTCTCCGTAAGGAAAAACAGTGCTGGCTTTTCAGTCTCCAGGTGATGGTGGACTGAGGTGAGATTGGAGTGCAGACCTCTAATATTGGTGAGGTGCACTTTGTGTGGGAGGGGGTGCAGCCGCTGTTTTACTCCAGTTTTCTTTTTATTACCTGCCATTCAAAGATTCAAAAGAGTGAAAGGAGAGGAGAAAGAAGTGAGATGAGGTTCCACGCTACTAACCTACAGACACGCACTGAAAGGACGCCATCATTGGGGCACTAGTCCGGAGACTGCGGGGACGCCCGAGCCCCCCCGGAGATGTCCATCGGGCCCTCCCATCTGGTCGCCAACCAGCACGATGGCGCATTCCGGGATTTTTCGACAGTTGGCGGGGCAGCCTTTCGTGTGTGGCTGGCACACTACTTGGGCCCCCAACTACCTGCGGTCGGCCAGCGGCGCACCGTGCCTCGGATCCCGCTACCCTCCGCAACTAGTCTCCCGATACGCCCAAAACAGCGCGAATCAGACTGGTCAGCATGCAGTGGAACAACTATCTCGACCCAACTCCTCTAGTGGCTACACCGAGCATCGTACCGGAACACGGCTAGGCCGCTTGGCGGTACGTCTTTGCCCGGTGGGTGGTCACAAGCCTTCGGCCGAAGCCTACCACCAGTAAGTGTCACCTGATTAGCACCACCCGGGGACCACGTGTAGGGTAACAACAATAGGGGTAACTCTCCTACGGACGCGGGTGACTCAGCCCCCAAAAACTTATTACCTAGCATCAGTTTCTATCTTCAAGCCATGCTATGCAATACAGCGCAACCCGCTTATACCTTAAGCACTGCAACACATAAAACCCAAAAGAGCGTGAAGATAAAACGATAAGGTTCATTACTTGGCAACATTGTGGCGTCTACGCTTTAACATCAGTGTTGCCATTAAACTTCATGAGTCCACTAGACCAGATTAAACCTTATCGAGCAATGATCTAGAATTATTTTATTATTCTGTATTTAGCTAATGGTTGTATACTATAATAGTGATGGCCATAAGGACAAAGGCCTTTTAAGTAATTTTGTTGAAACGTTCTTTGTTGTAAAATATTAGACTTTGGGTGAATAGGGCTTCCATAGAGTAGCAGGAGACAGAACACTTTGAAAGATGGTGTGATTTTGATCTTGTTTGTCACTTTTTTTGACAATGCCACCGCACTATTCCCAAACCACTGCAACTCCTGAAAGCCAGATTCAACAGTGGCGACCACCAGAACAGCGCCGAGGCAATGAAGCTCTACGAAGTCTCGGATGATGAATTTAACTGTCACAATGAGGAGTGAGGACCCATTAATATTAATGTTAATTTTTATCCGTCGTGCTAGGCAACTGGGCTTATCCCAATTGTAAACGACCCTTTGTGCCTATTGGCCTTGTTTGTTCTGTCTCCTGCTTGATTTGGAGCTTGTTTTTTCCTACTCCTCCGTTATTCTTTTCTGATTAATTTCTTTGCGGGATCCAAGACAGTTGTTTGTTACTTGTTAGAGTGCCTTGTCTTTTGGTAAGGTTACCATGATCATAAGTCTATAGAACCTCACTGCTGGATATAGGCTTCTCCAATGGTGCCCTATTCAACTCGGTTCTCGATAATTTTCATACAGCTGCTACTAACAACCCTGCGAAGATCTTCGCTCCACTTAGCGTGTTGGCGTCCCACCTTGCGTTTGTTAAATCTCAGTCTCCGCTCAAGAACACTGTAAGATTATTACTGATTGCAATGCTCAAAGGCTTACGAATAAGGCCAAATTAATTAAAATGCCACTTGTGCTTATAATTTCTTCGGCATCCATTCTCTTTAAACCGGAACACAAGAATACAACAAAATGTATAAGTTTTCTTTGTTAGACGGAAATCTTCAAAAGAGACAAATTTCTAAACTTAGAAGTTCCCAATAACAATATAATATGTGGGACTATCACTTCTACCATCAAGAAAACTATTCACATAAACAATATATTTACCACTATCTTCTCAAAACCGTTTGAATGGGAAAGCCGGTGATGGTCACACTGCGTCTTCGCTATAATAAGCAACGTTGAGCTGCGTTCACATTTATGAGGAACCTGAAACTAAAAGCAGGAAGGCATTTTCTTAGAGGATGGCTGGCCATCCTCTAAGAAAATTCCTTCATTGTTTCTACTGTCATGATTATTAGGGTAGTTTTAAACCTTTCCTCTGTTTCGTTTTTCAGTTAATTGAAGTGCATATTGGCGCCAGACTAGAAAAACGTGAGATTCTGTCAGAGAGTAAAAACGATTGTGAGTGTGGGGCAATGTTTCTATTTAAAAAACAATTGTCAAAAGTCCCTTTTGTTGCTTATTTCGAGTTTCAAGTGCTCTTCTGCGTACTAGACTTCTTAGAAGATACTAGTTTATTTAATTTGATTTTGAATTAATTTTAATTTAATCTTAATGAATTTGGTTCAATGTTATTCAAATTGATCATAGCATTAGGACTCATTTTATATATTCTTGTACATCCATACCATCGGTGAATCAATAGCCGCAATAGTAGAGTAAAATACAGGTCCAGGGATAGTTTGGGAGTTGGCATCATCATGTTATTTGTTATTTTTGTGTCAAATAAACATTTATAATAGTAGTTTATGCAATGGTCATATAATAGGGCTTATTAAAACACGAGCGTGGGTTTATCACATGAGGCGAAGCCGAATGTGATAATATTAACACGCAAGTGTTTACTCTTAAATTCGAAATAAAACAAAAGTGGAAACGGAAAAAATATGTGATATGGCGGGCAAATTAGATTCTCATTGCGCATGACAGCGCACCGCGCGCCTCTATAGACATGACACTACTTTTTGACAATAAGTCAAGGAGCCCGTATACGCCAATAAATTAAAAAGTAAAAGTGTGCTATAAAAATTAAAAGAGTTTTTTTTTATGATGCAGTTGTTTGAAAATCGAAAGAAAATGTTGCACTATAATGGGTTTTTTTTTTAATTTTACCTATCCACGGATATAAAGTACATGTTTATACAATATTTTTTGAATTCATATTTGGAACATTACGTTGTGAGTGTAGATAAAATATTTTACTTTTGGTAAAGGGAAAGATGCAGTGAGTGACGTTTTATAGAAAATGTCTGAGCTTTTCCGTCGCACAAACGCATCTGCACTCGCCCAATCTAAACGCGCCCTCACCCAAGCCCAGTAGGGCTACCTAACTAGGTCACAGGCCGATGAAAGATTTTAATCTAGTGCTTAATCTTAAGACTTAAACGCCAATTCATGCGGTTCTGGACATAAACAAGTTTATGACGCTATGTACCGATTTTCTGCTCATTCTGCCGCTTATTAAAGAACCTGGTGATAGCAAAATTTATTGTTATTAAAATCCTATGTATTTATAAGGTTTCCAGTTCGTATTTGCACTTGAATATAAGTTTGGATTATAGGCTTGAACATTATGCTTTTAATATGTTGTTCATGGTTTTACTGACTTCTATTTTCCGGATTGCCGGACCAGTTTTGCATTCAAACGAAAACATCATGCGCTGATATAGGTCCATAAAATGAAAACAAAGAAAGTCTCTGATATGTTTCTTACCGGCAATACATTATCACCGTCTTTTCTTGACACGGGGATATATCAAGCTAAGAATTGCATGGGTTCAGCTGATTAAGAAGTAACAAACATTATATATCATACCATTCTAATCTTAAACTGCTGTGTTCTAAATTGCTGTGCCCAACGTATTGACATATTGTATTTTGTTTTATTTTATTTTGTTGACATTGCCATTTTTTATTGTTTTATTTCACTTTTATCTAAACTTTAATTGAAATTCATCGTTTTGTAATTGTCATTCTGTAGCATAATTTAATTACATTTAAAGCTGGCATTGTAATTTTTCAGCTAGGTATAATATTTAATTTATAATAAGCTAGGTATTTATTCCTAAATAAATTGCTGTGCCCGACAGGGTCCATGTTAACTATACTACTGTTATAAGATCTTTGTTATACACATGTGATATGCAATAAAGAATTGAATTGAAACTGTTGGTGCTGTGATTAACACGAGTCGCCAATAGTAGTTTATTAACGCATCTCACCTCTGTACTAATAAAGTGTATTCTTAGTTTATCAGAGTCAATTTTTTGCTGAATCTTCTAAACTAAAAACTTGTAAAAGCGAAGTGTAAACAGTTATGCGTCAGTGTCGGTGACGCAGTAAGTCACAACCACAAGTCACCGCGCTGCGTTTTATTGCCCCCAGAACATCTCTTCACATAACTCGCAGGGGACTCGTTACGACCTCAATCGTTGTTCCGTGTCACGTCATGTGTTCTGTAGTTTTTTTGTTTGTTTACAAAAGTGTAAAAGGAGTATATATAGCCTTTTGGAAAGAAGCTTGGGGATTCACCATATCTTTTTCTGCAGTCAAACTACTTTGCTGGTTGCTGGGTACCGATTTGAAGGGGGTTGGTTTATTAAGATATATGTGGGTGGTTGGAGAGGGAGGAGACGGCCAATGAAAAGATGGATGAAACTGTGAGGAGTGATAGGAAAAAGGAGTCAGTGATAACGTGACGGACGACAGGACGGTATAGAAGAGGAAAACGTGTTGCGCCGACCACAAGGACAAGTTCAGGAAGATAATGATGATGATGAATTAATCAATCTGCCGAGCATTTTTCTGAAAATGTTTAAAGAAGCTTAAAACGCAGTTCAGTGCTACTAAGCTTTACTGGCAATATTGCTCAATGCTTACTTGCTCTTTGTGAATGAACTTGTGCTGCCGAGCGAGCACGGCCTCTGTGATAGGCTTGAGTCACGCATTTTATTACGGTTTTTGCGCCCAAACTGTGATAAAAATGTGTGACTCAAACCCTGTCACAGAAGGCTGTGCTCGTCCGCCTGGGAAGTATTAACACCATTGCCGCGGCTAAGCAGCGTTAGTGTGTTCCGATGTTCCAGTTTGAAGGGTATTGGTGCTGGAATGGTTGGTGTTAGCAAAGAAACTGGCACTTAATTAACACATTAATTCAGCCTTTTTTCGGGTTAAAAACGAGCCTGTAAAGACTATACCTTTAGCGAGTAAGCTGAACAACACTTTCAGGAGCTTAGTAGCACTGAACTACATTTAACCCTGAGGCGGGCTGAAATAATTGATTTCTTAAGTTATTAAATGAGTACTTAAAATATAAAAGTAATCTTAGTAATATAAAGCTTGTAAAAAGAAATTCCTCAGAAAGAGATAGTTTTCCAAATTTCTATTCTCCTTAAAGTTGATGAAATAAAATGATAAGACAGTATTAATTCTTCCTTATTGTAACATTGTTATTGCGCTTATGGATAGCATACTCACCATGATCGCGAACCAATTTTTAACGAACTTTTAACTAGTTACTTTCCATTTTCACTGTTTATCGCATAATAATCATAATTAATTATACTGTCTGTCTGAGACTATAGTGTTATCTTCTAAGATCGTGGTATTTTTATTGCATAGATTTTATGGGCGTTATAGTTTTTTACTTTCCCTGTTTCCATATTGAGTTTTATATCACTTAGGATTTATTATTATGAGCAATAAACTCATATATAGTAAAGTTGAGATAGATATCTTGCATTAGATAAAACGTTTTCTCATGGTTTAGTTTTTGCATCGTTGACACTTACAAACACTGAACATCATTTTAACCAAAATACATCCACTGCTGGACATAGGCCGCCCCCTGACTTTGCCACATTGACCGAACCCGTGCGATATAAGTTTTTAACCTGACATGGTCACAATCATTAGAATTAATATTTGTTTCGGGATATTTACCATGTATATTTTGGGTTTTGTTTTTTGTTGTGCGTTCCGTATCAAGCGGATTCCCGCAACCGGTCATCGGTCCACCTAGTGGGAGGCCTTTAAACGCAACGTCTTACAGTTCGCGGTCGCCACTCCAAAACTTTACGGCCCCATCGACCATCCGTCTGAGCTGAGGGGGCTGAGTCACCCGCGTCCGTAGGTGAGTACCCCTTTTGTTACCCTACACGTGGTCCCCGGGTGGTGCTAATCAGGTGACACTAACTGGTGGTAGGTTTCGGCCGAAGGCTTGCGACCACCCACCGAGCAAAGACGTTCCGCCAAGCGGCCTAGCCGTGTTCCGGCACGATGCTCGGTGTAGCCACAAGAGGAGTTGGGTCGAGAAAGTTGTTCCACTGCAGGATGACCAGCCTGACTCGCGTTGTTATGGGCCTATCGGGTGACTAGTCGCGGAGGGTAGCGGGATCCGAGGCACGGTGCGCCGCTGGCCGACCGCAGGTAGTTGGGGGCCCAAGTAGTGTGCCAGCCACACACGAAAGGCTGCCCCGCCAACTGTCGAAAAATCCCGGGATGCGCCATCGTGCTGGTTGGCGACCAGACGAGAGTGCCCGATGGACATTCCCGGGGGGGCTCGGGCGTCCCCGCAGTCTCCAGACTAATCCCCCAATGATGGCGTCCGGACTCCGCGTGTCTGAAGGTTGCCAGCGTGGAACCTCATCTCACTTCCTTCTCCTCACCTTCCTTCACTCACAGCAATAATGCCAAGGAACAAAAAGAGAAAAGCTGAACAGCGGCAGCACTCACTCTCACATAAGGTGCACCTCAGTAACATCCGAGGTCTGCACTCGAACCTTGTCGCAGTCCATCACCACCTTGAGACTGAGAAACCAGCACTTTTGTTCCTTACGGAGACGCAGATCGGATGTCCGTCGGACGTGGCATACCTATCTTACCCAGGATTTACCCTGGAGCACAAATTCAAGCCACGTGCGGGTGTATGTATGTTCGCCCGCGACGACATCTGCTATCGGCGTCTCCGTGACCTTGAAGACTCTAACTACTCAGTGCTATGGGCCCTGGTGGACACAGGTCTGGATAAGATTATCTATGCCTGTGTCTACCGATCGCATAGCGGTGATCTGGAGACAACCAGGATCACACAGTACCTGAGTGAGGCGGCTGATGTGGCCCAGCAACGGTACCCTTCTGCCCAATTAGTGTTACTGGGGGACTTTAATGCTCACCATCAGGAGTGGCTCTTCCCATACCAGTGCACTGACCATGCTGGACGAGAGATGCGAAATCTTTCGCTGGCGCTTAATCTCACCCAGCTGGTGCAGGGGGCTACGAGGGTGCCGGATGTTGATTCGCATATGGCCAATTGCTTGGACCTTCTGCTGACAACAGATCCAGACCGATACTCAGTGTCGATTTCATCACCTTTGGGTAGTTCCGACCACTGTCTGGTGAAGTCTGTATCCGTCTACTCCCCGCCCGATCCCAGCCCGAAAGGCACCCGGCGGGTTTGGCGGTACAGGTCAGCAGATTGGGATGGGATGCGATCTTTTTTCGCATGCTATCCTTGGCAGCCCATTTGCTTCTCTTCGGAAGATCCATCGTCATGCGCTGGCGCCGTGACTGATGTGTTGCGCCAGGGGATGGAGTACTACATTCCATTCTCTGACGTAGCGCTTTCCGGCGTTGACCGACCATGGTTTGGTGCTGAGTGCAACCGCGCAAATGCGGTTAAACACAAGGCTTACCTAGCATGGGTCGACGCTCGGGTGCACAAAGCGAGTGACGTAACTCAGAAGAAGAGAGCCTTCAACAGGGCTGCCAAGTCCTGCAAAAAGGCGATGCGAAGGGCACGTTTTGACCATATTAGCAGAATCGGGAACAAACTAGCTTCATACCCTGCTGGTAGCAAAGCGTTTTGGTCCCTGGCTAAGTCGGTTGAATCAAACTTCTGTCGCCCCTCACTACCACCACTGCTGAGACCCGACGGGTCACTGGCCCACTCCGCCGAGGACAAGGCAAACTTGTTTGCCTCCCTTTTTGCGGAATCTTCGCGTCTGAACTTTGATGGCGCGCGGCCCCCTCCGTCTCCTGTTGGATGTGGGACGAGTATGTCGGATATTCGCATCCATCAGAGGGAGGTCTGTAGGGTGTTGCGTAACCTTGACGTGAACAAAGCTAGTGGCCCCGACGGGATACCGGCAATTGTACTGAAAACTTGTGCGCCTGAATTGTCTCCGATCCTGACACGCCTATATCGCCTTTCGTTAGTGACTGGAAAGGTGCCGAAGGCTTGGAAGCAAGCTAACGTTCAGCCAGTCCCCAAAAAGGGTAGTCGGGCTGACCCGGCAAACTACAGACCCATCTCGGTAACGTCCATCCTCTGTAAGAGTATGGAACGTGTGCTGAACAATAAGCTCCTGGCATACCTAGAAGACAATGACATCCTCAGTGACCGCCAATACGGCTTCCGCCGAAATCGGTCAACTGGGGATCTTCTAGCGTATGCCATTCACGTCTGGAGTGAGGCCATCGAGAGGCACGGGGAAGCGCTTGCTGTCTCCCTTGACATCTCGAAGGCTTTTGACAGGGTCTGGCATGAGAGCCTTATTGGTAAGCTTCCTTCCTTCGGTCTGCCTAGTGGTCTGTGTGACTGGATTGCTGACTTCCTGAGGGAGAGGTCCATCCGAGTGGTTATCGATGGCTGCTCGTCCGGTCAGCTAGGTATTAACGCCGGAGTCCCTCAGGGGTCGGTGCTCTCGGCTACACTGTTTTTGCTGCACATTAATGACCTGCTAAAACCCGGAACCTTTGGGTACGCAGACGACAGCACGGTTGCTGAGAGATACGTGTCCGGCGCACGGGCTACTGGGACTGAGATCCGGTCTCTCCGGGAGGCCATGGTTGAGCGCTTGAATCTGTCTTTGGAGGCAGTCTCCGAATGGGGCGATGCCAATCTAGTCAATTTCAATGCAGCTAAGACCCAGGCGTGTCTTTTTTCCGCAAAAAAGAGCCTATTCCACCCGGCTCCATCTTTCCGTGGTGTAACCGTGCCGATAACGGACCATCTCGACCTTCTTGGTGTTACTTTAACATCGACCCTCAATTTTGGTCCATTCATTGAGGCAAAGGCTCAGTTGGCTGCAAAAAAGTTGGGGATCCTTGCAAAGGTGAGACGGTACTTCACGCCTGAACAGCTGCTCAACTTGTATAAAGCGCAAGTTCGGTCATGCATGGAGTACTGCTCTCACCTTTGGGACGGATCTGCCAAATATCAACTTGATGCACTTGAGTCGATTGACAAACGGGCCAAGAGGCTTATCGGCCACGATGCACTGGTCGCCTCAAAGCTCCAGAGCCTTGAACATCGACGCCAAGTGGCCAGTCTGTCGGTTTTTTATCGGTTACATTTCGGGGAGTGTGCGATGGAACTGCACAATTTGATTCCGCCTAGCCCTTTCCATCACCGGACAACAAGACGCACGGCAATGCGCCACCGGTACATGGTGGACATCCCACCCATACGTACAAAGCGTTTTGCGAATACTTTCATTGTACGCACAGCTAAGGAGTGGAATTCCCTGCCGGAGTCTTTGTTTCCTGATAGCTACAACCTTGGGGTCTTCAAGTCAAGAGTGAATAGGTTACTTCTAGGCAAGCGTGCTTCACCGTCGACCACATCATCGCTTACCATCAGGCGAGATAGTGGTCAAACGCGAGCCTATCGATAAATAAAAAAAAAAAAAAAAAAAAAAAAAACCGTTCTGCGAGTAATGTGCCCTGCCCACTGCCACTTAAATTTGGCAATTTTTCGGCCTATATCTTTAACCTTGGTTCTCTTGAGGTCTTGGTTGATGGCAATAGCTCCTCCTCTATTATATGAGACTTACTGGCGTACTATATGTAAACCTCTGCCTAGTCTTTCGGGGAACACAGGCGTAATATTATATAACATTTCGAGAGTGATAAATTCGAAATTGCCAAGTTCTGTCTGTGAGAAGTTTCATACAAACACAGCATTAGTTTCCTACAAAGTTACCCTGTAATTACAGTAAGCTAGGCAGTTAGTGCCTAAACAGAAAGTCTACCACGCCTTGATATATAAGAACTATAACCGTTCACGTTAAGTCATCGCCTAGACTAGAAAATTCATGTAGCAATTACGCTGATCAAATGAGATTCTATAATATGAACCACTAATTTAGTTCTACATACATACATTTTGCGGTTGCTTTAGCATCTAGTTTAGTATTTTGATTGGTAGCCGACTATCCTAGCGTACCGAGCCTGGGCGTGGTTTCAGATAAAATATCTGAGAGATACGCGCAATTTATAACGTTCATAAGTTAAATGAATGTTGTGATTCATTGGTTACAGTATAGCGGAAATGTTATCATTTATGAGAGTAATTATACGCGTTGTGGTAAAATTGCATGCAGTATCGTTGGAGATGTTGCTTGAATGATACATTTCGATCATCAAATACTTGGTTCCGAAAGTATGGTTTTGTGGAAGGTTTTGTGATGACAGATAAACCAATAATAAATGAAAGTCATCACGAATGTGAGCTGATACAAGTGAAAATATTTTCGAAAATGATGTGATTCGAAAGGAGAAGTAGGCATTCATGGGGATTGCCGACAGAAGCGAAAACTTCAAACTTTGGAATAACTGACCGCTAAACAGTAAACAGGGGGGTGACCATAAGCTCTTAGAGCGGTATCAATTTGATATCGAGTAAGTGACAGATGTATACAAGTCAACCCCCAGGTCGCTGTGCGTCCGCCGCAACACATCATTTTAACATGTCTGTGACGCGAACCCATGATAAGTTTTGTTTCTACTAAAATCGCTCAATACGACTAAAGAAGATATTACTTCAAAAACGATGGTCCAAAATGTGATGATTCCTCTTAGTTTTTAGCCGGAAAAAGTCTCTTTTCAACCCTAAACTTTATCTCCCAAGTAAGCATAAACCCAAGTTCAAATAGATTCAATTTAAACTAAAGGATAATAAGAAATAGCCCGAGTTCAGCTTGAGAGTTTTATCAAGTAGTTCCCAATAACTGTTACGAATGGCAGAAAGTTTTTCAGGTTGTTAAAAAGTTTAACAAGACGAAGGGAGTCTTTTATTGAATTCTGGTTTAAGGGGAAATCTATTTATTTTTTAATGTTTTCCATACTATTTGTCATTATAATTGACGGCGCCCGTTCACGAATATGTTACATGAAAGGGAACCGAACTGAATGATCAAAATCATGCGCCAACAAAAACTTAATTCATTACGGTTGAATATTTGCATTTTAATATATCTAAAATGTATTATCGTCACTATACGAACAATGTGTAAATGTTCAGAAAATCCTACGTTAGATTTTTAAATTAATCAGGAAGGAAAGCAGGAAACCTGTTATCAGGAATGATTATATCAAAAGGAATCAAGATTAGATTAGACGAGTGTAATTTTAAGACCCGAGAGCATCCCCTTAAGAGAAATAGGAATGTTATAAGGGCTTCCTTTGATAGCGGATTCTCCAAAAGTAAACTGAAAAAGAAAACCGTAACTTAATTTTTGTTTTAGCAAAGTTTTTTGTTATCAGTTTGTGACAAGAATATATAATCTGGCTCTTTGAAAAGTTTTTTTCTTTAATTCTTTTTGTGGCTGTCCGTTTGAGATTACTCAGAAGCTTTTAAATTTCTCACGTAATGTGCCCTGTGTTATTCGATAGAAGCACTTGAAAACTGAATGAGTAAGTAGGCATATGAGTTGGTCATAATTATGACGTCTCTGTATTAGGACAAATTCTAATAATAGGATTAGAGCTAATTTGTTGCATGGAAATTTTTATTTTAGTGTAGACTAGGGGCATAACTACGTCATCATCATCTGCCTAGCCTTTTCCCCAACTATATTGGGGTCGGCTTCCAGTCTTACCGGATTCAGCTAAGTACCAGTGTTTTACATGGAGCGACTGCCTATCTGAACCCAGTAACTGGGTAACACGGTACCCCTTGGCAAGACTGGCGTCAGATCTCAAGCTTCTGACTACCTGTAACAACTGTCAAAGATCTTCAAATGACAGCCGGGACCAACGGCTTAACGTGCTTTCCGAGGCACGGAGGAAACTCGGTATGTTGAAATGGTCACCCATCCACTGACCGACCTCGTCAAGCGTTGCTTAACCTTGATGATCGATCCGTGCGGCTGTTATTATTTAGCCACGAGCTCCTCTCCGAGGGGCATAACTACGTATGAAACTAAAAAGGTAGCTTATATTTCAGTATTTTAAACTAATTTTCCCCTCATATTCACTTCCACTGTGCTCCATCTTAAAGAAACATGCACCGGGATGAAAAAGGATGGCACTCATCGACAGTGTAAGAATTTTTGGCCGCCGTCCAGCACTTTTGTGTTTTTGGTTAACAAACATATTCTTTACAATTTGACTTCTTTATTATTATAATATATTAGACATCAGATTTGATTAAAACGAGAAACACGTTAAAACTGTCTCTCTAAAATCACAAAAATAAAATTTAACCACACAAAACCAAACCGCATACCGACAAATCATAGAAAAGCAACACACATCGAACAATAATTCTCTAGCCGATTTCCAACGAGCTAAGCGCATACCCGCAGAGTTTTCACTTGAAAAGGCGACCGGTAACTCACTGACACATACGTATGTTAGAAATACTCTTCCAATGGGTCTTGCACACTGACCTATATGGGAACAGCTGTATAAGGAAAACTAGGGATCGGAAAGAATCGATACCTGAGATGATTATCGATACGTCTTACAGAAGTATCGACGATGCCCTTCATATTTTATGCTCGGTATTTTTTAGAGCAGTGGTGGCCCAGTGGTATCGGCCGTGACTTACAAGTTGTAGGTCGTGGGTTCGAACCCAGGCAGGCGATTTACATTGTGTAAATTATTTCATCACTACTGCTCTCAAAACGGTGAAGGAAAACATCGTGAGGAAACCGGCATGTCTTAGACCCAAAAATTCGAACACATGTGACATCCACATCCCGCACTGGGCCTGCGTGGTGGATTACGGCCCATCCCCTCTCATAGAGAGGTGGCCTGTGTCCCAGCAGTGGTTACATTAATAGGCTGATGATGTGATGTGATTTTTTAACAATATTTGAGCAAATATATGTAACGATTTCTCGGTAATATTCACTTACTAGCTTCTGCCAGCGGCTTCGCCTGCGTGAAAGTAGAAAATTATCCCGAGGAAACATATTCCCGTGATATTTTTTTTAAAGGTATCTTTATCGAGAGTATTCTTAGCTATGTTTGTTGAAAATCGGTTTAGTCGTTCAGAAGTTTTGGGCATTTTACTGTTTTTGTTTTACCAAGATATCGTGTCATAATTACGTGTTCAATAGATTGTCGATCGAAGCGTGTCTACTACTACATAAATTGTGTAAGCAAGCAGCAAAAACGTATCGGGGCATTTTATTAAAATTTACTTGTTATTAAATAATACAAAACGGATTAGCAAAACTCTGTTTTGTTGCTACAAAGTTCACAAGCACCAATAGTACGTCTCCAAAAGACTGGCTAGGCTTTCTGAGACTTCTATTTGCTATTTACCCGGCTGCAAGGAAAGGGTTGTTTTTCGCGCGTATCTTGTTTGTTTGTATTTGTATGTATGTAATATTCTTTATTACCTCGTATCATTCAAACCACTTGACGGATTTTTGTAATTAAGACATCGTTAGATAGGTATTGGCCGCCCAAGTGTTCTTAGATAAGTGCCGTTGAAAAAAAAAAAGAAACATGGGAGGATTTTTTTAGGGGTTGCAATATTTTTTTCCTTCGAAACCCTTCGAGTTGGGTATCAAAATGAAGGGTTTTTAGAGGTGATTACGAAAATATATACCACTTATATGTTTAAAGTCATTCGAAAAAAAAAAGTATAACTAAAAAGTTGTAAATAAAAAAATTAAAAAAAATCTTATAATTATTACTATTATCATTTTATTTTGTATTGTTTATATAGGTGTATATTAAATTCAAAATATATTAACGTGTATTTTAGTATGATAACTACTTGCTTTTTATTATTTAACTATGCACCTGTCATGTTGTCTCTTCACCACCCTTGGTGGACTGGCAGAGAATGCCTAAGGCATTAAGTCCGCCTTTGTACCTTTGTGCATGAAGTCTAATGACTAATATCGATTATTTTTATTGGAAACCATATCTCTGTAATCAAAACCTGGTACCTAAATTAAAGTTCCTCATTTATTCACTAATATGGAGCGTAATAAATGGAAATTATGGCATCAGAACATTCCCTCGCAAATTGTTGTACTGACATGGAGCACTAGTAATTATTTGTAGTCTGTGGTATATGGCCAATCCAGTTTGTGGAAGGAAGTGGAGAGATATAAGTGGCAGTAATTACATCGTTAAGCTGGTTTACAGTCTTGTTATGGGATTGTAATTATGCCTATTTTAATTAGGTGCTGGATCTTGATGATGAGTTTTATTATTAGGCGTTTCTGGACTTCAAACATTTGTATAAACCTGTTTTTTGACAAATGATATAAACGAATAGTAATATTTTTTATTTGCTTTATGATTATCAAAATATTGCAATTAAAATGTATTGTTTATCTTATCTTATCATCAACAGTGGGCCCTATCAGAATATCAGCGCAGCGTTATTTTCTTTTTGATATCGTTGCACATGCTGAGATAGGAGCCTTTTTGGTCTCGCACGGGGTAATTTATTTTTATTTTTTATTATTGTTTGTGTTTTTCTTATCTCGTGTCTCCTGTGCGGGTCACAAATAAATATTTTTCTTTCTTTCTTTCTTTTTCTTTTCTTTATTATCTTGTGGAGGGGCCGAGAAATAACTCGACCCATTGGGATCTACTAGGGTCCCCTAGATTTGTGATTATGCTTTTTAATGTCTATTGTCTTGTGGTTTGTACCAATTAAACACCACAGGCCTATCTTTCCATGATTCATGCGTCATGTCTAAAGTCTTGCCTCCGTTGAATGGCCAGTACCTGTCACCGATCCACAGATAACTCGAAACCCACATTTCCCCAAAGGTCACAGAGGTCAGACGGACAGCCCTATTTCCTTCCTTAACGAGGGCGGACCAACCTGCTCCACTTGTACATGATAAGCCAAAGGTAGAATTACAACATACTTAAACAATACCGTACACATTCGATCCCTCATTCAATTTTGACGGCTTGGATACTAAAGGACAGATGGACCAACTTCTGGCACCCGAAAGAGAAAAACATGAACGTTTTGGGCCCACTTGTACGAAAAACTTAACTCAAGGTTATTTGCTAAAACGAGATTAAATTAAAAATATGTCATACAATCAGTAAGTATTAAGAGCTGGGAACTAACACTGATTTAAGGCGCTATATACACCCCAATGTTAACGCAGTACTGGCCGTGCGCCCGCTTGATGCCAAAATATCAATATTGAACCTCCTTTTGATCAGTTTTGTTTGCAAAATATTATTTGATTTACATATGCTATGTTAGTTATGAATAAATTCTAGCCATCAATTTTTCTGTATAAAAATATTTTTAAACATCCAAGTCGTTTTGGAGCAGTTTCCAAAAGTTGCGAAAAATATCGTGCTGTTAATTATTTTTTTAAAGCAAAACTATTAGTTACACGAAAACACCTTGTGTTCAAAATTATGTACATGAATCAATAATAAATATATATTTTTTTCAAAGCTTTTAACCTAGCCGTTATTAAGGACACTAAAGGCACTAAAGCGTATGTAGGCTCTTAAGGTTTTCGTGCACGTGGGCCTAAGCCATTCACACTTTCACACAATATTGTCAATTTAACCTCGTGTTAGCTTAATTCTGAGTTAAGTTTTTCGTGCACTTGACCTTAGCCGTTGTAGGTCATCCCTAACTATTTGATTCTCTGTTTACATATTCCCAATGGTTAAAAGAGATAGTCGCATATTCGGTATTTATTTGTTTTATGTGAATTGGGGACCCAATTTTCGGTCGGGCCGTATGGGTGACTATTCGGACAAAGTTATAGGGTCTTTTTTAGCTCGTTGCGGCTCTTAGTTATGAGTCGGCTCTTCGCTATATGAAAGGGATATGTATGAGATGCTGTTAAGGGTATCATCGTCAACTCAACTTTTTCGTTATACATGTTTGGGTCGAATTTCGGCTGAACCAGATGCGAAATAATTTAGTTTGAACAATTTATAATCATTATCATTTTCCTGTCCTTATCCCTTATTACTTTGGGTCGGCGCAATACGTTTTCTCCAGCATAATAATTTACAATATGCAGTGAAAATATTACGGGAAATAATCAAGATAAATAAGGAAAATCTATTTCCTGCATACTGTATATTACACTGGCAAAAATAGACAACGAAAAAAAGTAGGTGACATTTTCATACTTTAAATTCCAGTCAAAATCACCAATTTTGCGTCTTTCGGGACTCCGAACCCTTCTGAAGGCACTTTTCTCGGCATTTTACGATTTTTATACGCACTACTGCCGATAAAAGTCTCCTCAACTATGTGTGTAGTGTCTTTACGAATAAAATGTAGGTACGCATGGTTGGAATGTGCAACTAGGGTCCACTGGTTCCACGCTCCGTTGCTATCTATCTCCTTAGGCCCTTCGCTTTCCCTTTTTCGACCGTTGTCCTTGATGTTTTGTCTTTATTTAATTATTTGGGGGTGACCCTGTTTTTATTTGCTTGCGGGAGTTACGGCTTTTTATACGGGCACTGCCTATTTCAGGAGCTGAGGATGTGTTTACGTCATGTTTGGGTATAAAAAAGAACTTTTGGGAGAAGTTAAGGCAGAGTCTTTATGTTTTTTTTTTAAATTATAGATAGGCTCGCGCTCGCGCCTCTATCTCACCTGATGGTAAGCGATGATGTGGTCGAAGGTTATGTTTATTTTGCTGGTAAATATGCGTACAGCTAAGGAGTGGAATTCCCTGCTGGAGTCTGTATTTCCTGAGAGCTATAACTTGGCAGTCTTTAAGTCAAGAGTGAATAGGTTTCTTCTAGGTAAGCGTGCTACATCGTCGACCACATCATCGCTTACCATCAGATGAGATAGTGGTCAAGCGCTAATTGGCTAAATTAATTGGGAGTAAAAGCAGAAATAGCTTCATTGTAAACCTATGTTTTACTTGCTTTTCACTTGCTCATTATTCTGAGTGGAAAAGTGCTTTCTAAGTTCAAAACATTGTTATTACTTTAAACGAATTTATTTTAATAGCTACTATAATAACTGGTAAGCTAAAGGTCTGCCCTTGCTGCTTAAGTTTAGAGAGTGAATTTCAATGTTACATGCAAATTGAATAATAGTCAGTAATAATAGGTTAAAAGGCCTATCTGAGAGCGTCATTAAATAATCTTGTTCCCTATGGTGGAGTCAGAATCGTGCGTGACGTAGCGAACAGTAGGTCAAATAACGATAGCATCGAATACTATAACAGATGAAATATAAGTTAATTTTGCATATAAAATAGTTCGAATGATAAAGGTGATTTTTAGGGTTCCGTAGCCAAATGGCAAAAAACGGAACCCTTATGGATTCGTCATGTAGGTACGTCTGTCTGTCTGCCCGTCCATATGTCACAGCCACTTTTTACCGTAACTATAAGAACTAAGCTGTTGAAACTTGGTAAGTAGATGTATTCTGTGAACCGCATTAAGATTTTCACACAAAATTAGAAAAAAAACAATAAATTTTTGGGGTTCAAATCAAATCAAATCAAACCCATACGTGTGGGGTATCCGGGATAGGTCTACAAAAATGACATTGCGGTTTATAATAAAAAAAAACTGAACTGAATAGTTTGCGCGAGAGACACATCCAAAGTGGTAAAATGTGTCCCCCCAGTAACTTCCAAAATAAGAGAAACATAAAACTAAAAAAAATATAATGATGTACATTACCATGTAAACTTCCACCGAAAATTGGTTTGGAGTCACTATGCACATACAAAATAAGTCAACAATGAATAGGTTACTTCTAGGCAAGCGTACTTCACCGTCGATAACATCATCGCTTACCATCAGGAGAGGTAGTGGTCAAACGCGAGCCTTACGATAAATAAGAAAAAAATGTCTAAAAAGCTGCCAATCAAATTAAATTGACCAGCTAATCAGGCAAGCTTCTGTATAGCAGAAAACTGAAAACTGCACTGAAAAAAAGTCCACTAACACAATTTTGCACATCCATTCAATAAAATTAGACAGGCTCTTCTCTAGTCTGCGATTGCGTTCAAAAATAATTTCCCTTTCAAATTCAATTACCAACTCAACCACTAACAAAGACATGGAGATACACATCAAATAAACTTCAATAACTTAACAAAAGGAATCAATCATCGCAAATTAATTTAGTACTGACGCGAGATAAGCTGTCAGTCCGTACATCAGTCCATCAAGCGAAAGTGACAGTCCTAAGCCATTGATACATTGCTGTCAATCACTCGAGAAAGCTTGGTTAAGTACGCCGGCAAATTTACTTGTCAAAACATTAAAACGAATTTGAAGAAAGTGCTGCGTGCCCTTGGGTCAGTCGTGACTTAGCAATTTTTGTGGAATGGTCCCACCATTGTGTGGGTGAAAATAATGTTAACTATTGTTTAGATTGCTGTAGCTTTGTTTTAGTGTGTTCCATTAGCTAAGTGAGTAAAGGATTGCATGATGATTTGATGACAATTTTGAGGTAGTTGGTACGTTCAAACCATGTTGAAATGTTGTACCTTGTCTTCACAATCTAAGAAGTCCATTGTCGTTTCTCATGTTACATGCCGCGATAGCTTTCTACGTAGGAAATTGAAAAATCAAACTCATAATCCTAATTAATAACTATGTTACCCATACACTATAACAACGAGCAAGCATTTTTATTTTTTTATTTTTGTGATGGGTTTGCTCTTGACTCTAGTCTAGGTCAGAGGTGACAGAGACAGAGTCGACCATGGAGTGAGCTTACCCAGATGAAGCCTGTTCACTCTAACTTTGAAGAGATTCGAGAGAGATGAAGGTAGTGAGATCCATTCATTCGCTGTGCGCATTATGAAGGATGTTTGGAAGAGCTTGGTGCGAATTGGAATGGCAACAAGGTAAGGATGATAACTTGCAGTGCGTCTAGATGTCTGATGGTAGAAGGGGGCTGGCGGGATGAGGTCGTGGAGTTCTTGAGCACACTCACCGAAGTTGCATCAAGTTTAATTATTATTAAGTATTTTTATAGCCGTCAAAACGGGACTTTTATTTTTTGACAACTTTAATCGTAATCCTCCTATATTCCTATCTATTAAAAAAAAAAATGTGTACAAAATATTGGCGAGCCTTGACAGCTATTTTGGCAAGTCTCTTTTCAGCATTTTTTTCAACATCATCTTGCAACATTGAGAATATTGTGTATGTGTGCGTAAAATAATCCTTGTGCATTAATGTTAATCCAGCATCAATATTTATACCATTCCCCCTCTAAAAAGCTTAACTCTTGAATAAAACGGATTTATATCGAGGGCCATGAATCACTCGTGTCGCTCAGGATTCTAACACTTGAATCACTCGCTATGCTCGTGATTCAACTATGGCCCTCGCTTTAAATCCGTCTTTTATTCACTAGTTGCATAATATACTATTATAAGAAAGTATTGAACTGTATCATCACCTAATAGCCATTCATCAATAAATATTTCTAAGCTAAAGTATCTAGAAAATAACTCTTATTCAGCCTCTTAAACAGATGCTCTAGAGATTCTCACCCAAAGGGCGTTCGTACCTACAGCCATGAATATTTACATATTCAAATGTAAGCATTCGAATTTTAAATTCAGCATCTGCATGGAACGTCTTAAAGTGATGTCGACGTTTTCATCTGCGCTAGACTTTCTTTTAAAGATATTGGTCTGATTCTGTTTTGCAAAAATAAACTATGTAAAGGATTTTTAGTGTTGTCTCTTTCAGGTAGTAATATGAAAACGTAATAGCAAAATAGTGGCCTGTCAATTTGATAGATCTTAAAGTTTGAAATGTTGAATATAAACAGCAGATAATTTCAAAGAGACAGGCCAAAAACTTGCATGCTCTTGGTTTGAAGTGACACAAAAATTACATACTGTCTACTACTAGGAAATTGCGTTAAACCACCAAAAAAAAAGCTGAAGTTCAAAATTTCAAAAATAGCCATATTTTGACAGCTCTAATACTTTTTTGACGTACCTACCCTGACGTGTCAAAACTATCATAGTTCAACTGTAAAAAAGGGACAGATGTATTCATGTCATATATTTATTTAATATATGCTTTATTGTACAACTTAAAATACAATTATAAAAAAACCGGCGAGTGCGAGTCGGACTCGCGCACGAAGGGTTCCGTACTATTATCGCAAAAAACGGCAAAAAAATCACGTTTGTTGTATGGAAGCCCCACCTAAATATTTATTTTATTGTTTTTTTAGTATTTGTTGTTATAGCGGCAATAGAAATACATTATCTGTGAAAATTTCAACTGCCTAGCTATCACGGTTCATGAGATACAGCCTGGTGACAGATGGACAGACAGACAGACGGACCGCGGAGTCTTAGTAATAGGGTCCCGTTTTTACCTTTTGGGTACGGAACCCTAAAAAGAAACTTATAATTAATACACATACAATGGGCGGCCTTATCGCATTCCGCGATTTCTTCCAGGCAACCTGGTATGGACAGTAATTGTCTGGACATGAAGTGAAGTGGGGTTGTCATTGGTGTGACAATAACATTTTAAAATAATGTATTATAATAGATACACAGATAAGTACATATGCTATGTAACAGATACATAAATACATACCTACATCCTAAATATAATGGCAATACAAATAAATAATGAATTACTCTATTGATAATAGCAATCACAATGTCTGTTTGTTTCGGTCCATAACGCACACTCAAAATAATCTTGCTCTTAGAGCTTATGGTTGCGTGCTATAATATGACGGGACCCATTGGATTGTGATTTTGACTCATTGTTTATCTGACATGTGGCCAAATTCGATTAAAACGTTTAATTTTAACCGGTCTTTATAATTGAGTGTAAAAAAGATATCAGCAAAATTATTTCAGTTTAATATGAACACAACAGAATCAGGACACAAGAATATGTAGAATCCGAATTGATTGTTGTGTCTCTTTGTAGCCCGATATACACCATTCAATCCACCTCACGATTATCGTGACGATTTCGAAATTGTCAGATAAGCTTCTACGTGTATGTTTATAGAAGAAGAAAAGTATGCAATTTGTATCGAAGATTTTTCTTTACCGCTATCTAGCAAAAGATTGCATTTACCTACTTTACGTATATTGCAGTAATAAAATGGTTTAGTTATCGAAGAGATAGTTTTAGGGTTCCGTACCTGGAAAAGGTAAAAAAGGAACCCTTATAAGATCACTCTCTTGTCCGTCTGTCTGTCCGTGTGTCACAACTGATTTTTTCAGGAAGGGGTGGACCTAGTAAGTTGGAAATTATACCAGATAACAATTCTAGGTCAACTGGAAAACCTATATGGTAGTTCCCGTTGACCTAGAATCACGAAATTTGGTTAAAAATAAGATCTTATAGCACAAATAAAGGAAAAATTAAAAAAATAAAAAAAGTTGGAAATTAAGGTACGTACAAGTTTTCGCGAAAATATAAATTTGCCCATATCTTATTATCGTGTTGACTCAGGACCTTGATTTTTATACCCTGTACTACCACACGTTAGCAACCCAACCATTACAGCACACACACACACACACAAGCTTAAAACTTAGCCACCAATAAAAATGATACCAATTTTATTATGGCGGTATAATGGGTAGGTACGGAACCCTCGGCGCACGAGTTCGACTCGCATTTGACCGGTTTTTTTAGCTTCAAGTTAAAAGGCGGCTAAGTGAGCAATTGATTTGCATGATTTAAGTTTTCTTTTAACATTTTCTACAAGTAGCTTTCGACTTGTATTTCCGTACGACGAGTTCGCTTTTAAATTAAGTAGTATTTTTATTTATTTCACGTGTCGGTTCTCGCGCTTAACCACTATCTCACGTCTCACCCAATGGTAAGCGATGATGTGAGCAGTGGTGGCCCAGTGGTATCGGCCGCGACTTATAAGTTGTAGGTCGTGGGTTCGAGCCCAGGCAGGCGCTTTACTTTGTGTAAATTATTTCATCACCACTGCTCTCAAAACGGTGAAGAAAAACATCGTGAGGAAACCGGCATGTCCTAGAACCAAAAATTCGAATACATTGTGACATCCACCAACCCACACTGGTCCCGCGTGGTTGATTACGGCCCATTCCCTCCCACAGAGAGGAGGCCTGTGTCCCAGCAGTGGGAACATTAATAGGCTGATGATGTGATGTGATGTGGTTGACGGTGAACCACGCTTGCCTAGAAGTAACCTAATCACTCTTGATTTAAATACTCCTAGGTTGTAGCTATCGGGCAACACACACTTTGGCAAGGAATGCCACTCCTTAGCTGTGCGTACAACGAAAGTATTCCCAAAAAATTCAAAAATAGTTGTTTAGTGTGTATTGGTGGGATGTCCACCATGCACCGACGGCGCATCGACGTACTTGTAGTCCGGTGATGGAATGGGCTAGGCGGAATTAGAGCATGTACGTTTCGGGATACTTTCATTGTGCGCACAGCTAAGGAGTCGCATTCCCTGCCAGAGCAGTTTCCCTATCAGCTATGAAAATGTCCAGCCATATTGTTGCTTCACGCTTGTCTGCGAGAGCCTCAACACAATATTCATAATTTGAATAAAGCACTCCTCAAAGTCACTTTGACGGCATCACCGCCCACATTTTTATGTCCTACAAGTGTCACACACCACCTTCCGTTCCCCAAGCTTACATGTGCGCAGACATCCATTACCTTAATATCTTTCACACCCTAAATACACGTGTCATAGCACTTTAGTGGGTCAGACATATCTTACGACAACGTTGTGATGTGGCCGCCATGTTTAATGTTTAGTTTTTTTGAAAATGGAAGGCATGTGTCGTCTTTTGTCTTTTGTGCCTGCTTGTGAATTATGAGCTGTGATTTTAAGAGGAAACGAGGGCAGAGAGCGCCGACTGAATTTACTTAGTAAAAAGTCATAATTCGAGGTTTGGCTCTCGTCTCTTTCCTCATCCAATATTGAACCAATTTAAAAGATATTCCGTAAACTGAAAATTAAAGATATATACTATGTCCCTATGTTTTCTTTTTTGATAATACATTATCTTTAGAAGCACTAGAGCCCTAAAAAAATGCTCTAAATTGCGCTGTCAACAGAGTCTTAGTGTACAAATTTGACAAATATAAATGAAAAAGGAAAACATAGGGACATAGTATATATCTTATTGTACCAGTTTATGGAATATCTTTTAAATTGGTCCAATATTGGAGGAGGAAAGAGACGAGAGCAAAACCTCGAATTATGACTTTTTACTAAGGAAATTCAGTCAGCGCTCTCTGCCCATATTTCCTCTTAATAGCTGTGTGAGGGCTTTAATACTTAGTTTCAATATTTTCTCTAAAACTTTCTTATTAGTTCTAAAACTGTTACTATTGGTACGTTACTTTTTCCATGCAAACTCTAAATTACTTCAGAGACTTAGCTAGACGCAACTGAAAGCGAAACTTACATAAAACTCCTAAACTTAACTCTCTGAACGCTCTTATAACACCGCTATTACTTAAGTAATATGCTCTAAGTACTGCTTATCCTTTCAACTTAGTTACTAATTAGTGCTTAGAATAAATTGCTCAAATAATAATAGGTGCTCTTCAACTATATCGTGCTAGTTCTATTATTTTCATTTGTTTAAGATGAACTGAACATTGTGTGTTGAGAGACAATCCAAAATGAGACACGCTAAGCTATAAATGCCTAAAAGGCTTACCTTTTAGGCATTTATAGCTTAGCGTGTCTCATTTTGGATTGTCTCATTGAGGAGTCAAAATCATAACCCTTAGGTTATGATTTTGACTCCTGGATAATTGATAGGCAAAAGGTAGGTAACGCATATGGTACGCTTGGTAATTCCCATTGGAGACCCATTACCATCAGGTAGGTTACCAGTGCGTCCTACCTGTATGACCTACGGTGCCGAGACGTGGACACTCACAATACGGCTGGATCATCAGTTCAAAGTTGCTCAGCGAGCTATGGAAAAGGCTATGCTCGGAGTCTCTCTAAAAGATCGAATCAGAACGAGGTGATCGAGCAGAGAACCAAAGTAGTCGACATAGCTCACAGAATAAGTAAGCTGAAGTGGCAATAGGCCGGCAATATAAGTCGTAGAACCGATGACCGTTGGGGTAAACGTGTTCTTGAGTGGAGGCCGCGAACTGGTAAACGTAAGGTAGGACGCCCTCAGGCTAGCTGGAGCGACGACCTTCGCAGGGTGGCTATGGTAGCAGCTGGATAAAAGTTGCCGGAAATCGAACCAAATGGCGTGCAATTGGAGAGGCCTATGTCCAGCAGTGGACTGCTATAGGCTGATGATGATGATGATGAGGTTGCCAGTCAAAGGCATCAAAAATCATAATCACTCTCCTCCAAGTCTTGAGGTAACTTCTAATAGTTCATGTCAGAACGAAATCATCAGGTCGAATTACTACGATTAACTACAGCTCAATTTATTTTTCGTACCTGAAAACAAATTTTATCTTGCTCACTATTGTAACTAAACTCAAAAGCCTCTTTGACCCCAGTCGTAGTAGCATTTTTTTATTTTTTTTTGTCAATAGGCTTGCGCTTGACCACTATCTCACCTTATGGTAAGCGATGATGTGGTCGACGGTGAAGCACGCTTGCCTAGAAAAAACCCATTCACTCTTGACTTAAAGACCCTTTTTTTTTTTTTTTTGGGTGGGAAATCATCCAATGACTTCTCCCGCTCTGGGTGAAGCGGGAGGGCGTGTCAGACTTTTACTGACTAAAACCCACCCGTGTTCCTTCAGTTGCTTGAGCCAGGGCCGCGGTAACTATTTTCAAATTTATCCGCGACCCAGACAGGTGACTTAAAGACCCCTAGATTGTAGCTATCGGGAAACACAGACTCCGGCAGGGCAGTCCACTCTTTAGCTGTACGCATAATAAAAGTGTCCCTAAAACGTTTTTCAGCATTTGCTCTAAAATTTCCGAGTGAAACAGTATCCAAATGTATGCAAAATAGTCTCGCATTTAAATTAAATGTTCATAAAGAACTTTCCAGTAATTTCTCACAGTAGTGTATTAAGGAAACAAAGCATCAAATTGACCTATTATTCACATAAACTAAGCTGTCATAAAACGAATTAAAACCTAGAAAGTTTGCAGCGAAGCGAAACTAAACGAGTTAAGATAATTCAATTTAATTGAACTGCAATGTTCCGTAGAAATTGCAAATCATGTCCCTTGTAGTATTCGATTTCCATGATACTAGGAAATGCAGAAAACTTATGTGTTAATAGCTTCCTAGCGTCAGTAATCGATGTAACTTGGAGTGGCGGCGAACATTAGAGAACTGGCTGGCTATTTCTGACAAAGGAAGACGTAGTCTGTTTTGGTCTGGAGGAGAATTCTTCAGTAAAAAAGCACCTGAGGTGACCAGTCTAATTTAGCTACATTTTTGCGGAGAGAGACATGTTTGCTGCGTATTCGCCCCAGTTTTACGATAAAATTTAAATTTAAAAATATAATTTCTTTTTCTTCCAACTATGCTTTAATTGCATCACAATCACACTAAAAACTCAGTACAAAGCGAGTCTTTAATGCTCTAGAGCAATAAAAATGTATGAAATTTCATTATTGCACTGTTTTTTTTTAATCGCACCAAAAGTTGCCAATCTCAATGGATTAGCTCTATTCAGCCAGCCGATATCAATACTTTTTTTTTTACGTACGTATTATTCATTTCTATCTTACTTGTTCCAAATTTAAAAAATGATTGCTGCTAACTCTGATTTCAAAATGAAAGAAATTTAAAAAAGTGATTTATCTACTATTCCTATATATATAATAGTTGAAAGAAAAGCAGATTATGCACCTCGCCTTAAGTAATTTATATTGCCCTCGTGCCTGTTAGATTAGAATAAATCAAGCACTCGGTGCAATAATAAATTACTTTGTGCTCGATGCAATAATCTACTATATTTTCTTAAAGTGAGCCGAAAAATTGGAGCAAATGCGAAATACATCAGTTTTCTTCACATGGGAAGCGATAGATAAAATTTCTTTTAGTGATTTGGGAGTTGCCAACATCCTCGTGGGCTTCGATAGGCCGAGCTGATTAAAATACATAATGTGCCTGGCAAAGTTGATATATTAGTCATATGTTATTGTTATAATACGATTCAAATTCTCGTAGTTGCTTAAAAATAAATTGTAGTTCTAAAAACAAAAAAACACGCTTTATTGGTAAGGATAATGGGACAAACTGTTTAAATTATTGCATTGTCATCGGTCCTTGATAAGTGTGCAAAGTTTCAAATCAATCCAACGTTTTGAAGTGGGTGAAAATCACGTTCAAAGATTCCGTTACATTGATACATTGTTACATTGATACATAGATACATACATACAAAGCTAATAAAAGCGTGTTAAAAACTGAGAAAACCAACAACATCATACGTTCCGTCCTCGACGTCGAGGCCCGCCGCGACGTCCCTGTAATGATGTTCAAGCCAGCCCGCGCAATTCTGAGCCGTAGTTAAATAATTCGTTAAAAAAAAAAGCTTCTTGTCCGTTCTTCTCCACGTAGGTAACCGAACGGATGGTAGAGTCACTTAATCATGATCCAGCCCTAGTTGTCCTCCCAGCGACGCCCTGAGTCGAGGTTTGACCCTCAGCGTGAGCTTTTTTTGCCTGGCTGGAGGCTCTTGTTTAGTCTCCACAGGATCGCCCGTTAAGCAATAGCCAGTACCGTTAAGCTTGTTGTAATCTACTTATGCTTTAAAACCCAGATCGTTTATATTTTCGCCTTCGCTTAGCCCATAGTGCAGCTAAGCCGTAAATATGGTTAAGTATGGACAATTTAGCGAATTAACGGTCTATGCATGACATCTAATTGTGCGATACGCTTCCCATTCTCCATGTTGTTTTCCAATGAAAGTACAATTTCACTTGATTAGTGGCCTGTAATGTTGTAATGATGTGGTACGGTTGGGTCTGTTAGTTCGTGTTTGTGTGCTACGTAAGTTAAGGTAAAGTAATACGACACAGAATTATCTAGTTAGTGGTTATTTCTATACTTTGGTTTTTAAGTTCTTGATAAAATAATAAATAAATGTTTGCAAGTAGGGTTAAAACAGGATAGTTGTCCCAGGGGTATATTTGCCCCGAAAGTAATTAATCTTGTTTTGCGGATAAATCGCTTGCTATTTTATTATACTATCGAAAGATTCTCCAACTATCACTAAGTTGACCGTGTCTCGTGTCTCTGTGCGATTGCATGGGAAGGCAAAATGCGATCAAAATTTTTGCGGGATAGATGTTGTGCTGCCCTGTTTCTTGGCGATCTGAACGACATTTGCATGGATTAGGCAGCTATTCCCTATGTGGAATAGATGTCCCAAAATATTCCGGTCCTACTTTACTACTTTGGAAAAATTAAAGATAATGTTTTATACTTTTCATTAATTTCTAGATAAAAACCAAAAGTCTCGACCAGTATTTCAAATAGCTTTTTGTACTAAGAGATTTAAAGCGATTTCAAAAAGTGTGGCAACTATCTGGCTTTTACAATAATACGAGTATTTCCCGCAACAAAAAGGCAATCTACACACGAAACAAACTGTCAAACTCCAGACGGCGGCGACAACATCGATACAACTTTGAGCATAAAAACAATATCAGCATCAGTAAGTATAGTCTGCCAGTGTTTTGTAGCTCTGTGAATAGTTCGCACGCCTGTCTACACGCGTTCAGTTGATGAAACAACGAGGAAATTAATTTGCTGAAAGAAAAATACGTTACAGATGTTCATTTGTTTTTAATTGCGAATCGATAACTCCACTAGATTTTCAGATTCGGATCTTCCCTCCGGTTTTATGAATTAAGAATTGGAGTATTTGTCAAATTTTACTTAAACCTGAAAACCTGTCAAACTTTGACATTCGAGTATCGATTTACACTCCTCAATTAACTTTATTATATTATATAAAACTGCATTACCACTGACTCACTGACTCACTGACTCACTGACATAATTGTTCTCCCAGATGGTGGATGGGGAGGTGGGTATATTTTGACAGATTCGTAAACAAGTAACTCCCGTGAGTATGGGAAAAGTCCCAAACCTCCCCTTTTCCTCCCCCCTCCTCCCCCCCTCTATCGTATCTCGGAAACTAAGGTACCCGTAGAATGTTTTTTTTAAGGATTCGTTTAGAGGAGCCTGGGAAAAGTAAAAACCATTTTTCAAAAATGACCCCCTCGCCCCCCTTCTCCCCCCCTTTAAGCGGATCTCGGCAGTTGAGAGACTTGGAACATTTCTTTTTTCAGATTCATATAAAGGGGCAATGCTTTAGTCACAAACAAACCATTTTTCAAAGTTGACCCCCTTGCCCCCCTTCTCCCCCCTCCCCCCCCGTTTTGGCTAATCTTTTTTTTTTGTTTTTTTTACGGAATCGTTTAGAGGAGGCTCGGAAAAGTAAAAAGCATTTTTCAAAGTTGACCCCCTCGCCCCCCTTCTCCCCCCCTTTAAGCAGATCTCGGAAGTTGAGAGACTTGGAACATTTCTTTTTTCAGATTCATATAAAGGGGCAATGCTATAGTCACAAAAAAACCATTTATCAAAGTTGACCCCCTTGCCGCCCATCTCCCCCCTTCCCCCCCCCCGTTTTGGCGAATCTTTTATTTGTTTCTTTTACGGATTCAGCGTAGGGATCCCGAGTGGAGCGAACCTACGAGACCGAGTGCAGCGCAGGGGGGAGGTGGCGAGCGAAGCGAGCCAGCGACCTCCGTAGCGTAACGAAGGTTGAGTGGGTGAAGCGAAACTCAGTGCCTGGCGACGACAAGCAAACATTAGGGTTTATGTTTTTTGGAACAAAGTGTAGGGTAGGTGTAGGGTAGGTGTAGGGTAGGTGTAGGGTAGGTGTAGGGTAGGTGTAGGGTAGGTGTAGGGTAGGTGTAGGGTAGGTGTAGGGTAGGTGTAGGGTAGGTGTAGGGTAGGTGTAGGGTAGGTGTAGGGTAGGTGTAGGGTAGGTGTAGGGTAGGTGTAGGGTAGGTGTAGGGTAGGTGTAGGGTAGGTGTAGGGTAGGTGTAGGGTAGGTGTAGGGTAGGTGTAGGGTAGGTGTAGGGTAGGTGTAGGGTAGGTGTAGGGTAGGTGTAGGGTAGGTGTAGGGTAGGTGTAGGGTAGGTGTAGGGTAGGTGTAGGGTAGGTGTAGGGTAGGTGTAGGGTAGGTGTAGGGTAGGTGTAGGGTAGGTGTAGGGTAGGTGTAGGGTAGGTGTAGGGTAGGTGTAGGGTAGGTGTAGGGTAGGTGTAGGGTAGGTGTAGGGTAGGTGTAGGGTAGGTGTAGGGTAGGTGTAGGGTAGGTGTAGGGTAGGTGTAGGGTAGGTGTAGGGTAGGTGTAGGGTAGGTGTAGGGTAGGTGTAGGGTAGGTGTAGGGTAGGTGTAGGGTAGGTGTAGGGTAGGTGTAGGGTAGGTGTAGGGTAGGTGTAGGGTAGGTGTAGGGTAGGTGTAGGGTAGGTGTAGGGTAGGTGTAGGGTAGGTGTAGGGTAGGTGTAGGGTAGGTGTAGGGTAGGTGTAGGGTAGGTGTAGGGTAGGTGTAGGGTAGGTGTAGGGTAAGTTAAGGAATACTTCTCAAAAACACGACGAAACCGCGAGCTGCTTGCAGCTCGCGCACCAAGCAAATACTAGTTATACTATATAAAACTGCATTACCACTCACTCACTGACTCACTCATTGACATAATTGTTCTCCCAGATGGTGGATGGGGAGGTGGGTATATTTTGACAGATTCGTAAACAAGTAACTCCCGTGAGTATGGGAAAAGTCCCAAACCTCCCCTTTTCCTCCCCCCTCCTCCCCCCCTCTATCGTATCTCGGAAACTAAGGTACCCGTAGAATGTTTTTTTTACGGATTCGTTTAGAGGAGGCTCGGAAAAGTAAAAAGCATTTTTCAAAGTTGACCCCCTCGCCCCCCTTCTCCCCCCCTTTAAGCGGATCTCGAAAGTTGGAACATTTCTTTTTTCAGATTCATATAAAGGGGCAATGCTGTAGTCACAAACGAACCAGTTTTCAAAGTTGACCCCCTTGCCCCCCTTCTCCCCCCCCCCCCCCCCCCCGTTTTGGCGAATTTTTTTTTCAGTATTTTTTACGGATTCGTTTAGAGGAGGCTCGGAAAAGTAAAAAGCATTTTTCAAAGTTGACCCCCTCGCCCCCCTTCTCCCCCCCTTTAAGCGGATCTCGAAAGTTGGAACATTTGGAACATTTCTTTTTTCAGATTCATATAAAGGGGCAATGCTTTAGTCACAAACGAACCAGTTTTCAAAGTTGACCCCCTTGCCCCCCTTCTCCCCCCTCCCCCCCCCGGTTTTGGAGAATCTTTTTTTTGTTTTTTTTACGGATTCGTTTAGAGGAGGCTCGGAAAAGTAAAAACCATTTTTCAAAGTTGACCCCCTCGCCCCCCTTCTCCCCCCCTTTAAGTGGATCTCGGAAGTTGAGAGACTTGGAACATTTATTTTTTCAGATTCATATAAAGGGGCAATGCTATAGTCACAAACTAACCATTTTTCAAAGTTGACCCCCTTGCCCCCCTTCTCCCCCTCCCCCCCCCCGTTTTGGCGAATCTTTTTTTCGTGTTTTTTTTATGGATTCGTTTAGAGGTGGCTCGGAAAAGTAAAAACCATTTTTCAAAGTTGACCCCCTCGCCCCCCTTCTCCCCCCCTTTAAGTGGATCTCGGAAGTTGAGAGACTTGGAACATTTATTTTTTCAGATTCATATAAAGGGGCAATGCTATAGTCACAAACTAACCATTTTTCAAAGTTGACCCCCTTGCCCCCCTTCTCCCCCTCCCCCCCCCCGTTTTGGCGAATCTTTTTTTCGTGTTTTTTATATGGATTCGTTTAGAGGTGGCTCGGAAAAGTAAAAACCATTTTTCAAAGTTGACCCCCTCGCCCCCCTTCTCCCCCCCTTTAAGCGGATCTCGAAAGTTGAGAGACTTGGAACTTTTCTTTTTTCAGATTCATATAAAGGGGCCATGCTATAGTCACAAACAAACCATTTTTTCAAAGTTGACCCCCTTGCCCCCTTCTCCCCCCTCCCCCCCCCCGTTTTGGCGAATCTTTTTTTTTGTTTTTTTTACGGATTCGTTTAGAGGAGGCTCGGCAAAGTAAAAACCATTTTTCATAGCTGACCCCCTCGCCCCCCTTCTCACCCCCTTTAAGCGGATCTCGGTAGTTGAGAGACTTGGAACATTTCTTTTTTCAGATTCATATAAAGGGGCAATGCTTGAGTCGGAATCATTTTTCAAAACTCCCCACTCTCCCTCACGTCATCCCTCCTCTCCCCAACCTCCCCTACCTAATATCGGCCTAATATCGGTCGTCGAAACCTGTCCGGTGGGAGTGGACCAGGCAGCGTAGGGACCCCAAATGGAGCGAACCTACGAGACCGAGTGCAGCGCAGGGGGGAGGTGGCGAGCGAAGCGAGCCGGCGACCTCCGTAGCGTAACGAAGGTTGAGTGGGTGAAGCGAAACTCAGTGCCTGGCAACGAATGCAAACATTAGGGTTATGTTTTTTGGAACAAAGTGTAGGGTAGGTGTAGGGTAGGTGTAGGGTAGGTTTAGGGTAGGTGTAGGGTAGGTGTAGGGTAGGTGTAGGGTAGGTGTAGGGTAGGTGTAGGGTAGGTGTAGGGTAGGTGTAGGGTAGGTTTAGGGTAGGTGTAGGGTAGGTGTAGGGACAACAACACGCGAGCTGCTTGCAGCTCGCGCACCAAGCAAATACTAGTTATACTATATAAAACTGCATTACCACTGACTGACTCACTGACTGACTCACTCATTGACATAATTGTTCTCCCAGATGGTGGAGGGGGAGGTGGGTATATTTTGACAGATTCGTAAACAAGTAACTCCCGTGAGTATGGGAAAAGTGCCAAACCTCCCCTTTTCCCCCCCCCTCCTCCCCCCCTCTATCGTATCTCGGAAACTAAGGTACCCGTATTTTTTGTTTTTTACGGATTCGTTTAGAGGAGGCTCGCAAAAGTAAAAACCTTTTTCAAAGTTGACCCCCTCGCCCCCCTTTTCCCCCCCTTTAAGCGGATCTCGGAAGTTGAGAGACTTGGAACATTTCTTTTTTCAGATTCATATAAAGGGGCAATGCTTTAGTCACAAACAAACCATTTTTCAAAGTTGAACCCTTTGCCCCCCTTTTTCCCCCCCCCCCCCCCCCGTTTTGGCGAATCATTTTTTTTCAGTTTTTTTTACGGATTCGTTTAGAGGAGGCTCGGAAAAGTAAAAACCATTTTTCAAAGATGACCCCCTCGCCCCCCTTCTCCCCCCCTTTAATCGGATCTCGGAAGTTGAGAGACTTGGAACATTTCTTTTTTCAGATTCATATAAAGGGGATATGCTTGAGTCGGAATAATTTTTCAAAACTCCCCACTCTCCCTACCTTCATCCCTCCTCTCCCCAACCTCCCCTACCTAATATCGGTCATCGAAACCTGTCCGGTGGGAGTGGACCAGGCAGCGTAGGGACCCCGAATGGAGCGAATCTACGAGACCAAGTGCAGCGCAGGGGGGAGGTGGCGAGCGAAGCGAGCCGGCGACCTCCGTAGCGTAACGAAGGTTGAGTGGGTGAAGCGATACTCAGTGCCTGGCGACGACAAGCAAACATTAGGGTAATGTTTTTTGGAACAAAGTGTATGGTAGGTGTAGGATAGGTGTAGGGTAGGTGTAGGGTAGGTGTAGGGTAGGTATAGGGTAGGTGTAGGGTAGGTGTAGGGTAGGTGTAGGGTAGGTGTAGGGTAGGTGTAGGGTAGGTGTAGGGTAGGTGTAGGGTAGGTGTAATGTAGGTGTAGGGTCGGTGTAGGGACAACAACACGCGAGCTGCTTGCAGCTCGCGCACCAAGCAAATACTAGTTATAATATATAAAGCTGGATTACCACTCACTCACTGACTGACTCACTGACTCATTGACATAATTGTTCTCCCAGATGGTGGAGGGGAAGGTAGGTATATTTTGACAGATTCGTAAACAAGTAACTCCCGTGAGTATGGGAAAAGTCCCAAACCTCCCCTTTTCCCCCCCCCTCCTCCCCCCTCTATCGTATCTCGGAAACTAAGGTACCCGTATTTTTTTTTTTTTACGGATTCGTTTAGAGGAGGCTCGGAAAAGTAAAAACCATTTTTAAAAAATGACCCCCTCGCCCCCCTTCTCCCCCCCCTTTAAGCGGATCTCGGAAGTTGAGAGACTTGGAACATTTCTTTTTTCAGATTGATATAAAGGGGCAATGCTATAGTCACAAACAAACCATTTTTCAAAGTTGACCCCCTTGCCCCCCTTCTCCCCCCTACCTCCCCCGTCTTGGCGAATCATTTTTTTTTGTTTTTTTTACGGATTCGTTTAGAGGAGGCTCGGTAAAGTAAAAACCATTTTTCAAAGTTGACCCCCTCGCCCCCCCCCTTTAAGCGGATCTCGGAAGTTGAGAGACTTGGAACATTTCTTTTTGCAGATTCATATAAAGGGGCAATGCTTGAGTCGGAATCATTTTTCAAAACTCCCCACTCTCCCTCCCTTCATCCCTCCTCTCCCCAACCTCCCCTACCTAATATCGGTCGTCGAAACCTGTATGGTGGGAGTAGACCAGGCAGCGTAGGGACCCCGAATGGAGCGAACCTACGAGACCGAGTGCAGCGCAGGGGGGAGGTGGCGAGCGAAGCGAGCCGGCGACCTCCGTAGCGTAACGAAGGTTGAGTGGGTGAAGCGAAACTCAGTGCCAGGCGACGACAAGCAAACATTAGGGTTATGTTTTTTTGAACAAAGTGTAGGGTAGGTGTAGGGTAGGTGTAGGGTAGGTGTAGGGTAGGTTAAGGAATACTTCTCAAAAACACGACAAATCCGCGAGCTGCTTGCAGCTCGCGCACCAAGCAAATACTAGTTATATTATATAAAGCTGGATTACCACTCACTCACTCACTGACATAATTGTTCTCCCAGATGGTGGATGGGGAGGTGGGTATATTTTGACAGATTCGTAAACAAGTGACTCTCGCGAGTTTGGGAAAAGTCCCAAACCTCCCCTTTTCCTCCCCCCTCCTCCCCCCCTCTATCGTATCTCGGAAACTAAGGTACCCGTAGTATGTTTTTTTTACGGATTCGTTTAGAAGAGGCTCGGAAAAGCAAAAACCATTTTTCAAATTTGACCCCCTCGCCCCCCTTCTCCCCCCCTTTAAGCGGATCTCGGAAGTTGAGAGACTTGGAACATTTCTTTTTTCAGATTCATATAGAGGGGCAATGCTTTAGTCACAAACGAACCAGTTTTCAAAGTTGACCCCCTTGGCCCCCTTCACCCCCCTCCCCCCCGTTTTGGCTAATCTTTTTTTTTTGTTTTTTTTACGGAATCGTTTAGAGGAGGCTCAGAAAAGTAAAAACCATTTTTCAAAGTTGACCCCCTCGCCCCCCTTCTCACCCCCTTTCAGCGATTCTCGGAAGTTGAGAGACTTGGAACATTTCTTTTTTCAGATTCATATAAAGGGGCAATGCTATAGTCACAAACAAAGCATTTTTCAAAGTTGACCCCCTCGCCCCCCCTTTCCCCCCCCGTTTTGGCGAATCTTTTTTTTTTGTTTTTTTTACGGATTCAGCGTAGGGATCTCGGGTGAAGCGAAACTCAGAGCCTGGCGACGAATGCAAACATTAGGGTTATGTTTTTTAGGGTAGGTGTAGGGTAGGTGTAGGGTAGGTGTAGGGTAGGTGTAGGGTAGGTGTAGGGTAGGTGTAGGGTAGGTGTAGGGTAGGTGTAGGGTAGGTGTAGGGTAGGTGTAGGGTAGGTGTAGGGTAGGTGTAGGGTAGGTGTAGGGTAGGTGTAGGGTAGGTGTAGGGTAGGTGTAGGGTAGGTGTAGGGTAGGTGTAGGGTAGGTGTAGGGTAGGTGTAGGGTAGGTGTAGGGTAGGTGTAGGGTAGGTGTAGGGTAGGTGTAGGGTAGGTGTAGGGTAGGTGTAGGGTAGGTGTAGGGTAGGTGTAGGGTAGGTGTAGGGTAGGTGTAGGGTAGGTGTAGGGTAGGTGTAGGGTAGGTGTAGGGTAGGTGTAGGGTAGGTGTAGGGTAGGTGTAGGGTAGGTGTAGGGTAGGTGTAGGGTAGGTGTAGGGTAGGTGTAGGGTAGGTGTAGGGTAGGTGTAGGGTAGGTGTAGGGTAGGTGTAGGGTAGGTGTAGGGTAGGTGTAGGGTAGGTGTAGGGTAGGTGTAGGGTAGGTGTAGGGTAGGTGTAGGGTAGGTGTAGGGTAGGTGTAGGGTAGGTGTAGGGTAGGTGTAGGGTAGGTGTAGGGTAGGTGTAGGGTAGGTGTAGGGTAGGTGTAGGGTAGGTGTAGGGTAGGTGTAGGGTAGGTGTAGGGTAGGTGTAGGGTAGGTGTAGGGTAGGTGTAGGGTAGGTGTAGGGTAGGTGTAGGGTAGGTGTAGGGTAGGTGTAGGGTAGGTGTAGGGTAGGTGTAGGGTAGGTGTAGGGTAGGTGTAGGGTAGGTGTAGGGTAGGTGTAGGGTAGGTGTAGGGTAGGTGTAGGGTAGGTGTAGGGTAGGTGTAGGGTAGGTGTAGGGTAGGTGTAGGGTAGGTGTAGGGTAGGTGTAGGGTAGGTGTAGGGTAGGTGTAGGGTAGGTGTAGGGTAGGTGTAGGGTAGGTGTAGGGTAGGTGTAGGGTAGGTGTAGGGTAGGTGTAGGGTAGGTGTAGGGTAGGTGTAGGGTAGGTGTAGGGTAGGTGTAGGGTAGGTGTAGGGTAGGTGTAGGGTAGGTGTAGGGTAGGTGTAGGGTAGGTGTAGGGTAGGTGTAGGGTAGGTGTAGGGTAGGTGTAGGGTAGGTGTAGGGTAGGTGTAGGGTAGGTGTAGGGTAGGTGTAGGGTAGGTGTAGGGTAGGTGTAGGGTAGGTGTAGGGTAGGTGTAGGGTAGGTGTAGGGTAGGTGTAGGGTAGGTGTAGGGTAGGTGTAGGGTAGGTGTAGGGTAGGTGTAGGGTAGGTGTAGGGTAGGTGTAGGGTAGGTGTAGGGTAGGTGTAGGGTAGGTGTAGGGACAACAACACGCGGGTGTAGGGACAACAACACGCGAGCTGCTTGCAGCTCGCGCACCAAGCAAATACTAGTTTTTTATATATTATTATATTTTTTTATATATATTATTAAAACTACTCAATTCAGGAACCGATCCTACGATGAATGTTGTAACTTTTTGATTTCCTTATTCCCAATACTTTGATTTTAAATTTCTCCAAGAAATTCCTAGGCTCTACGTTCAAAGCCCGGGAATGCATTTGGAATATGACCAGGTGGCAAATCCGCTACCTGCTTGGGGCCTTTACTGGAACCACTTTGGAACCAACGACATGCTCATGAACATGGATCTAACCGTGTCACCCATGTGCAGGTTGTGTGGGGAACATACGGAACGCATGGAGCACCTTCTGTGCACATGCGATGCACTGGCTGGTAAGCGAATGAGTCTCCTAGGGGTTGGATATCCAAAACCAGAAGACTATAGGCTAATATCGAGATTGGGGAGGAGTAAGTTATCTAGGGGACCACAATAGATCCCAATGGGTCGAAGTGTCCAAGTTACTTCGCGGTCCCTCCACAAGATAAGATAAGAATACTTTGATACTTCATAGTTATAAGCTGACATAAAATACATCTCAACATCATAATATTCCCCACAACACACGACAGACAGTGTCAAACTCCAGACAGCGAACACATCGATACTCAGCTGCAGCCTACAACTGGGATACAATACAACATAAAGACAAAACAATATCAGCATCGGTAAGTACAGTCTGGCAGCGTTCTGTACCTCTGTGATTAGTTCGCACGCCTGTCTACACGTCTAGTTGATGAAACAACGAGGAAATATATGTGCTGGAAGCATCGACTGTGTGGTCGAAGCTGGAAGAGATTCATAGTTTTATGTTCATTTATTTGTAACTAGCTGTTCCACGCGGCTTCGCTCCCGTGGAGCACCCCACAGGACCCGTTTTCGGGATTAAAAAATAGCTTATGTTACTCGGGAATAATGTAGCTTTCAATAGGTGAAAGATTTTTTTAAATCGGTCCAGTAGTTTCAGAGCCTATTCGGTACAAACAAACAAACAAAAAAATCTTTCCTCTTTATAATATTAAGTATAGAAGTATAGATTGTGGATCAATCATTTTACTAAGATTTTGAGATTATGAGAATACGGTAACTATTAAAAAAATATATATAACTATTCCCAAGGAATACTAGATACTAAAAGCATATACTTAGTAGACATATGCTGCCCAGTGATACTCTACAGAAACGCGTTGTCAACAAGAGGCAAACTATCAAACATTGATACAAAATAAAAATAAACCGGCCAAGTGCGAGTCGGAGTCGCGCACGAAGGGTTCCGCACCATTATCCCAAAAAAACGGCAAAATAATCACGTTTGTTGTATGGTAGCCCCACTTAATTTTTTTATGCTGTTTTTAGTATTTTTGTTATAGCGGCAACAGAAATACATCATCTGTAAAAATATCAACTGTCTAGCTATCACGGTTCATGAGATACAGCCTGGTGACAGACGGACAAGACAGACGGATCGCGGAGTCTCAGTAATGGGGTCCCGATTTATTATTTGGGTACGGAACGCTAAAAAGCAATCTTAGCATCAGTAAATATAGTCTGACAGTATTTTGTAGCTCTGTGATTAGTTCGCACATCTGTCTACACGTTTAGTTGATGAAAGAACGAGCCAATAGGTATCTATGCTGGAAGAAAAATATTGAAGTTGTGTCCAGTTCTTGTTTGAGGTCCAACAAGTAACTAAATGGATTAATTTATATATAAACATACATGATTAAATTACAATTATGAATAAATAAAGACATGAATTGAAGGTACTTTGATGTACCTATTTTCGTGGTATTGTTTTTAAAAAACGTTAAACCGAAGGTTTTATGATACATGATTCGTATTGTCTTGAATTACACACGTGATCCAGTACATTGTTTTTGGAACAAATTTCCTAATTTATTTCTCTCAGCAATGTGAAATGCATGGTCCAGACCTGTCCACCGTGGGGTTACCAGCTACAATCTCTTCAGCAGAGTTAAAAAGTTAGCTATATATTATGTAATGCTGTCTCTTCCAGTACCCAAGTCTCTACATCTTCGCACTAGACTATCAGCTTTTTACCGGAGCGCTTCTATTTAAGAGCTTCAAGGTATATTTACTCAGGTGGTCTCAGATAATGACGGTGCTCATCTGGTTGATACAACCCAGTTTTCTCAGACGATACTTTTTTTTTTTTAAAGTCAAGAAAATTGTGTTGCGTATTTTCCCGGTTAACACTTATTTTTGTGTATTTAAAGTAGTGGACAGTTTAAAAAATATTTTGGGATAGTTTTTAGGGTTCTGTACCCAAAGGGTAAAAACGGAAACCTATTTATTAATAGGTTTTTACTCCACGATCCATCTGTCTGTCACCAGGCAGTATCTCATGAACCGTGATGGCTAGACAGTTGAAATTTTCACAGATGATTTATTTCTGTTGCCGCTATAACAACAAATACTAAAAACAGAATAAAATAAATATTTAAATGGGGCTACCATACAACAAACGTGCTTTTTGCCGATTTTTGCGATAGTGGTACGGAACCCTTCGTGCGCGAGTGCGACTCGCACTTGGCCAGTTTTTTTATATGTTCGATATTTTTAGGGCACGTATTTAAAGACTTTCTGGTGATCAGTTTATTTAATTAGTAACTTTACGTAGTTTTGAGTACCTAATCACAGTATTAACAAAAAATAAAATAAATCTTTCTTGAAGTATATTCATGCCACTCTGATTCATTTTAAAAACCAGAATTGATTGTTACCAAATAAACGCCCGCACAATTTAAAGCCGAAAGACTTATACTCACATACGAACCTTCCTCAACAATAACTCAAACAAGATTGTTTTACAAAGGTCGTTTTTTTAATAAAAATTCCTTCAGGCCATGTACGGAAAATATTTATGTCTTTGATATAAGGAGGAGGGGTTCCCTCTTCCGAACCGTTCAACTCTCTCTTCCAATAAAAGTCTTATTGACAGATAGATCGGTGTTTACGATATGTTGGAACGTAGGGCCTTGAGAAAAACGTTTTATTGTCTTTAAGGAAGGCTTGTAGTTCAGGGTAGAGTGGAAGGAACGAGAGCGTGCGGCAGTTCGCCCAAGCGATGCACCGAGTAGGTGGCCCATTGCATGAGAACACGAATAACATTCGACAGAAAGGGAAGGCGTCGCATCGTTAAGCGAATTATGGCAGCCCGAAATCTCACTGCAACATAATGACAACAGCTCTGCCAAAAGTGTATCGACAAAAGAGACGAACACGAGATCTTTAAGGGGACAAAACGATCACAATCATACAGGTCTTGCCTCTGAAATCGAATGCCATGAACTCGAGTCGGGACTAATATCATTCAACTGCTACCAGCTAAACATGTAAAGATCGTTGCTCCACTGCTATCTGCATGAGTACGTGTGTAGAAGAAATACGGAGAAATAAAAAGAAACCAGCCCATTGCGTCTCGGACTTTGCACATTTAGGGTTCCACACCAATGAAAAAATCTGATTTATCAATATATTGATATTTGTTAGTAAAGTATACGTAATAAGAAACATTATCACTAAATTTCAAGTTCGTAGGTCAATGGGAAGTTAAAAAATCGTGTGACAGACGACGGACAGACAGACACGTCAGTGACAGCAATAAGGCTCCGTTTGGACACTTTGGGTACGGAACCCTAAAAATACATTTACACGACAAACAGCAAAATTTTATCTCAATCGAACACTGGGAAGAGTGTGTTTTTAACTGATGGGCTTATGTGGTTTACGCTTGAGTTGTGAAGTAATTTGTTAAGAGGATTAAATTATAGCTGATTTAAGCTCAACGTAACCAAAAACCCCATTTTTCATTTCCTCTGTCAGATAAAATTAACAACCAATTTACTTCCCAAATTGTAATTCAGTTACAAACAAAAGTATTTTCATTAGAAAAAGCCTTACAAAACCTCACCGGTAATTATTTACCAGCGAAAGCTTTCAATTTCATTAATTAATTTATTTCTTCGTTCGCTCGTACAAAAGCCATCAATGGAAAGATTTACATCACCGCTCTTACTTTTCATTTTTAATGGTCCCCGCTTTTTTTATGGCCCCAAACTTAAGTGCTTGGATTCTAGTAAAGTTATGTCAGAAATAAACGTTTTGTAGTAATACCTACGATCATAAAATGTGATTCTTTCATCACTTTCACCTTTATCCAGAATTTTGAGTGCATTTAGAAGATGATTCTTTATATCTTAAAGGGAGTAATAATCATAAATTTTGATAAGTTTCTGTTGAATTGTTTTTGGAATTTAGGTAATATTTTTGTTTCGTAATGCTTCTGGAATTTGTATGAACGTACAATCCCTGTCACGTTAAATCTTATTTTGTAATATTTTAGGCTTATCGCTTGATTTTACGTTACTAATTACTTAATTAGGTATGTTTTTGTTACTTTTTAGGGTTCTGTAGTCAACAAGGAACCCTTATACTCGTAGTTTCGCCATGTCCATCTGTCCGTCCATGGGCTCGTCCGTCCGCAGCTTAGCTCAGAGACTCTTAGTACGAGAAAGCTATAATTTGGCATTATATACATATTAATTCCGCCGACAAAGTGGTAAAATAAAAGGAAGATTTTTTTTTTTTTTTTTTTTATCACGTTTATTTCTATTTTGTAACAAGTTGGCTTTATCGCTTGATTTTATGTTACTAATTACTTAATTAGGTTTGTTTTTTGTTACTTTTTAGGGTTCTGTAGTCAACAAGGAACCTTTACAGTTTCGCCATGTCCGTCTGTCCGTCCATCGGCCCGTCCGTCCGCAGCTTAGCTCAGAGACTCTTAGTACTAGAAAGCTATAATTTGGCATGGATACACATTTTAATTCCGCCTACAAAGTGGTAAAATAAAATGAAGAAAGATTTTTTTTTTTTTTATCACGTTAATTCCTATTTTGTAACAAGTTGGCTTTATCGCTTGATTTAATGTTACTAATTACTTAATTAGGTTTGTTTTTTGTTACTTTTTAGGGTTCTGTAGTCAACAAGGAACCTTTACAGTTTCGCTATGTCCGTCTGTCCGTCCATCGGCCCGTCCGTCCGCAGCTTAGCTCAGAGACTCTTAGTACTAGAAAGCTATAATTTGGCATGGATACACATATTAATTCCGCCGACAAAGTGGTAAAATAAAATGAAGAAATATTTTTTTTATATTTCCACCTATACACGAAAAGTGGGGATGTTTTTTTTCTCGTCTATCCCATGGGGTTAAAAAAAACTTCAAAGAAAAACAATTTTCGTCTTTATAAATTTGAATTACGATATCAACCTAAATTTCAAGTCGCCGTAGACTTTACAGCTGCTATAACAACATCAACCCAGAATTCTGCGACAATTCAGACAGCAATTAATCTAACTACAATATATCCACTAGATACCGTCGACGGTAATTCCATATTTACTTGTAATTACACCACCCAGTCTGAGATAAAACTAGAATATTTTATCGCAAATATTTTAACGACAGCTGAACAATTAGTACGGACAGGTATGATAAGAACTAGGGTAGTTACGCAGCTTCGACTCCGACTCCGATAAGTCGAAACTTCCAATTGATATTGCACCGCCGGTTCCGACTTAGGCTCCGACACTTTAAATCTGTCGTAAAGTCGAAGCAATGGAAATCGGCCGGTGGTATGCGTTCGGTAGCTGCGGATATTTTTATTTTGAACTAGCTTCTGCCCGCGGGTCCGCTCGCGTAAAAATTGTTTTATCATATAAAAACTATCTTAAGTCCCAGGGTCACCATACCACCTCCCCAGGCAGTTCTACCTATCCCCTGCGGCCGAAAAATGGTAGGTGGCGGTGCCATTGACATTGACCCGTCACAGGGGGACCAAGGGTGCCATACACGGCGTCGTCTGGCGCCCATGTGCTGATTTAGTCCCTGGGGTGGTCACGGCGTACAGTATGTTCTGGTGCGCCGGTGATGGGGGGTACTCCCCCAAGGAGGGTCCGGTGACGGACAGCCGCGGCGGGAATCCGGTAAGACTGGAAGCCGACCCCAATATAGTTGGGAAAAAGGCTAGGTAGATGATGATGATTATAGTTTTATTGATATTAAAGCCACTGACGGAATAATGTTTGTAATTCTGCCACCTCTACCACCTTCGATTACGAATCCGGTTCCGACTGCGAAAAATCAAATTTAAAAACTCCGACTTCGGTTCCGATAAAACCACCTCGGTTACAACCCTAATAAGAACTCTTAAATGGTATTTTGATGATCGTGTCTGGCATTCTGGTGGTTGGAACGTGCAATGAGCCGTTTCTAATGATCTCTTCATTGATCTATCTTATCTATTAGTGGAATACATAGAACAGATCAATCAGTATCTTTGAAGAGATGATTAATCAATTTAAGTGTTTGGTTTATAAGTGAGTAAGGATAGTGCTATTATATTGAGTTTGGGGAAAATTGCCGTGCCTTAGGTGGCGACAGGGGTGAGGGGGCGGTTTAGGACAATGGACAATGTCAATGGGTCATCACATCCATTGTCAATGGGTCATCCCGGGTTTTACTGGCGCCCCCCGCCTCTCCGTCCCACCGCTCACATACCTTAGGCGCGGCCAACTAGTTGCGCGCGCACTATAATACTTCAGATCTGTAAACATTTCAATGTGATCAAACTATCACACTTTATATGTTAAAAAGGCGAAAGTTTGTGAGTGTGTGTGGGTGTGTTTGTATATTTGTTACTTCTTCATGCTCGAATGACTGGACGGATCTGGATAAAATTTGTCACAGAGATAGATTATAGTCTGGAATAGCACATAGGATACTTTTTATCCCGGGAACATGTTCCCTTGGGATAATTTTCGACATTCACGCGGGCGAGCTCACCTTCGGTTTGCCGACGATTTAGTGGTTATGGCTGAGACCATGGAGGACCTCAGTACAATGCTCGATGACCTCAGTAGAGTTTCCGAAAGAGTGGGTAGTGTAGAGGCAAGCGTGCTACACCTTCGATCACATCATCGCTTACCATTAGGTGAGATAGTGGTCAAGCGCAAGCCTATCCACGATAAAAAAATTAAAAAAAACATGGACAAAACCAAGGTGATGTTGAATGTCCACTCCTATCAGGATCGGAGACTCTATACTCGAAGTTGTGGGCGACTATGTCTACTTGGGACAAACGATACAGTTGGGTGGGGCCAACTTCGAGAAAGCCGTCGAATCCGACTCGGCTGGGCAGCGTTCGGGAAGTTGCGCGGTATCTTCTCGTCCAACTTACCACAGTGTCTATGACCAGTGTGTGTTGCCAAAACATATGATAATCGAACTAGGTGTGGCCAGCGCGTTGAATAACAATCAGACCACGAAAAAGCCATTAAAACTATAATGCTAATAAATCAAAACAACGTATTTATATCACCTCTTCCCCACCTTTATCAAAACACTACACACAAAATCACAGTTTCACCACACAAAAGCTAGTTGTTTGTGAAATAACAAAAGTTTTAATGTAAATTTTCGACCACCCTCCTCAAAATAGTTCGTGTAACCGAGTTTTTGAACTTGCTCCGTGACGAGGGATAAAATGGAGGGCTGCTGCTGCTGCTAGAATGCCTATCTGACAAAATCGCATTTTGAGTTTAAGACGTAAAACAAAAAATCGCGAAATAGTAAAAATCGATGCTGTATATCTACTACAAAAAAAAAGTTTATTTAAAAAATCAAAAAACCCGACAGCTTAAAAAGCGAATTAAAAAGATGTAAACAAGAAGAAAATCATGCTGTGCAGTCGGAGGATACATGTTCGCGAGCTGGCTGACCAAAACCAGAAATTTACTTTTTTTATAACTTAAAACTTTTGTTATAACTTTTCAGTATTTTTTTTTCGAATTAGGTACATTTAAACATATAAGTATTACATATTTTTGAAAACACCTCTTAACACCCTTTATTTTGATACCCCACACGATGGGGTTGGAAGAAAAAAATATGGGCTCCCTCAATATGGCGCCCGAAATCCGCCATTTTTATATTCTCCCATTTTAACTAATTACTTACTAACTAATGATCAAAATCGGCCAACGCGTTTGGTCTCTAGAACGCCACATAGGAACAAACATACATACTACATTGACTGATAAACATATTACCCTCCTTCGGCAGTCGGATAAAAATTGATTGTGAGCTTTCGAATTTTACATTTTAAGTTTAAATCAATGACTTTATCTGTTGGTTAAAATCAATGACTTAACCTTATCATTCGTTTTTATTTTATCCCAAATCTATCGATAGTACAAAAACATTGTTTAGACATATCGATAGAGATTTTTTTGCGATGGCATCAAAAAAGTTAAATTGGTCAATTTTCAGATAGCGGCAGTTTAGTGCCTAGGACGGCAGAGGGACGTTATGAGATTTGGAAGCAATTTTTGAAGTTTGTCACTAGTTGTCGTCCTGTCGTGTTACAGGCGATGTATTGTTGGAATTTGTTGGCGAATTTCTATAGACTTTTGAATGAAGTTAGGAAATTTAGTATAGTGTGTTCACGTAGCTTTGTATCTTAAAAATATATTTGAAGATAAACTTTGCTTTTTTTGAGCATTATGAATTCTGTTCACTGAACGTATTTCTAAAAAAAAGTGCGCATTTAGTTAATAAGTACGAGCGTCCATTGACGGACTGCTTACAGCAATCAGAGTTGACAGCTTCAAGCGTTCGCGGTTGGACAATCTGCAATTTCCAAACGAAATTGACTTTCACAATACACGCCACGCTTTTGCATCCATACAAAAACTGCAGATTGCCTACTATCGGTAGTCGGCTCTTCACCGTTTTTAACACGAGCCAATTCCAACCATACTTCTTTGAGTCTGTGCACAGTTTTTTTGAATTTAACCTTTATTGTTCCACTGCTAGGCATTGACTTCCAACACCATAGCCAGCCTTTGAGCCGTGATGATTTGGATAATTTTTTGACGGATTGGCCGGAGAGGCCAAAGAACGCTGATTCTTTGGCCTATCCGGCCAATCCGTCAAAAAATTATCCAAATCATAACGCGTTACTTAGGCCCACCGTCGTTACGACGCCCGTCTTCAGGCACCCGCTGTCTGACAATCCTTGCCCATCGGCCCTGATGCATCCTGCAAGTGTTACTTGCCTAATCCTACTTTAGCCTTGCACCCTTATTCGCTGACATCGGCGATGTCTGTCTTGGAAAGTATAATATACGAATTTAATCGCACAGATTACTAAATAATAACAATAATAAAATTGATGTTCCTGAAGGACGGAAAGAACCATACCTTCTTTCCGTCCTTCAGGAACATCATCGGCAATGAGGCACTGGTCAAGTCAAAGCTCCAGAGCCTTGAACATCGTCGCCGAGTTGCCAGTTTGCCGGTTTTTTATCGATTACATTTCGGGGAGTGTGCGATGGAATTGCATGACTTGATTCCGCCCAGCCCGTTCCATCATCAGACTACCAGACGTACGGCGATGCGTCATCGGTACATGGTGGACATCCCACCCATACGCACAAAATGTTTTGGGGACACTTTTATTATGCGTACAGCTAAGGAGTGGAATTCCCTGCCGGAGTCTGTGTTTCCCGATAGCTACAATCTAGGGGTCTTTAAGTCAAGAGTGAATGGGTTTTTTTCTAGGCAAGCGTGCTTCACCGTCGACCACATCATCGCTTACCATCAGGTGAGATAGTGGTCAAGCGCAAGCCTATAGATAATAAAAAAAAACCTACCCCAAAGCCCAAACAATTGCTGAAACCTCTTTCTCACCAACAAAGCTCATAACTCACTAATAATATAAACTTATTATTGTTTTACTACATCATAACTATTGACGACTCCTGCTTTATTACCAAGTTATCGCACTGGCTTTAATACTCGGCCATATCAGAAGTGGGCCAACAAAAATATGTCTCACTGGGCATAAAGACTTGAATACTTTGTGCCCTTATTATATGTGGTGATAACAAAATATGTGGCTTTTGTGATTATCTTTTGTTTTATGAGTAATTTTTTTACGAGGGTCTGGGGGAAGAGTACTTTTGACGGATTTGTAGAGTTTTTAATGTGCTTTGTATGTTAGGCACACGGGCATTCTATATTATTTGTAGGACAAATTTACGTGTGTATGTAAAACCAATGCGACGATCAATTATAATTGGTCGTCCACCCGTCTTGCAGGGACCTTATCAGCTAAAAGAAGGGTAGAAGAGAAAGTGTAAAAGAGATAAATCCTACTGCTGTATAGTTCGCTATATTTGAGTGTTTTATAATTATAATTCTCATAGTGAAAAGATGGATGAAAAGAGATTGCATTTAGCAGAGATGAGAATGTTGAGATGGAAGTGCGGAGTGAAGAGAATGGATAAAGTGTGACATGAGTATATTAGAGGAAGTTTGAAAGTGGCGCCAGTGACAGAAAGGTTGAAAGGAAACCGTTTGTCCTGGTATGGTCATGTGTTGAGAAGGGATGAAGCGCATGTTACTAAAAGAGTTATGAATATAAATATGGAGGGCTGGAGAGGGAAAGAAAAGATGGATGGAATGTGAGAAGAGTGATTGACTTGAATTTGACTTGACATGAAAGAAAAGGGAGTCAGTGATAGCGTGACGGGCGCCAAGTCGTTAAGGGGAAAACACGTGTTGCACCAACTCCAACTAAAATGGGATAAGGGCAGGAAGATGAAGATGATAATTAACAATAGCTCTTGCAAAATAAATCAGCTGTAAATTTTATAATATGTACTAGCATACACACCGCACAACACACAGCTAACTATAGCTGTTGTGATTAAATCCACAGGGTCAATATCACCGAAGTGTTTAAAAGGGTAACAGCTGATTCAATTGCTTTTTAATAAACCTTTGTAATAAAAAGTACTAGTACTAGTGTTCATTCCCCTCTAGACGTATCCCACTTAGCTATTCACTACCTATCCACTATTTTACTCGCTTCATTCGATAATAATTCATAACTATTGTTTTCGATTTAACTTTAAATTACTGTTAAATAATTCATTTTCAGTTTCGGTTGTCTGAATAAAGTGTGTTTTCAATTTATTTTGCTGAGAACAGGTGTTTGAGTTGAATTTAATTTTCATTGTGGAAAAGCTTAGTTATTATGAATTTATTCTACTGCCAAATTTTGAAATTGAATTTGGCTGAGATGTATTGGTAACGAGAGAAGTATATTGTACAGTGTGCCAAAATTACTTCAGGTTCTGTCTCTATCGTAAAAGGTACCTATCTGCCATTAAATATATCTCCGGGTTTTTATAAACATTGTATGTTTTTATTAATTTGCGTGAGATTGTAAACTATCGAAGTTTGATGGCATTTATTGTATTTTTAATGAGCTGATGTGACTTTAATAATCTTGATGATATTAGTAACAGTATTTACAATAATCCGATGACAAATATTATATACAGAAATAAGATAGGTGTTAAAAACCAAAGAAAACGAGATGATACTTCCGTCTGGACCATGAGGTCAAAATAACTGGGTCGCGGTTATGAGGTCACGACCGTGACCTAGTTCCTTTGTCCTTCAGAAGTTCTTCATACTCCTTTAAGGGAAAACACACATTTATTTGCAGTGGCGTAGCTAATCCTATATCCAATTTAGTTGTTAACCGAATATAGCAAAACTCGAAAGGAAAGTTTTATTTATAAAGTCAAGATTTTTGAATCGGGCACCATTGTGTTTTATATCAGGAAAATTTTAGAGAGAGCAAAGGAAGCTAGAAAATTGGAGCATACCCACACGCAGGGAATAAACGGTCATCGTAATGAGTTAGTTTTAATCGTCTGAATACATCCACATTATAGCCCTCTTATCGATTAAAATTGAAGGTTTTAGGCAATATTTTAATTTTGGGGCCCATGTGGCTAAGGGGCCCCGTATCACTGATACAGCTGATACCACGGTAGCTACGCCCCTGTTTATTTGTGACGGTTTACTAACAGATTCTGTTGGGTTATGTAAAAAGACTTAGTTAAAACTTGAAGATTCTTATCATTTCTTCTCTTCTTTCCAGGTGTGGTTGTGATGACATGGTGGTGGGCGCTTGCGCTGCTAGCGCTATCGGCGCCCGCCCGCGCCGCGCCCCGGGCGGGCAACGGTGAGCAATTTTACAGTAAGCATCACTTTGTGCACTACTTCTCGCGTGATTGCGCTCCTGCTGGCAACCTATAGTAGTCGTGGGTTAAGTTTATGTCATCGGCGTTTTGGGGACCAGAGGGTCTAGGCAACGCGAAATTCTACCAGCGATAGTGATGGTCGGAATGCTATAATGTAAGGGATTGATCACGTGACATTGCCATGGCGCTTGGCAATTTTACTTGACGTTTTGCTATGTCAACGGTCTCGTAGATAGAATGTCAGTTGTCTAGAGCCTCTTGTGAACAGGATCTTATTTGAATACTTCATGAATCAAGGATTGCTTTTTAAATCTCATTGACAGATAACTGATGATGGATATAGTTCTCGCCAAACTTCTTGACGGCCCTGAAGTTGGCTTTCCAATGTGCAAGGGCTGATCGGTGCTGATTTTGTATGAGATTTATTACTGCGCAGCCATTGTAGCCAACTTCAAGACCAAGAATTTTGACGAGAAATATTCCTTACAGAAAAAGAATCCTGTAGAGAACAATTTTTCACTAAAAGTTCAAGTTTTTTCTTGAGGTTAATTAACTTGAAAAAAATGCCGTGGCTTCTGGCTTTTAAATTACATATTTTTAACCAAAAAGAGTTGAATTGCAGCTATAGTATGCGTAGAAAACTAAATACCTCGTCCATCTGCCTCTGAAATAAATAAATAAAGATGCAACTGTGCTATCGGTTGCCCCAGTTAAGGAGTAGACGCACAAACGCGATGACGTAGTAATCACGGTGTTTGTGTTCAGCGTGTGCGCAATCAGGCGACTGTTCTGTTCACTTATCAGCAAGGTGACGCCAGTAAGCACTTACTTACTTTCGATCTTCTTCGGTTTGTTGTACTTGGTGTGTTTATCTGCTGATTTATTTTTATTTTTACCTGATTAATTTTTGGTCTCTAAAAATTAAAAGACTTAATTTCTGTTTCAACCATCTTGTAAGTTTTAAAAATGTTTTCATGCGAAGTTCACCGTTCTGCCAACATTTCCAACCTTTAAATCGTCAATTGATTATCTTTTCTTTTATTTTGACTTATTGAAACATAGTATTTAGACTGATTTATGTCCTCAAAGGTACCAAGTTACTTTATTCTATTCGTCTCTGTGCCAACTTCCGTCTCTCATGCGAATGAACCCAAATCCAGCATCTGCCAAAATACAAAAGATCAATTACATCACACAGCTTTTTTTTAAATATTCTTCAAAAGACGTGGATTATTCTCCTTTCAAGCGAACAAAAGAAATGTCAGGAGTTTTAAACTGTTGGACTAAATGTGAAATTACAGCGTCGATATTTCAAGTTTCAACGCTTACCAAAAGTTTTTTCTTTCTTTTCTTTCCTACTTACAAAGGGGTCTTAAGACACTTTGATTACTCGCAGATAATAGGACTTTTATCTTTAATTTCAGATTGTCTTTGCTAAGAACTTTTTTATTTGCGTCGGGATTAAATATATCTAGTTTTGTAAAGTAATGAAAGATGGGACGAAGAGATTCGCTTTTGTCAAAGAAAGTAGTTTTTCCTTTCCAGTATATATTTTACTTTATGGTACAAAAGATAATGGAAACGAAACACGGTTTCTTTTTATAGAAATGTAACATTTATTTACTTGTTTATTGTTACGTAAAAGATTGTTTGGATCAAAGAGTATTGTTATCCTCGTCGAGAAAATATGGAAACTGAGATGTTTGTGACTACTTTGGTTTGGGATAAACTTTTCTATGCTTTTAATTTTGTTAAGGATCATCTACCTACGTTCTGTGATTGACACCTGATTTTATTCCGGGTTTCAGTGCTACATATTTTTTAATATTTTACAGGTACAATAATACAATAATCGTTTATTCAGGAAAAAACACATGTAAAGGATCAAAAAGTAAATACATTTTACGAATAAACACGGAAAAAGAGAATCGTTGGTACCTTTACTAATGAAAATCATTGTATCACAGGCAGCCTGGATTTTCCCACTCATTGGCAAAAGCGAGAGATTCTTTTACTGACTTTTCACTACTCTTTGTGTCTCTAGGGCAGTGGAGTCTCATCCCATACAAAGAAACCGTGCCGACGTACTGTACTGATTATTTTTTGTACATCGATCGCATTCGGTTCCGTTCCACGGATATAGATGGTGATCTATTTATCGCCGTGCAACGGAACCGAACGCGATCGATTTACAAAAAATTATCGGTATACTCAGATGAAAAACGCTAGTTACGTCGGCACGGTTTCTTTTTATGGGATGAGGCATCGCTGTACGCTAGTATTATATAATCTGTGTCTAGGGTTACTGATAACCAGTCGTTATCGAAGGAATTCAACTCATCCCCATCCCCGCCTCGGTCAGCTGTCGTTTGCCATGTACTCATTGGGTCATGCGTTTGGCCGACATTGACCGATTTGTGTAGCCCAATTTTATTTTTGAATGACATCTGCTATTTTTATGCTCAAAACGACGGTAGTTATTGCTACGTAACTCAATAATTCAGCTACCTAACACTCCATTCAAAACATCAAATTCACTGATCTGCATCGCAGTATCTGGCGATCTAATATTTTCTCTACCTTACCTTCTCAATTTGGTTCATATTTTTTAGGTAGATTGGAACATTGTCTTTATACTTTGGCTCGCCAACAAAGACTGTGTTTATACGGTTTTTGTCATAAACCTGCAAAATATTCGTAGATTTTATGAATAGTAAGTACCAAAAAGTGAACTCCAAATATTTTAGCCGGTTTCTCGGGCCGTTTGCCAAACTTAAGTGACAGTGGACATTGCTCGCAGAACGGATGGCCGATGGGGCAGAAAAGTTCTGGAGTGGTGACCGCGAACCAGAACATGTTGCGTTGGAAGGCCTCCCACCAGGTGGACCGATGACCTGGTGAAGGTTGCGGGGATCCGCTGGTTGCGAGACGCACGGGACCGGTCAATGTGGCGACGCTTGGGGACGTCTTTCGGCTGATATGATGATGATTATCGGGCCGTTTATTTTGGTGGTGCATTGTAGGTGCTAATTTTTTTCAGTGAAGGAATGCAATAAGTCCAACATTTTTTAAGATGACCATGTGACATTTGGTAGAGCATATCGATTCGCATTTGTATTTTAGACTTTTTAACAATCCTTGCATTAAGTCTTCTTGACTTCGTAGATTGGGACCAAAATCTTACTGAGCCAATAATTTGACTAATATTATAGTCCATTCTGAAATCTCTCTGAAACTTTGTGCATTCATTTATACGCAAGGCTCTGCAGCAATTTTTTCTCTTGCTTTTGTGGTTCTAAAACCTGGTCTGTAGAGATACATCGGGGCACCAAATAAAAAAATAGCTTATAAACATTGTTTGCGGTCAGTCGCGCCTATAGCAGTGTGCCGTAAACCGCGGATTATCTCAGCTGACTTTATGGCCCATGTAGAGTTACGGTTTCAGAGCTTGATGTGTTTTTTATCCGGTACCCAAAACTTTATAGGTTGGTTCTTCCGTTAACAATTTATTGCTGAATATTGCGTTTTACATTTAAACGAAGCAAAAAGAGTTTGTAAGGATCTTAGCAGGGAGTATTCTGTAGTTTCTGCCAGTCTTTCTGACTGTCCACGATCTGCCTTCGTAGAATTTTGGAGTTATTCGGTCTCATTGCCAGAAAGGATTGACAGAACCTCGAACAGATGTTTGTTACCGGCAAGATCGAAGGGAAGCGTCCGAGAGGTCGAAGTACAATCAGATGGTCAGACCAAGTCCGCACATCGATGAACACCAAACTGCACGATGCTCTCCACGACACAAAATACAAGCATAGATGGCGATACATTTGAGAAGGAAAAGTTGTTTCTACGAAGGGGGAATAACGACTCTCAGTAATGAGGAATACGATGCGAGGAGGAGGAGGAGGTTATCATTCTTCTGATGAGTGCCTCGGGATTATGCTGGTTACGAGGAGAACAAGATTGGCCGATCTGGCATGGCGACGCTTCTTTCGGCGGCAATGACAATGATGATCGAATTCTGTGCCATACTACGCCTAATTATAAGAGTTAAACATTTAGTAATAGATCTTGTTAAGAGTTTCTTAACTTATATATCTAAGAAATCATATACAAACCTCCATCATTTCCCAAGCAAACGCCTCACCATCTTCTCCCAACAAGCATTCATTTATTCCAATTGGTCTATAAACCATACGTAAAATCAACCTTATTATTTGCATGTAAAAGCTATTCCAACATTGTAGCCACATTACTTGCTAGCATTAACACTTAGTCCTATGAACCGACATATTTATGGTCCTAGACCCTATTCAGATATTTAAACAAATCGTGGTCACTGCGCATTATTTTAAAAGTTATTAGGTTCTATTATTGTGTACGGAATGTTAATGGGCTAAAACTTCTTGGTAGTGGTAAGGGTGGAGTTTTATAGGGACTAGATGTGGTCTGTGGCGCCATGGAAGCTTAAAGATTTCTGGTAGGTACTGCAAACTTCTCTATCAAACATGAAAATTGGTTTGAAAGTTTGAGCCCTAAGTCGGAACGAAAATTATTGAGAGAACAATAATAAGTTAGCTGATTCGTTGAATAAATTTTCAACAGCCATTCGTAATTAAGTTTAATTTGTGTCGCGTCGATAATTTGATTTATTTCTTTCAAAAAAATTATGGGCGCACGGTTGGCGCAGTGGTTGAGCAATTGGCTGCTGCTCTGCGTGTCGCAGGTTCGATTCCCGCACGGAACAAATATTTGTATGACTTACAGATAGTTGTTCCGTCTCTGGGTGTTGTGTATGTGAGTTTATATGTTTGATCGCGCCCCCGATACTGGAAGAAATTCCTAGTGAGGGGCAATGTTAAAAAAAAAAAATATTAGGAGCCCTGACCACCGGTTTTGTATTTTTAAATGTTTTTTTTTAATTTTTTATAGAATGATATTTCAAAATATGTAAATATAATAAATAAATAAATATTACCATAAGCACATGATAAAACTATCAGAAATATAAAATGCTATTAAGATTTTAGTCAAGTTTTATAAGTTATCTACTTGAAATAATATTGTTGAAAATTCAACGTTATTGTCTTTCATATTTCAACACATTATTAACGCATCTTAGCACATAATAAATGTGTTTGTATGCAAAAGGATATAAATTGCGTTATTTTCAAAATAGTCCATACTAGCTGTGCCCGCGGCTTCGCTCCCGTCATCTGCCTGCCAACCCTACCATACTTACCCGCCTGCCTGCCTACTCCACATACTCAAAAAAACTTTTTACAAAAAAATACTACCGTCTTCCAAATAAAACTACAAAGTGAAAAATAACTTTATTTTTGGAAGTCGGTGTCTTTCGTAGGTACCAATTTATTGCGTTATGGACACCGAATTCCAAAAATAAAGTTATTTTTAACTTTGTAGTTCAATTTGGAAGTCGGTAGTATTTTTTTGTGAAAAGTTTTTTTATTTTTCACTTTTTAGTTGTACCTACCTAATAGGCAAGTTGTTTAGTAAGTTACCTACTCGTATAACGCCAGAATATATTACCCAAATATCATGAAACTTGAACATAACCGGTGAAATGAGAGATCTGCGTACCCCTTAAGAGCGTACTGGCGTGATGTTATGTTATGAAATGGTATAAACAACAAACAGACATGCGATTGCAGCAATTCCGAGATATTTGCCGTTATTTATTGAAGAGTTCTGTTGTATATCTTCGAATTGCTTCGTCAGTCCTACACCAAATTAAAATGGGACCAATTTCGGAACATACTCTTTCAAACAAAAAAAGATTTTTTGAAATCGGTCTACAATTGACGGAGATATCGGTGAATAAACACAAAAAAAAAACAAAACATACATAATGTCGAACATAGAACCTCCTCCTTTTTGGGAAGTCGGTTTAAAAAATACACATACTACATACCATTTTTTTTTTCTAAGGTCATTCTTTCGCGTAAAATCTTAACACCGCGATTCAGAAAATGACTTTAAATGCACAACGCCATCTATCGAATACCGAGTTCAACTGTCAAAGTATCTGAATTGCGTGTGTTGTGTTAATTTTACTTCTTGAACACTTTAAATTCATCTAACTTTTGATAGAGTGAACCGATTGCGATGAAACAAAAACTAAGTAATTCTTAAAGATACGCACAATTTTTATGTATAAAAGTTATCTACATTGGTTTCGTACATTTCACGTGATGCGTGCACAAATAAACAGACAAACAGACAAACAGACAAAAATTCCAAAAATGCTAGAAATGGGTTCTGTTGGTTATCCTTTAACACCCTGGCTATTTTTTTTGGATTTTTTTTCGATGTACAAAAAATATTTTTCTACAGATTTATTATATGTATTGATTTTTTGCGCAATAACGGTAATTTACAGAACAGCGGTACAGCGATTATGTGAGTTACGGGTATTTTTGTCAAAATATGAAAATGATGAAGAGATATCGTTGTTTTCAGATGGGGTTTGTAACCACATACATATTTTTCAGAGTTTTTCTTTATGTGAAGAGAACTGCAATCCCAGAATGAAAAATTGTTTTGTCTGACATAAGAATTGGTGGTTTTCCCTCTGATGGTCATAGAATTAGTCATAAACTATATTTTTATCTATAAAATGAGAGCTTTCATCACTGTGCTGTGGTATCAGTGATCAGGCTTTCAAAACTCAGGTGGTAAAAAATCTTATTACAAGCTTTTGTTTAACTTGCAAAGTTTGTATGTAAGTATGTTCAGGGGGGTGACCATAAGCTCTTAGAGCGGTATCAATTTGATATCGAATAAGGGACAGATGTATCTGACGTGTATACATCTGTCACTTACTCGATATCAAATTGATACCGCTCTAAGAGCTTATGGTCACCCCCCAGGTCAAATCTTGCAACTGAATTTTAAAGCAGTTATTCTAAAATGATTAAGATAAAACTTTGAAAGAAAGAAAGAAATAAAATTGTTTATTCTGCACAAACTAAACGCACAATACAAAATAAAGAGTGGCATTCACTATAGGTACAAATTAGCCGAAAGCCTCGTATTTAAAACGAATTTTTTTTTGTCTATTGCTTGATGAGAGCAATACACAGTTATGTCTGTGGGTGAGAGGCCAAAGACAATTTACTTGCGTAATATGTTTCGACATTACCAAATAAAAACAAACAAAACGATCACAAATTAAACGAAATGCCGATTACTGAGTGGAAAATTATCCATCTTTGACACAAGCTTTCAACAAGAACAAATAGGCTGTGCGTCGCATCTGTGCAAGAACAGGTCATTGCTCAGCTTAATGCCGTGACTTCAGACGAACCTATCGTCAACAGCGCTGATTTTCAGCAAAAACCTCGCGAATGACGTAATGACGTCCCCCCATGTGAAAATACTATAACTGGTAAGCAAAATTTCGTACGAAAATGAGTGTGACTGAACCGACTGAACATGTTTCCTTACACCTTTAGTTTGAATGACAATACATGTTTAGCCAAGATGGCGGACTAGTTATTTTTTGTGCTTTGCCATGATATGAGTATCAAATGAAAGGGTTTACTGAGAAGAATACGAAAACTGGCTTGATTTAAAAAAATATTTAATAATGAATACGTTTATTATATATCAAGTGCATTAATCCACCGATAGGCAAACGAAAAACGGTGCTCTGCTCTCAAAACGGTGAAGGAAAACATTGCGAGGATGTCCTAGAACCAAAAATTCGAAACATGTAACATCCACCAACCCGCACTGGGCCCGCGTGGTGGATTACGGCCCATTCCCTCTCACAGAGAGGAGGCCTGTGTCCCAGCAGTGGGAACATTAATAGGCTGATGATGTGATGTGTGTGCAAACGCAAAGCTTTTGCGATCCAGGGATTAAGACGACGACTAACGCCAACGACCTTGAGGGAACAAAACGCGCACTCGTTTCACACCCGCGCGACCCTAAATTTTGTAGGTTTTTGTACTTTCCTTATTATTCTATGACTTTAAAAAAAAAGCCTCAGATCAAAATGTAGATAATTAAATTATCTTTGAGATGGTGTTGATTTCATTAAAATACGCAAAGCGGTTTTGGTGTGATTGTTGTGTTTTTGTCCGTTTTAGACATAACTTTACAAATTAATTACACTCATCATCTGCCTAGCCTTTTTCCCAACTATATTGGGGTCGGCTTCCAGTCTTACCGGATTCAGCTAAGTACCAGTGTTTTACATGGAGCGACTGCCTATCTGACCTCCACAACCCAGTAACTGGGTAACACGGTACCCCTTGGCAAGACTGGTGTCAGATCTCAAGCTTCTGACTACCCGTAACGACTGTCAAAGATCTTCAAATGACAGCCGGGACCAACGGCTTAACGTGCTTTCCGAGGCACGAAGGAAACTCGGTATGTTAAAATGGTCACCCATCCGGACCGACCTCGTCAAGCGTTGCTTAACCTTGATGATCGACCCGTGCGGCTGTTATTATTTAGCCACGAGCTCTTCAAATAATTACAAATTAATTACACTATGTTATACAAATAAAACTCAAAATTTGCTTAGATCACATTATTAAGAAAATAGTCTAATATAACATATTCTTTTTTCAAAGAATTACTACTAGCCATTTAGACGTGATTCTCATTTTAAAATCAGCTACTCAAGGGAATCGGCGCCTTAATTCTCCACTGGTAGTCTGTTCTGTTTCGCTTTTCCCGCCATTTATCTACCTACCTATGTGTGAAGAACTATTTTTATGCCTACCTCAAGTCATGCGACTGATTCTCGGATAAATTAACAATAAAAACCTCTGATTGATTTTAATTCTCATCCTCACTTTTATCTATTCTTTCTTAAACATGCAACGTCTGTTGGTACCTGTATTAAAATAAATAAATAAATTCTTTATTTCACCAAAAGCCATCACAATACAAGAATCAAAAACAAGAGTGTTATTCTTATTTTTTACAACTTTTTTAACCGACTTCACAAAAAAGGAGGAGGTTATCAATTCGATTGTATATTTTTAATTTTTTGTGTGTGTTACCTCAGAACTTTTTATTGGATGAATCGATTTTGATGATTCTTTTTTTATTCGAAAGCTGGTGTTTGTCATGTGGTGCCATTTAATTTTCATCAAGATTTGATGAAGAACTTCGGAGATATACATCAGAACTCTTCAATAAATTACGGCAAATCACTCGGGATAGCTGCAATCGCATATCTGTTTATTGTTTACACCATTTCATAACATAACATCACACTGGTAAGCTTTAAAGGAGTACGCAGGTGTGAACAGTTCACCCTAGTATACTCTCATTGCACCGGTTTTTTGTTTATTTAAGTTTCATGTTATTGGGTTTATCTATTCTGGCTTCACTTTGGGCGTTATAGGTACCTAGCCTATAAAACTGGTCTATTATGTACCTACCACAACTGAAAGGTGAAAAATAAAAAACTGTTTAACAAAAATTACAACCGACTTCCAAACAAAAACACTACAAAGTGAAAAATAACTTCAATTTCGGAAGTCGGTGTCAAAAAACAAAGAAACGAAAACAGGAACACCGACTTCCGAAATTGAAGTTATTTTTCACTTTGTAGTGTTTTTGTTTGGAAGTCGGTTGTAATTTTTGTTAAAAAGTTTTTTTTTACATACACTCACGCCTATTTTCCATAGGAGTAGGCAGAACTTCACCTGCTACGATTCTTATAATGTTCCTTTTGCTCATTTTACGTTCATACATCTGCAATCAGCCAACTCTTGAATTATCATCTCGGCGACAATCAATGTCAATGTTAATTGTATAGAAGGAGGTGTTTATGAATGACATGTGATTGCGATAGTTCTTTAAAAAATACGGGAATTATCTCTCTGTTTCTCTCTGAAAATATATAAACCTGGTCATCGCAAAATAAATGGTTTATCACGGGCCATTTAATCCAACTGGAATATTCCGTAAAATATGACCGCATGTGTTTTTCGCTTCATCGCCTTTGGCGCCCAAAAAATATTCGAGGTTTATTTTTTTAGAAACATATGTTACTAGCTTCTGACAGTGGCTTTGCCCGCTTGAATGCTGGAAATTATTCCTAGAAAACGTGTTCTCGGAATAAAGAGATATGCTATGTCCTTCTCTAAGGCCTACTAGCGCTAAGAGTGAACTTAAATTTAGTAGCTAACACGAGGTTAAATAATTAATAGGGGCCGTGTTAGCTACTACGGTCCAATCTATCTCTTTACCTACTCATTCTCGCGTGGTGTCCCCGTTACTGATTCCCTGTCGTTGTGGAAACAACTTGTCCTTTACCAATTTGCGACATCTGTGTCTGTATTTTGCGTCGTGTACCATCATCATTAATTCAGGCGAAAGACGTCCACTCTGGACATTATGGAGTTCCAGTGGCCATCTGTCTTCTTCATCAGTTCCACTTTACCAAATGATACTTTCTGTGTGCAAATGATTGCATTGTTGATGAAAATACCAAAATCGCTATATCTATATGGGAAACCATCATCAGATTCTGACATTGTGACAATGGTACCACCTCGAGAGTAAGCCCTTTCAAACACAAAAAAAATCGGTTCACAATTGACGGTGACATTAAAAGCTAATCGATCGATATAACCTTCTCCTTTTTGGGAAGTCGGTTATTTAAAATTGGTTCAGTGCCTAAGCGTACAAACGTAACAAACAGACAGTAGTAGACTTTATTTATAATATTAGTATGGGTTTTATCATATTTCTTAGCTTTTAATTGTGATAATTTGCGCACCTATTAATACTAATGCAATCTAAATTGTGCAATCTACATCAATTAATAATGAGATAACGCGACGTAATTGCACGATCAAGCTCGTTTTATATCTTTGAAAAAAACATTAAAGCTGAAACATTTTTATACTGGGAACTGCAGTGTGATAAGATAATCAGATAAAAATAATTAGTAACATATAAATTCACATGACTCTATTAAAAGTTGTTATGATTTCAATAAATGAAAGAGGATGATAAGATTGCAGGCATTCTGTAGTTACCCACGGGAAAAAGGTGTAATGTTAAGTACCTTGTATCAGTTAGTATGTAGGTAAAAATAGTACATTGTGATACAAGGGTGGAAACTCGTGTCATTAAAAATCCTCGCCTTCGGCTCGGGCTTGTTAATGACAGCTCGTTTGCAATAACCTACACACCCGTGTATCACACGACGCTTTTCAATACAGTTGTGAGAAATAGTAAAAACAAATCAAAGAATTAGATTTGTTTATTCATAAAAAATAAAATTTTCAATATGGCGTGTTTTTGCAACTGGACTTTTTTTTTTACAAAGAAAACAGCCTATACAGCCTATTCGATTTTTGACAAACGTTGATGTGAAAATAATTAACTTAAAACTGGTAATTAAATATGTTAAACAACTATTTAAAAACTTTTGAGAATTCAATGCTAAAACGTACGGAATCATTCATTTTTCCTCGTATAAAATCTATCCCATTTTATTCTATGTATGAAAACTCCTTGCTACTAAACTTTTTTAAATTGACTTATAAGTAATGGCGCGTTTTTGTAACTGGACATTTTTTTTTTCAACGAAAACAGCCTATAAAGCCTATTCGATTTTTGACAAATGTTGATGTGAAAATAATTAAATAAAAACTGGTAATTAAATATATTAAACAACCATTTAAAAGACTTTTGAGAATTCAATGCTAAAACGTACGGAATCATTCTCATCTATCCCTTATAAATTGACTTATAAATTTAAAACTAAACTGCAAACATAATAATCGAGCTCGTAAACAAAAGTCACGACCGCGTAACAGAAAGATGCCTATGCGTAAGATTTAACTTTCGAATCATAATTATAGCCTCTGAAAGTACGCCATGTTTAACAACTGTATTGAAAAAGAAACTTGTTTGTACCTAATCAGACTTCTTAGTACCTAAACTGAAGGTATGTAAGCCTAGATCTTTGTTTGGGATGTTTCCTGACGAAAAAATGATATTTCTATTTAGTCAGTCAGTTAGATCATCAAATATTATTGGATCTGTATTGTTTGCTTTATAAAATAAATAAAAATTGACAAAGATAAAGCGCATCAAAGTTCTGGAGTGGGGGCTTGTAACGTCACTTTGTCAGTATAAAGTGTAGCACTTCGTGACGTCACACGATATTTCAAAGCATTGTATCGTCGTAATATTTTGTTTGCGTGGGAAGAGTAAAAATATGTTCAACTATCCTATTCTTAGCTTTAGAACATTTAAATTATTTAACTTTCTTTAAACCAAATGTTATTACTCAACTGAAGATTTTATGAATGAAAAATTTACATAAATATTTGACATTATTGTCTATAAATCATTATTTATCTCCTTGACTTCATTGAATTTTGACTTACATAATTAATCTCTTTTACTACTATTGTTCAATTTATTTAAATTATTTGTAATTCTTATTCCAATGTTAAATGACTTAATTTCAATGTAATGATGACCCATAATTTTACAAACCATATTTGTACGCCGGAAACGGCAGAATATTATGATCGTAATATATAATTCACCTAACAGCTTTGTACAATATTCTGACAAATAAATGTATTCTATTCTATTCTATTCTTGACCTATGTGTCTTTACCAACTTTTTAAGATCATATTAAAGGTAGACTTTCCAATATAACTTAATACCACACAAAAAGATTTTCTATCCAATTTTATTTTCACTTAGAAACGTGTGAAATTCCTTCTACTTTTCCGGAAACGTTTACGCAGTATATTTCCGTGTCCCAAACTGTAGGTCGTGTAAAGAAAGCGAAGTGGTTTCACTTTCATACAAATTATGGCGCGATGGGATCTAACACGCACCTTTATTTGTCTCATGTGGCCCTTATGTGGGGACGCCATGCTGTCTGTCGGAATGGGATAATGGTGTTTTTATGTATGGGAATGTTCAAATATGGTTTGATTAGTTGCCAACGATTATATCGTATTTTCGTGTTGCAGAATGTTACAATTAGATTGTGTAATTGTGATTGTTTGATAGTGGTCAAACGTGAGCCTATAGATTATATAAAAAAAATGAATCTTTAATTATTTTCCTTAAAAAGCAATTTCGAAAATGGAGGAGTTACATTGTCAATATACTTTGTACTATATATTTTTCTGTATTTGTTTTGATTCCGTGGCATTTTTGATGGGAACCGTTCATTTGCCCGGGAAAAAAAGTGACTGCCTAGATTCAGCGCTAGTGTTGCCTTCAGTGAAAAATCTTAGTAATCGAAACAGTACTTCTATAGATTTTCTGGTACAAACACGTACACAGACTACCTATCCATTTTCTCTCTTTATTATAATTAGTTTGAATAAAAATAATTCAAAACAGGCAAAATGTTCCCAACCCCTCCGGAAATACAGGCGTTACATTATATTTACCCAACAGCCCATCCAACTCATATCCACGTACCTACATGTAAATGTCTATCCCCTACACCCAAGAACATCATAAAACCTCGTTAGAAGAAAAGTCTCACATTTCCACGCTGAGTAGTTCCCCTACAGCTATAGTATAAGCTTTCAAGTTCTTTAGTATTTGAGTCAAGAGTGAATAGGTTACTTCTAGGCAAGCGTGCTTTACCGTCGACCACATCATCGCTTACCACCAAAAGAGATAGTGGTCAAACGCGAGTCTTTCGTAAAAAAAGCAATTAGACCATTACATTGAGAAAGATTTTTCTGGAAGACACCCAAGAACATCAAAAAACTTGTAAGAAGAAAAGTCTCACATTTCCACGCTAAGTGCTCGCTCTACTGCTATAATAAAAGCTTTCAAGTTGTTTAGTAAGTACACTCATCACTTTCGATCGCTGACATCCACTCTACTCGGCTGTACCGATACAAGTACTAGTACTTGAGGACTCGACGGTAGTGATAATGGTGGGATAGAATCAACATTGTAGGATTTGAAAAGGGTAGACGGATCTATTTATGGCACAGTAAAATTACAGATTGGTTGTGCTGGTATTTTGGTATCAAATTCGATGAAAAATGTTTTGTAAGTCAGTCTATTACGATGTACGAGAGCAATAAGAACATTATTTTGAGTATTTTTTTCAATAAGACTTTTTAAACCAAATAAAAGCTCTAAAACACTCAAGTTCGAGGCATTCCAAGCATACAATTGAAGAAGGTTTGTAAAAAAACAAATGGTTGAAATAATAAATATGCTTTACATTATAATCTTAAAAAACTTTTTTTCAAAAAAATACTACCGACTTCCAAATAAGAAATCTACAAAGTGAAAAATAACTTTATTTTTGGAAGTCGGTGTCTTTCGTAGGTACCATTTTTTGCGTCATGGACACCGACTTCCAAAAATAAAGTTATTTTTCACTTTGTAGTTTTCTTATTTGGAAGGTGGTAGTATTTTTTTGAAAAAACTTTTTTATTTTTCACTTTTTAGTTGTACCTACCTAATAGGCAAGTTGTTAAGTAAGTTTCCTATAACGCCAGAATAGATTACCTGAATATCATGAAACTTGAACAAAACCGATCAAATGAGAGATCTGCTTACCCCTTAAGAGCGTACTAGCGTGATGTTATGGTTTGAAATGATATAAACAATAAACAAGCATACGATTGCAGCAGTCCCGAGAGATTTGCGTTTATTTATTGAAGAGTTCCGTTGTATATCTTCGAAATTCTTCATCAGATCTTCACCAAATTAAAATGGGACCAATTTCGAAACATACTCTTTCAAACAAAAAATAATTTACAAAATCGGTCCAGAATTGAAGGAGATATCGGTGAACAAATATAAAAAAAAAAACATACAAGAAGTCGAACATAGAACCTACTTCTTTTTCGAAAGTCCGTTAAAAATATCGGTGCATGTTGAATAAATAGGCTCTGTATTATTTGCATCTATAATATTAACTGATATAGGTACTTTATGAGGACCTCAGTACAATGATTGATGACCTTAGTATAGCTTCCGAAAGATTGGATCTTAAAATGGATATCCGTAGGAAAACTAAAGTTACCGACATAGCCCGAATCTCGAAATTTAAGTGGGAAACCAATATTTTATTTCACACATCACACATCATCAGCTTATTAATGTTCCCACTGCTGGGACACAGGCCTCCTCTTTGTGAGAGGGAATGGGCCGTAATCCACCACGCGGGTCCAATGCGGGTTGGTGGACGTCACATGTCTTCGAATTTTTGGTTCTAGGACATGCCGGTTTCCTCACGATGTTTTCCTTCACCGTTTTGAGAGCAGTGGTGATGAATAATTTACACAAAGTAAAGCGCATACCTGGGCTCGAACCCACGACCTACGACTTGTCAGTCGCGGCCGATACCACTACGCCACCACTGCTCACATATTTTATTTGACACCGGTAAATCTACGATATTGTACCAACACAGTATTACTATTCCTATTGTAATACCTAGAGGCTCAGAACTAGGTGCGTTACTGTCCACATAAAGGCTTACGAACAATAAAATAACTATTAAACTACTTGAACTAGATAGCTCCAGAGTATTTCGCTGTCGCAAATAGTTATTTGAATTTCAACAAAATTCTGAATCTCTGAGACAATAGAATTTTCGTAAATGTTGCTTCAACGATGTTGTGTTCAAGATTCGAGATTGTGTTTAAATTGGAATGTCGTCTTACTACGGACACTGGTAAATGCGGCTACTGATTTTCAAAGTCTTTGGGAATATTCTCAGGTTATCTAATATTTAGATACTCGTACCTTTATTGATACATGTTTCTTTTTAGTAGTGCCTATTTTAGTATTTACGGACATTGCAAAAGTAAATATTGACTCTTAACAATTGTAATAATTTGTGTATGCTAAAATAATATACATACATAAACCCACGCCTTTTTCCCATGGGGGTAGACAGAAACTACAGAACGCCACCTGCTACGATCCTTACATACTTCTTTTGCTTCACTCATGTTCATACATCTAGTCATACACGCTACTATGAGATATATGCATACAGTTATGAGTACTGCGCACCTGGCCTATAATAAAAAACCGGGCAGGTGCGAGTCGGACTCGCGCACGAAGCGTTCCGTACCATTATCGCAAAAAACGGCCAAAAAATCACGTTTGTTGTATGGGAGCCCCACTTAAATATTTATTTTATTCTGTTTTTAGTATTTGCTGTTATAGCGGCAACAGAAATGCATCATCTGTGAAAATTTCAACTGTCTAGCTATCACGGTTCATGCGATACAGCCTGGTGACAGACGGACAGACAGACAGACAGACAGATGGATCGCGGAGTCTCAGTAATAGGGTCCCGTTTATACCCTTTGTGTACGGAACCCTAAAAACAAACATACTTATTGGAAATACATGTACAATTTTCAAACACAACCACCATAAATCATGCTGTAGTGAAGCGCTGTGTGGTCTAAGCTTTAATTTTGGTTATTGTACGGCGTTTCCTGGCATTTTGATAATATTACTATTTCGTCCTTATGTCAATATACTTGGGGTCGGTGCAATGTGAACTTTTTTTCCCTAATACTTTCTCTATTAGTAATTTTAACCCACGTATTCGAACGCAGATCTACGCTAGACACAATGACTTTTCTTTTGTTTCGCTAATTAGTGGCATACGAGGAGTTAATACGAAATACGAATATTTATTATTGTATAAAATTGTTTATATTAACATTTCTTTTCTCTATTTGTTTTGTCATTTAGTTGCACCTGCCATATTTTATCTCTGCGCCACCCTAAAGTCGAAAATGTCTAAGGCATTAAGTCCGGTACTTTTGCATAAAGTTTTAATAAATAAATAAATCGTATGCATCACAAATAATACATTCAACCTTTTATTCCACTGCTATATATACCTAAACGTCTCTCTGCTTATTTATTCCACTGCTAGATATATCTAAACGTCTCTGTTTACTTATTCACTGCTAGATATACCTAAACGTCTCTCTGCTTATTTATTCCACTGCTAGATATATCTAAACGTCTCTCTGTTTACTGATCCCACTGCTAGATATACCTTAACTTGTCTCTGCTTATTTATTCCACTGCTAGATATATCTAAACGTCTCTGTTTACTTATTCACTGCTAGATATACCTTAACTTGTCTCTGCTTATTTATTCCACTGCTAGATATATCTAAACGTCTCTGTTTACTTATTCACTGCTAGATATACCTAAACGTCTCTCTGCTTATTTATTCCACTGCTAGATATATCTAAACGTCTCTCTGTTTACTGATCCCACTGCTAGATATACCTTAACTTGTCTCTGCTTATTTATTCCACTGCTAGATATATCTAAACGTCTCTCTGTTTACTTATTCCAGTGCTAGATATACCTAAACGACTCTCTGCTTATTTATTCCACTGCTAGATATATCTAAACGTCTCTCTGTTTACTTATTACACTGCTAGATATACCTAAACATCTCTCTGTTTACTTATTCCACTGCTAGATATACCTAAACGTCTCTCTGTTTACTTATTCCACTGCTAGATATATCTAAACGTCTCTCTATTTACTTATTCCACTGCTAGATATACCTAAACGTCTCTGCTTATTTATTCTACTGCTAGATATATCTAAACGTCTCTCTGTTTACTTATTCCACTGCTAGATATATCTAAACGTCTCTCTGTTTACTTATTCCACTGCTAGATATATCTAAACGTCTCTCTGTTTACTTATTCCACTGCTATATATACCTAAACGTCTCTGCTTATTTATTCTACTGCTAGATATATCTAAACGTCTCTCTGTTTACTTATTCCACTGCTAGATATATCTAAACGTCTCTGCTTATTTATTCTACTGCTAGATATATCTAAACGTCTCTCTGTTTACTTATTCCACTGCTAGATATATCTAAACGTCTCTCTGTTTACTTATTCCACTGCTAGATATATCTAAACGTCTCTCTGTTTACTTATTCCACTGCTAGATATACCTAAACGTGTCTCTGCTTATTTATTCCACTGCTAGATATATCTAAACGTCTCTCTGTTTACTTATTCCACTGCGAGATATATCTAAACGTCTCTCTTCTTATTTATTCCACTGCTAGATATACCTACATATCTCTCTGCTTATATCATCATATTCGAAGGTATGACAATCCAAACAAAAGCACATTATCGACCATCCCGCTACTCCCCGCACCTCCGTCGCGTCGGTGTATAAACCTCCTAACAATCACTTATCCGTGCTAAGGCCTTTATGTCATGTTATGATTACGAAGAGAAACTCAGCCTTATCCAGTAGCCATCAGTGATAAGTCAGAGATAGTGGGCGTAATTGTAGGATTTCCGTGAGATGCGCAAACATTTCACCGCATGTGGAAAGTGGTGGAAACTGAGAAGGGGACCGAACTTTATGGGCCTTTCGGATCTTAGAAAAACTCAGTCAAACACGATCAAGATTTCTGATTGGATCAACTTGTCCAAGATTTTGAGAGAGCTTAGATCGTAATCTTGCATATTGCCAAGACTAGGTTCATTCATCGGTCTAGCTACAATAATCTTGTCGCTTACTATGGCTTAGTTAAAGTAGCTAAGAATGTCGCCTTGTGAAATACTTTGAGGACGCAAGGCTCTTTGAGGCCCAATTTTGGGCTTAGATGTTTTTAATGTTTTGCTCAGATCACGCTATATTTTGGTATAAATTGTTTAATCTAGTCTTCACTAGTGATGTAAGCTGGCCCTATCAAATTTATTTTAAATGATCCAAACAACTTTTGACTTTGGTTTTTTTCTTTGATTTTTTACCCCAATCTAATGCCTACAGGTATTATAAATTCCTCAGTACTACATTCTTAGCTATTAACATCATACTCTTAAGGGTACACTAGTCGAAAATTCTTCCATACAAACGTAGTCTAGGGATTATTCCACTGTTTGACGATGACGTTCAAAATAAAAAATTATATCAATTTGTCTCATCATTATCTAACCCTGTATGGAAGCAAAAAAGTAAAAAAAGAAAATATTTGAAAGTTATGAGCGTCGAAAGTTCCACATTTCGACACTTATTTTAACGCTTTTTTGGGCGCAAATAAATGCCATAAGAAGACGGAATATTGAAAAACAGCCACCATACAGAGATAGATTAGTAGTTCAACAATGTAAATAATTTAATTTTTAACAGATACGTTTAGTCGTTTTTTCATGATATCCAGACTCCCAAAGGTCTGATTATAAAATTTCGCGCGCTCGGTTTCGTCCTAAATCATTATCGATTTCGCTACAAATTTGCAAAAGTGTGTATTCGTACGCGAACTCTCTTCCTACTGCTCATCACAGCATCTATCTCTTCCACGCGTGTTGTCGGTTGATATAAAATGCATTTTAACCCCGCGCACAAAATCCTTAGTGCGCCAGTCCGACTCGCACTTGTTTAAAGTCAGTTAACAATAACATATACCTACGATACCGCAGCCCTAAAAACAAACAGAAGGGCTCTCTCTCGTGCGACTCGGTCGTTTCGTCCACTCCAACGACTTTCAACGCGTCGGAGAATCTATTTGCACATCGCGCGGAAATCCTACAATTACGCCCTACAATGGAGCTAATAGTCTGTGAGCGAACGACAAGAAATGTTATGTCGGACGCGAGGACTAGTTTGATTCCGGTCGGTCATGTGTCTTGGTTTTGTTGGACGTTAAGAGTTACATATATGGGTTTGACGGTGTGGGATAAAATAAACACAATATCTTGAAAATAGAGGAAAAACACATCATGAATTTTTCGCTTGTCTGAACAACCATTTAGATGGTTGACCAGAATACTTACTACTTAGGCGCCTCCCCGAATAAAACGACGCGCTTGTCGTTTTTGTGCAGTTTTTAAGAGCTATCTACTATTTATTTAAAAGGAAATATCAATTAATAAAAATACATTAAATTTCTACATAATGTTGATTCTAAAATGGTAGTACACTTTTTTTTTAAAGAGGTATATGTTTCACTAATCTTCTTCCAACAAAACCATAAAAATGTGAAATAGTTATTGATAGCATGCATCTCCTCGTAAAGTGTTCATTAATTATTTTTTATACTAACAGTAATGGATAGACAATTTGAAAACGAACATTTTGTAAGTTTTATTTTTTTCAAAAGACCAATATTCGATTTTATAAAGATTTTATTCTTAAATCTGGGCGTATTCGCTACCGTAATTCATGCGCAACCAGTGCAGCTAGGCCAATAGGAATGCTCATATCTCATGCTGATTTTTTGGTCAGGGTACGGCCTTAATTAAACCTTATATTCCCAGTCATGTCCTCCGTATAGAAGGTTTTTTATTGCCATTAATCGAGGTTTTTTTTTCCGTTGTCATGGTGATTAAGTCGACTGGAGGTTTTTTCAATCTGACTTGGGAATATTGGCCAAAATGTTTAAATTCAAATAACTTAAGGTTGTTCACAGATTACTTCTGCATTGATAAAAATGCTAAAATGACTCCTCGTACACTAACACATACTAAACGCTAAATATTTTACGATATTCATTTTATAAAAATTGAGTTTTCTTTTCTGGAATTTTTCTTATAATCGGTGGGAAGATAACCAAGTCACGATGAAACTTACAGAGCAGTGCGGAAGGAGGAGCACTGTTCCTTTCCTAAGTGGAAGCCGACTTTAACAATAAATGTAGGGCATTTTTATAAAAGACGAATCTTTTATAAACCTGGTTTAATTGAGTTTTCTTTTCTGGAAATTCACTTATAATCGGTGGGAAGTTAACCAAATCAGAAGACGAAACTTACAGAGCAGTGCGGAAGGAGGAGCACTGTTCCTTCCCTAAGGGGAAGCCGACTTTAACAATAAATGTAGGACATTTTTTGAAAAACGAATATTTTATAAGCCTGGTTTAATTAAGGAATCACAGTCACATGTGTATATGTAGAACTAAACTAATTGAAACTCTCCCATTTTACGCTTAGGAAAGCGAGCGTGAAAATCCCACACGAAATTTCGCGCCCTTATTTCTAAGTAAGTTTACTTAACCAAGTTAGCGTTAAGTTTATCTCATACATGGTGTTAGTACGCGATATTTCAAACGTTTTCACTCTTTTGTGCCGATACAAAGTATTAAGTGCCGGCAACTGAATAATGGAGTTGTCTTACTAGACATAACATACGAGTTTCAAAGAAAAGCTGTTAGAAAATTTCTTAAGTATTTCTTTCTTGATGCAATAAGTTTTTAGTTGAAGGTTTGCTAATAACATCAAAATAACAATACTATAATATCTTAACTAATATCAACTTAGTATAATTTGTTACTTCGTTTTCGAAGAAAAACATTATTTCACGAAATAATGTTAATAATTTTGGAGTCTGAGTGCTCATCGAGTATTTCGAGATGTATACGGTGTATGCAAACGGTTAGTCGACTCTTCACGTGACTAGAGGGCTGGGATTTTCCTTGGCCAGAGAATCAGCATTGCCATCCAACGTGGCAATGCTGCCAGCGTTCTGGGCACTTTTCACGTTGATAGCGATGTGGACGAATTTTTTGACGCCCAATGACACCTGCCCTTTTATACGCTTTCGCAGTTTTATTTTTATTTAACTGTGTAAATTAAATAATAAATATGTATGTTTATTTCACGAACGAAAAAGAGAAAAGAATAATACCGTGTTATCCCGCAAAATAAAAACATGATAAGTTTTTTAGTTCATAGTATTTGACATGGATAATATATTCTAGGCCCTCGACGAATAAACTAACTTGTTCAGTTTTTCAAACAAAAGAAAAACAGGTTTAGTCATCAGTATATAACTGATAAGGAAATAATGGGCGATCATAATGTATTCGAATTTGATAATATTTGTACGCCTCACGGCAAAACATAGAGAATCTATCTAATATTGTAACATTTTACATAATTCGTTCTCTACCTATTTATACAAATAAGTATTCTGATTCTTATAATCCCAGAGGTAGACAGATAGTTAAAATTTTTCTTTACTGAAAATTTTCTATTGGAAAAAAATATTACCATTTTACCCCAACCCAGGGTCCAAACTGTGACCTCACGTTTAGCAGTTGCCCTTGTGACCTCTAAAACTCCTTTCGGCTTAAAAGCTTACCAGTTCCAAACTACGGTCGAAACTGATCTATATAAATGAGACGTATCTGGCTTACAATAAGATTTAATACCGTCATTTGTAAGGTATACATTTGCATAGTCAATGTGGGTGTTAAATCCAATTAATTCAAAGAGATCAATTGGTTCATTGGATTAGTAAAAGTGTGCTCTGGTTTCTGTACCCAGGTCAGAAGGTAGTTTATTTAGGTATGTGCCCAATTAATTGAATTGGTATAGGAAGTGAGACCTAGGCGTATTGCCATAAGTCATCTTATTAGCTTCTCATTTAAGCTTTTATTATGTTGTCATTTGACAAGAGGTTGGGCCTTTTTCTTTTACTGGCCCTTGTTTTGTAGTGTTTCAGTCATTTATTTCGGAACAATATACATTGTGTAGAAATTTCGTAAAATAAACAAGTACCATTAAAACATACCAATCGATAAAGAAAGTAAAAATACTAATATAAAATGCAACAAATTCTAATCAAGAATCATGTACATTCCATTTAAAATAATCAATAATACAATAATAAAAATAGGTCAAAGATAAAAATACTAATTGTGATAAAAATATCAATTGTACAAAACGTCATCTAAAGTTTGAATAAAACAATAATAAAAGTAGAATGTCAATGTAGGTACCAAAACTTTTATATTCGATTAGGTGCCTTTGTTGTTGCTATGTGTAATTATTTCATCATTATGTAGGTTAGGTAAATTATACTCGCAAAAATAATGCCACCGATCTAGACAAGTGGCATTCGATGTCAGTGAAGGCGATAGTCGAAATGTCAAAATGTATGGATTGATCACGTGATTTTTTGATAACGCTATATTTTTTGTAACTTATATGGTGTACATCTTCTATCTTCTATATATATAAAAATCAATTGCTGTTCGTTAGTCTCGCTAAAACTCAAAAACGGCTGGACAGATTTCAATAATTCTTTTTTATTTTGTTCGCCCGAATTCAGGGAAGGTTTCAAAATATAAATTATTGACGTGGGAGGGTACGCAGGTATGTAGGGCCGATAGGTAGGGTAGGTTATTAGGGTAGGTAGGTAGGTAGGGTAGGGTAGGTGAATGTTTTGTGTTTTTATGGCACAACAAACTTTGCCGGGTCAGCTAGTAATAAATAGTATTCTATTCTATTCTATTTTGCCTTTTTACAATCGCTATCGCCACGCTTTCCATAATAGAGTGTCACTTGTCTAGGGCCTCAGTGTTTCTGGACCAGTGACATTTTATCAGTAATAGCGATTGCAGAAAGTCAAAAATTATGGACATGTCACGTGGTTAATCCCTTACATATTTTCATTTCGGAAATCGCTATAACTGACTTTATCAAGAGTCAAGTTCCTACCCTATTTGCAATAATTATATTTAAGATAAGTTTTTATATTTAAAACAAAAGAGTAAAAAAATTAATCATGAAATATATATTTTTTAAACAATCTTTTTAGGGTTCCGTAGACAAATGGCAAAAAACGGAAGCCTTATGGATTCGTCATGTCACTTTTTTCCGAAACTATAAGAACTATGCTGTTGAAACTTGGTAAAAATATGTATTCTGTGAACCGCATTAAGATTTTCACACAAAAATAGAAAAAAAAAACAAAATTTTTTGAGTTCCCCGTACCAAGAACTGAAACTCATTTTTTTTTCATCAATCCCTTACAATGCTATATGGATAGGTCTTCGAAAATGATATTGAGGTTTCTAATTTTTTTTTTTTTTAAACTGAATAGTTTGCGCGAGAGACACTTCCAAAGTGGTAAAATGTGTGTCCCTGTAACTTCTAAAATAAGAGAGTGATAATACTAAATAAATTTATGATGTACATTACCATGTAAACTTCCACCAATAATTGGTTTGAACGAGATCTAGTAAGTAGTTTTTTTTAATACGTCAAAAATCGTAAACCGCTATTTACCAAGTACGGAACCCTTCGTGCGCGAGTCCGACTCGCACTTGGTCAGTTTTTCGTATTGATCTCAGCAAACTCTTTCATTTGATACCCATATCCTGGCATTGCACAAAAAATAACTAGTCCTCCATCTTGGGCCGTCCGCCATATTAGATTTAGAATGACGTCACTCAGCTAACTAAAAGTGTATGCAAAATTTCATCTTAATCGGTGGAGGATAACTGCTTTAAAATTTAGTTGCAAGATTTGACCCGAACACACATACATACATACATTGCAAGTTAAATAAAAGCTTATAAAATAATGACTGGGTCATTATAAACTTTACCATTATTAATATCTCAGTTCATCCCATCGAAAAATACTAACCGACATTTCGTCGAACTACAATCGATACTCAATATTAAGTTACCTCACATACAAAGCGTGTCAAATGTCGCTTTCGTTCGCTCAGTACAAAATCGGTAAGTAGAGACAGCAAGATAGATTCGTATGCAGGTAGCTAAGTCCAATTTGCTAAACGTTCGTTGTGCGTGTGCTGAGTATTGTAATAAATCTTTGACGCGTTCAACGTAGTGTTTTCTTTCTGAAAATATATGTATCTAGTATTATGGATCTAATTGAATAATTCGGCCAAATTTGGTAAAGCTCGACAATAGTAGTTATGGCAGAGCATATAAAATGTTTATAAGTAACACAATCATTAATGTCCATTTAAATAAACCGACCTCTCTTGCTTGACATATGTTGTAATTACCTTGCCTTCGTTTTGCCCTTACCCATATTGTACCTTGTATTCGTAGTTTTCATCACATATAATTATGTACGAGTTATATGTCGTAAACATAAACACATAAAAATTAGACAAAATGCTCTGTCCAGGAGTTTTCAGCTGCCAATTATTTGTGACGTAGATCGTAGATAATTTACCTGCATACTAAACAGTTTTGTCAACTGTACTCTATGAACCCGGGTCAAGCGCGTGCGCAGGTGTTGGCACACTTTAATACTAGGCGCGTTCTTGTCGATATTTATTTATTGTTTTTGTGAAGATCACTTGATAAAAATTTATTGAGGAGAAGTTTAAAGTTTTAAATTTATTATCATGCCAAAAGTCTTTACTGTTTTGTAATGTAAGCTCTCGGAATTCAATGCTGAAGAAGATAACAGTTATGTTTCATATTCAATTGTAAAGCACAATGTTGGAGAAGCAAACAATATTTCACTGAAATAAAACAAAAATAGGAGCTCACGTAAACACTTTGATATAAATACATAAAAATACAGACTTGCAAATAACGTAAAACTGTCTACATTTCGCCAACTCATTAGTTTCTTTCTAGCCACAGTGGCTTCAGTTCATTAAGGTGAAAAGGAGAAAATGGCTCCGTTGAAATGGACGCTAGACACACTGCCCGGTAGATTAGCGAATAGTAAAATTATGCAAAAAGCTAACATGATTGTCTACTTACCACTCACGCTACTTGACGCGAGCAAATTGATCTCTTGAATAGATAAAGCTCACAGTTTCAAGTAAAACATGAGCATTTAGAAAGAGAAATTGATAGTGTTGATAATAACTGGCCAGTGTCAATCTTGACTGGTTTGTTCACGAATTTATCTCGTTTTGTCTTCTCGATTTGTGAAATGGTGTGGAAAGTCGATGAAGGAGTATCCTAAGCTTTAGGCTTTGGCCAGGGTGAGGAACTTCGGGTCGCGGATGAATTTGAAAGACAGTTACCGCGGTCCTAGTACAAGCAACTGAAGGAACACGGGTGAGTTTTAGTCAGCAAAAGTCTGCCACGCCCTCCCGCTTCCCTCAGAGCGGGAGAAGTCATTGCATGACTTTCAAACCCAAAAAAGAAAGTGTGAGGTACTTGCGTGAGTGATAAGGCGGGCACGAAGTATCAACTATATGAAAATACCGTTTGCGCTCATACTTAAGGCCATACCCTGACCAAAAAATCAGCATGAGATATGAGCATTCCTATTGGCCTAGCGGCACTGGTGGCGCATGAATTACGGTAGTGAATACGACCAGATTTTAGAATAAAATCTTTATAAAATCGAATATTGGTCTTTTGAAAAAAATTAAACTTCAAAATGTTCGTTATCAAATTGTCTATACATTAGTGTTAGTATAAAAAATAATTAATGAACACTTTACGAGGAGATGCATGCTATCAATAATTATTCAATATTTATTGCTTCACATTTTTATGGTTTTGTTTAAAGGAGATTAGTGAAACATATACCTCTTTAAAAAAAAGTGTACTACCATTTTAGAATCAACATGATGTAGAAATTTAATGTATTTTTATTAATTGATATTTCTTTTTATATAAAAAGTAGATAGCTCTTAAAAACTGCACAAAAACGACTAGGCGCGGCGTTTTGCTCGGGGAGGCGCCTTAAGGAAGTGACTATATGGCGTACGCCGAGCACGACGTGATGGAACGGTCTCGCTAGCGGGCGATCTACTATTGTTTTTCTTTGATGAAACACGTCCGTCTAGCCTCTACTGCCCGCTACAACAACTCGCGATGCATTCAAAGAGGTATGCGGAACAGGCTGTAAATACCCACAACTTCCTTTAAAAAGAGAGGATCCTCCGACCAGACGGCTGATGTGTCTGGTCCGGGCAACTGCCTGAAAGTTGTAGTCGGACTGTTGTATGTGTTCAAATAGGGTGAAAACTTTGCTTGCGCGTTGTATTAGTATTTAGGGATTTAGTTCGTATGTGTTCGTCATAGATGTCGCTAAACACTGTTGTGTCCTAATCGCGCCCGCTAACGCTCCAGTCACCGCTTGTTCACTCTGTGCAAAGCCTTATTAAAGCTATTGAGACGTACTTCAGAATTTCAAGTGTTGATTCAATGTCATGGTTATTATGCAAAATAACTCTTGTCCATGTTTGTTTTAGTGAAGGTTTATTTTTTTATATGTCAATTATGTAAATTTTTCGAAAGCTTTGCCATCTGAAGAGCTTTTGAGATGATGTGTTAGTTGTCCAATTAACATCTTATCATAAAGGCTTTATTAGAAAGTGACGGTATGGGTTTATCTACATTGATAAAGTCTTTTGTTGATACCGGGATAGGAAAAACTATAAAAAATATACGAATTTTCTTGTTGTCAGCAATTAAAGTGCAATAAAAACTGTCAAACAGGTCTGTCAATATTTTTATAGGGTTCCCAAAGGGTAAAAACGGGACCCTATAACTAAGACTCCGCGGTCCGTCTGTCTGTCTGTCTGATGTCAGCCTGGTGGCTGTATCTCATAAACTGTGATAGCTAGACAGTTGAAATTTCACAGATAATGTATTTCTGTTGCCGCTATAACAACAAATACTAAAAACAGAATAAAATAAATATTTAAGTGGAGCATACAATAAACGTGATTCTTTTGCCGTTTTTTAAGATAATGGTACGGAAATATTCGTGCGCGAGTCCGACTCGCACTTGACCAGTTTTTTTTTAGGAATATGAGCAGCAGCCTTATTTCAGTTGATAAAACCATAATACAAGTACCAATCCTTCTGGTAAGCACAGTCATCATGGTAATGTTTCCTTTGACACTACTAACCATAATAATACAAGGCAGATATTAACAGTGGATCATCATTGTCCTCCTGCTCTTGTCCTATGTTAATTGGAGTCAGCGCAACACGTTTTGTTTTTCCAAACCGTCCTGTCAACTGTCACGCTATCACTGTCTCCCTTTACTTTTATATCACTCCTCACACAGTCCATCCATCCACATTTGTATCCATTACTCTTAACAGTGAATATCACAGTATTCATTCAGATCTTGGTGGCCCAGTAGCTAAGACCGTCGTGCTTGATGTCATGGATTCAAAGCCGGGCCAACTACAAATGTGACTTTTGAAATTCATGTGGTTTCTAAGTTTATCTTGGACATCACAGGCAACGGTGTAGGAAAACAACGTGAGGAATCCTGGACTTATATAGTTAATGTAAGTCTGAAATAGCCAATTCAGAGGCCTGTGGGGTTCCCAGAGACGGCTTAATTACCTCTGACATCAGAAGTAGCCACACACAAAAAGAAAAACAGTATTCATCTAAGTTTTTGTCTTGCTTCAGTTTTCGCTCGCTAGCGTTCCTGTCAGTGAGTCCCCATCAAACAGATGTACAATTGAAATTGCTCCATTGTAACAAATGAGATTAGATAAACTCCATACGTTGCCTATCTACCCATTGTGGATACTCAGTTTATTCACCATAGTTATTAAGCACGATACTTCAATATCTGATAAGAGTTACAATTCTTTGTTGATTTTAAGAATAAATAAACAAGTGAGTTGTATAAATGATAATATATTGTTGTGATATAGCCTTTATAAAAATAAACTTTATATAATAATAACTGATCGGCTGTCATTTGAAGATCTTTGACAGTCGTTACAGGTAGTCAGAAGCTTGAGATCTGACACCAGTCTTGCTAAGGGGTACCGTGTTACCCAGTTACTGGGTTGTGGAGGTCAGATAGGCAGTCGCTCCATGTAAAACACAGGTACTTAGCTGAATCCGGTAAGACTGGAAGCCGACCCCAATATGTTTGGGAAAAAGGCTAGGCAGATGATGATATAATAATAATTGAAAGCAACAAGAACAAAATCTTGGTTGGTATTGGTTGTTGCTTTCAATTCAACACACCTTTTCATAAGGTTAGTTTTTTCAAAGGTTTTTCCATATCATCAAGTCCTCCATGTTCTAAGTGCTTTTGAAGAAAACTTCCCTCACTACAATTGTCTCCATGCCGGCGGAAAAATAACCCGATTTATTAAAAATAAATCACATGTTTTGACTGTCAATTTTGCTGAGTTGAGTAGAGAAAATTAATTTGAATAATATAGTGGTAAGTTTTGCTAGGACAGCTTATTGCTTTAACCGACGAAAAAGGAAGATGTTCCCATTTTTTTGCTCACAGTTTTACTCAACTCTATCTAACATAATTATCTCTGTCTATTATCCGTCTTACGTTACGAGTCAATGCATTATCTAAACCTTTACTTTGTATCAAAATAAATGGCAAATCGAAAATATTTTCTTATATGGCGAGGAAATATCTACCGTACAGGGTCTTTTTGTCTGCCTATGAAAGACAAGACATCTGCCATCCACGTTTCATCATCATCATCATCATCAGCCAATTAATGTTCCCACTGATGGGACACAGGCCTCCTCTCTGTGAGAGGGAATGGGCCGTCATCCACCACGCGGGCCCAGTGCGGGTTGGTAGAACTCCGTTACAGATCCGCTAAAAACTTGCGGAGGTAAGATGGAAGTTCCGCATTTGCGGAAGCGGAGGCATGGTTCCGTCACCACTCTAATTTCAAGCTAATAGAAACACGTATTTCTCACTATTAAAGCCGAAGTTATCAACGAGTTGATAGCCATAAAGTCTTAACAAGCATCATTTGTGTCGATCGAGCCTCAAACCGATAGCTTTCTACTAATAATAGACATTTTTATTACGTGAAAACAAGACAGACGGCCGTATACGTTGGGTTTTGGACTTAATGCTAGATAATTAACAGGTTGGTGACGACAAGGTTTTGCCGCGGGATCGCTTGCATGTTTAAAGTTTTGATTGTTTTGTAGAGAGTTTTATTTTGGGAATTAACTTAAAAGTTCATCGGTCCACCTGGTGGGAGGGCTTCCAACGTAACGTCTCCCGGTTCGCAGTCGCCACTCCAGAACCATTCTGCCCCAACGGCCATCCTTTCTGCGAGCAATGTGCCCTGCTCACTGCCACTTTGGCAGGCTTTTGCGTTTGGCAATTTTTCGGGCTATGTCCGGTAACCCTGGTTCTCGTTCGAGAAGTTTCGCGGTATCTTCTCAACCAACTTACCACAGTGTCTCAAGATGAAAGTCTATGACCAGTGTGTGTTGCGAGTGATGACATATGGCTCTGAGACGTGGTCGCTCACAATGGGCCTCATCAGAAAGCTTACAGTCACCCAAAGGGTAATGGAGAGGGCTATGCTCGGAGTTTCCTTGCGTGATCGAATCAGAAATGGCTACCTTTTGTTGGTTGGCCAAACTTTTAGTCAACTTAAATGAAAAGAAAAGTTTGAAGTATTTTTCTGAAACCGTTCACCATTTGTTTTGACATACGTTTCCAGTTCACAAAACTCACGATATTTTATTGCGTATTCAAGTAAGAAAAATACTCAGTTATTTATTCTCCGAGCTTGATGTAAACAGACAGACAGTTTAGCATATTGTGTCGTATTAGATAAGATTAATGATTTGTGCGAGTTTCACAGCGGTGATTTTATGTTTCTGATTAAATCTTGATGGTTATCATGTTTATTTATGATGAACTAGTATTCAGACGCGGCTTTTGCTGATTGTAGCTATTCAGAATTGCTGATTTCGAGTTTTAGACTAGGCATAGAGTAGTCAAGATTGTATAAAGTGTTGAGTTTATTATTTGTTTCAATGACAGTTTTGTCAATCAGTAGTTGCTTATTGATCTTTATTATTAATGGTTTACTTGATCATGAATTTATATGCTCCGGGATACAGGTGCGTTGCGACAGTATTTTTTTATAGAAACTGTTCTAAGGAAAATATTTATGCCCATAGAACAAAGTTAAAGTGTAAAGCTCTAGACCTCGCGATGGAGGATTACTTTGGGTGTCTTCTGGCCCACAGCTATGGGTACATAGAATCTTAAGGTTACACTAGTCGAAAATTCTTCCATACAAACGTAGTCTAGGGATTATTCCACTGTTTGACGATGTACGTTCAAAATAAAAAGTGATATCAATTTGTCTCATCATTATCTAGCCCTGTATGGAAGCAAAAAAGTAAAAAAAGAAAATATTTGAAAGTTATGAGCGTCGAAAGTTCCACATTTCGACACAAAGGTTACGGCGCGAATTAAATACCATCAAAAGACAGAAAATTGCAAAACGGCCTCCATACAGGGATAGATTAGTAGTTCAACAATGCAAATAATTATATTTTGAACAGATAGATTTAGTCGGTTTTTCATGATATCTAGACTGCCAAAGGTCTGTTTATAAAACTTCGCGCGCTCGGTTCCGTCCTAAATCATTATCCATTTCGCAAAAAATTTGCAAAAGTGTGTATTCGTACGCGAACTAGCTTCCTACTGCTCATCAAAGCACCTATCTCTTCCGCACGTGTTGTCGGTTGACAGAAAATGCATTTAACCCCGCGCACAAAATAGTTCGTGCCGTCGACTAGTGTACCCTTAAGTCAAGAAAATGTCTATAAAAAAATGTCGTTGCATCGATGTCGCATTGTCGCATCACGCGTGTCCTTAAAAAGCCTTGTTTTGTGACTTACTTTTTTACTGACTACATTTTTAAAGATAGCTTCTGAATTAACATAAATCGTACACCATAAATCAGCCAAACCCGAAATACCATGGGAAATAGATTGTAGACCAATACTCGATTCATGATTTATTGAAAATTAATATCTTCTTAATATTTGCACATCTTAATACAGTTCAACACGAATCCAATTACCACATTATGTAAATTAATTAATTAAAATATTTAATTATCTCCAAACAGACGTGTCTGTAACCTTTTTAGTAAAGATTGCATGGAACTCGTTTTTGGTGGCATATAACAAGTTGGATATACAGGCTGTAATGGAAATGGGGAGTTATATTTTAAAAACTGCTACTGTCCATAGAAATGAAAGACTTTCTTAAGACGACGACTAACGCCAACGACCTTGAGGGAACAAAACGCGCACACCTTTCACACCCGCGCGACCCAAAATTTTGTAGTTTTTTGTACTTTCCTTATTATTCTATGACTTAAAAAAAAAAGCCTCAGATCAAAATGTAGATAATTAAATTATCTTTGAGATGCTGTTGATTTCATTAAAATACGCCCAGCGGTTTTGGTGTGATTGTCGTGTTTTTTTTCCGATTTAGACAACTTACAACTTTACAAATTAATTACACTATCAAATTATTAAGAAAATAGTTTTATATTACATAGGTATATTTTTTTCAAAGAATTACGACTAGCCATTTAGACGTGATTTCTCATTTTAAAATTAGCTACTCAAGGGAATCGGCGCCTTAAAAGAAGCCATGGTGAACACTCAGAAAAAATGCCTCCCTACTAATTTTGAACAACTGTTGATAACTTTGTATGGAAAGTGAATTCGTTTTTTTTTTTTTGGGAATTTTCTACGATTTCCTTCGTGAATGTTGTTTATCTCCATAAGCAGAAGTATTTTTAAAATATGATTTCACATTTTCGCTACATCCTGTATAACAAGTTGGATACATTATTAATGAATAAACATTAAGTTAGTTAATGAGTTAAGTTAAAGTAAGTCACCGGTGTAGGTATATCAATTAGAAAGATACGACTCAATTAAGAAATTAATAAAAAGATAAGGATATCTTTAGATTAGAATCTGTGGTTGTCAATTTATGGTATTTAAAAATAACCCTATAAATATTTTGACGTTTTGCTAATATGTTTTCCTGTTAACCGTTTACTGGTTAATAGAGGTTGCTACTTAGAAAACATCCGCTTTTACTATACTTTTACAATATATACTTGTACATGTTTTAGTTGGTTTTATGACCGTAATTGTAAGGAGTTCTAAAGCCAGGTGCACAGTACTCATACGGTGGACGTGTATGACTAAATATATGAACGTAGATAATGCTAAAGGAATATTTGTGGATTTGTGGGGGTTTATTGTGTACACCACTATGGCCACAATAAAACGTTTCCTATTTTTTTTTTTTTTTTTTTTGCTGATTGGTTCCACATTACTTTTATTTTTTTTTAAACAAGCTTTTTTGTATTCTTCTCAGCAAACCCTTTTGTTTTATTTTTTTATTGTAGATAGGATTGCGCTTGACCACTATCTCACCTGATGGTAAGCGATGATGTGGTCGAAGGTGTAGCACGCTTGCCTAGAAGTAACATATTCACTCTTGACTTAAATACTGCTAGATTGTAGCTATCGGGAAAAACAGACTCTGGCAAGGATTTCCACTCCTTAGCTGTACCACGGGGTCTCATTGCTAATATAGAAAATTTCATTCAAATAAATCTCACTAGATGGCGCGACATGTACACACAATTCAATAGAATATAATAATTGTGTGTAAAATAATCTTTGAAATGTGAATTAAGAGCCCAAAATGCCATGATTGAGAGTTGATTAAACAAGAACATACAATTTTTATGTTATATTCCAGAAAATGTTAATTAATGTACATGTCGCGCCATCTAGTGAGATTTATTTGAACCAAATTTTCTTTCTTAGCAATGAGACCTCGTGCCAATACAAAAAGATTAAAAACCATGATTTAGTCCAAGTAATTAAGCATCCAAAACACCGACACGCTATGCACCTTCCATGCCTCAAAATACACATTATTTTCTTTATGAATTGGTGATTTCAAACTGGCCAAACCCAGCGTAACCAAAAAACCAACTACACAAAAGAAATTACCTAATACGAATACATCAAAGTGCCACTTAAGCATATAACTTAACTGACAGAAGCCGATTTACATAACTTATCTATTTGGAGGGCTTCCATCAATCACTTTAGGTGGCTACTGCGATCAATCACACCGTTTATCACAATGACGTGGCTCAAGGGCCTACTAGGTATTTATTTTGTATAAAAGTGTTGTCATTTGTTTTCTCATTTGTCCATGTGATATGTTTGTATGTTGATCGATCCAAGACATGATCTATTTTTAAACTTAATTCCTTATCAAGTCTGCTGTGGGCGGTCCCGTGCACGAATGTACCCGGATGCCTTCTGATCCGGAAAGGTGGCGAGACATTGTGAGACGCATTACATCTGCCGCATATACTACCAATACTTCATCACGACCACGACCGCTCCGTCAAGACCTTAATGACTAAGAATAAACTTAAATCCTCTGTTAACCCAAGTGTTATTGTTGTGTTCTGTGTCCTTTGCGATATTTGGGTGTCGGTTGCCTTAAGGTTACACTAGTAGACGGCACGAACTATTTAGTGCGCTGGGTTAAAATGTCTGCTATCTCATCCGACAACTCGTGTGAAAAAGATAGACGCTGTGATGAGCAGTAAGAAGCTAGTTTGCGTACGAATTAGCACTTTTGCAAGTTTGTACCGAAATGGATGATCTTTTTTTTTTTGTTTTTTTTTTTTTGTATTTAATTATCGATAGGCTCGCGTTTCACCACTATCTCGCCTAGAAGTAACCTTGAATAGGTTACTTCTTGACTCAAAATCACCAAAGTTGTAGCTATCAGGAAAAAAAGACTCGGCAGGGAATTGCACTCCTTAGTTGTGCGTAGAATATTATAGTATTCGCAAAACGGAATCGCAGTATGGAAGTCGAATGTATTTTTTTGTAAAAAAGATTTTTTATTTTCACTATTTAGTTGTACAGACCTAAAAGGTGAGTAGTTAGTAAGGTTATTTTGCGGAGAGTATTTACGCAAGATATCGTGTCATAATTACGTGTTCGATAGATTGTTGATCGAAGCGTGTCTACTACTAGATAAATTATGTAGTTTAAAAAGTATGAAATAAAACAAATTGGCGGGGGTTTTGGATTTTTTTATTTTTTTGTAATAAAATGAGTTCCCTTTCAACTTTTCTGACCTCCAATGCCAGAATAGATTACCCGAATACCATGAAACTGGACATAACCAGTGAAATGAGAGTGTACCAAGGTGAACTGTACACATCTGCGTACCCCTTTAGAGCGTATTGGCGTGATGTTATGTTATGAAATGGTATAAACAATAAACAAACATGCGATTGCAGCAATCCCAAGAGATTTGCCGTTATTTATTGTAGAGTTCTGTTGTATATCTCCGAAGTTCTACATCAGATCTTCACTAAATTAAAATGGGACCAAATTCGGAACATACTTTTGCAAAGAATTTTAAAAATCGGTCCACAATTGACGGAGATATCGGTGAACAAACACAAAAAAATAAAAATCATAAAGTCGAACATAGAACCTCCTTCTTTTTGATAAGTCGGTTAAAAATGTATGGGAATGTCACGTGATAATACCCATATTTTTTGGCTTTTCAACCATTGCCATAGTTTAGAGCCTCAGGTGATTTGCCTCCCCTTTTCAAAGAGGAGTTTTGCAGGAACTGCAGGTGCAGTATTCAAAGGTATTATAGGTATTACAAAGATCTATAAAAGACTTTCCCACATTTCTAGGTTATATCCATCCAACTTTATGAGTTACGAAAGCTATACTAAGAGAAGATTTTCAACTATAAACTCCATATTAGGTATTTTGTATGCTTTGGTGTACTGGTACCATCGGCGCTTTCGCGACCGTCGGTACTAGCATCGGATTTTATTACGCATATACCTAATTAGGTTTAACCACATATTTTATTGTATGGATTATGTTTTAAAGTTTCAGTAGTAAAGTAAGAACCCCTTGATATAAAACAGGTTGGTTTTGTGTAAATTATTTGCCGACTATTTTTCAGAAAAAAAATCTGATGCCACAGTTACATTACCTAGCAAAAGAAATTGTACGTCAAATAATTCTTGTCAAATTGAAATACGAAATACGAATATTAGAAAACGATGCGTTTACTTTTAGGTATTCAGTTAACATTATAGATTGATAGACGGTCGTAGGCTACAGCCGAATCCAACATGGTTGACATGTTTCCAACAACAAGAGTACTACACTACTTATTCTGACGAATACTCACTTACTCGCAAAATATTCATATTCTTTATTGTACACAAAATAAACATTACAAACACACAAGAGGAAAAAAAAATAAAAAAAATAAAAATATTTGATAGATTCCCAAAATCGCCAGTACCCACGATAACCACAACTATAGCACAGCATAAATAAGGACGAACAGTACGGAAACTACATACAAACGCTGGACACGGCACATTCACACAAACATGCGCATCGACGAGACGCCTAAGCGGCTCGCACTACCGACAGCACCGCGGACGCTGCTTAGGGGTCTCATCGGTGCGCATTTTTGTGTGAGTGTGCCGTTTCGAGCGTTTGTAGGTAGTTGGCATACTGTTTGTATATTTATACTGTGCTATAGTTGTTGTTATCGTGTGTTTTGGCGATTTTGGGAATCTGTCAAATGTTTTGCAAGTAAGTTAGAAGTGAACGTGAATGACACTCACAAAAGCTATTATAACTAATAACCGAGTCACGCTTTGCTTAATCAGGTGATCGAATTCAGGCCTTAATGTCTATCACAAATTCACAATAATACTTGCAAATGGTTGCAAAAACTTATAGAGAACTCGACACCCGTCACAATCTAGGTTAGTAGAAAATCAATCACCTTCTGAATTCGCTCTTTATTTTATATAACCCAATTTTTTATCATTCAATGAGATATGAAGGTTTCGATCTAGTGCGCGTTAAGGCCTAAATTGAATTTCCTAGCATTCGGGACTGGGAATTGATTTTGACTGTATGAGTACTTTAAATTCAATAAGAAGAATTTATGTGGGATTGAACTGCTCTATTTGATAAAGCGAAGGCATTGCCAATAAAGAACCCCTTTTTTGTGTGTAGTATTTTTCTTGTCTGTATTTTAGTTTGAAATTAGCTTGAGGCAATTGGGATTGACATTCCCTGTCAATCTTATACTGTCATAGACAATCGTAGTCGCTGCTATAAATAACACTTTGTTTAAGTTCACTTGACGTTTTCATCGTTTTATCACTATCGTAATAATCGGTAATGACTGCCAAAATTTATATTGATCATGGTTCGTCGTAGTTCGTTCTTGTGTGTTTCATCCTCTGCACTTCGCTTCACCCACAGTTGGTCATATACCTCTCTTCGTTTGCTCAATCCTATCCGATTCCCAAGCAAAGTCGCAGACGAAACACTAGCTAGTACACAAACCTATAAAACGATATCTGCGCTGCTCCACTTTTTCACGGCGCAATAATACGAGCGATAAGCAACGCAAAATTGTTTATAAGTCCTTAGCACAATTCTTACGGGAGTTAGGCTTGTAACTCACCGGCGGAAGAGGAAAAGTTCCTCTAAATTATTTATAAAGTTTAATAGTCAAAATATTATATATCATTTTGGAATCATCGATACGATGAAGAAGAAGAAGAATAGTCAAAGAGCCCTTTAAATTTTAAAGAGTAATTTCGTAAACTAGAAAGCTTTGGGTAAGTAATCTTTTACACAAAAAATATGTTGTCGCCTTTCTAGCAGAGACTTTTCAGCTATTGGACACGTTCTAACTGGCCCAGCCCAGAGAAAAGCTTTTATTAAGTACAGGTAGATTTTTCAGCCATTTACCAAGTTTTAACTATCCTAGGTCACAACACACTTGAGAAAAAAAGTCATAAATTGAAGCCTGTATGACTGCAGGCATAGGCCTCAAGCAAGAATACTATAAGCTTACCTTATATCTATAGCTAGATATATCTTTTGTACAAATAAACCAAAACCAGTCCAGTAATAGGCCAATATTTATTATAATTGTGTTTCATAAAAGAGCAAGATAATTGAAGAGCTGAATGGCATTTAAACTTGTGCTAACGAGGCGTCGTACAGCTGTAAGCAAGGTGCGGAAATAATTCATCGAGATTAAATAATGCAGTAGGTGTAAGTGAAGAATGTTTGTTAACCGCACTGAGCAACCCGGCTACCAGTTTCTATAAGAACTTCTTCATTCTTTAATTAAAAGGCAAGTTAATTTTCTGAGGTGTTGCGTACTTGGTAGTTATTTTGTTGGTGTACGTCAAAAAAAAACAGAGTCCAAATTGATGTGACACTATAAAGCTCAAGCTTGCGTTTTTTCTCTGCAACTCGCAAAAACTTGAGCTCATTGAAAAGTATTTTAATATGAGCAATCAGCTTGAATGACATTTCAAAAGTGTGAAAAGTAAGACTTTCAGACGCGCCTTAGTAGCTTTTGATTCAGATTTTTATTTCAAAATTAGAACTCAGACCTAACAAGATGGTCCATTCATTAAAAAAAGAAAAAACATGGTTGCCATCTAGCAACCTAACCGCATACCGACTTGGTCATGGTTTTGTAGCCGCTAATGAGAACTAAGCTTTAGTTACCTACACTTTTCGCCTATATTAGCTGAATTTGAATTACAAAGTATACCTCCCTGCTTAAGAGATTTGTCCCTTAATTTATTTCAAGTTTACGTGACTTTGCTAATCCAAGGTGACTTGAATTTTTCATACATCTTTATAGAATTAAATTTTGTAGGAGCAACTGATCTTTTACACCAGTGAAAAAAAGCCACGTAAACCATTTTTTTTTTTAAGTTGGTACACTTTTATTAAGAAGAGTGTGTTCAAAATGTGAAATGAGATTAAATTATAGAATAAACGTAAAAATGGTTCCAAAAATCTAATGTAAAGATAGAATAGTCGTGGTTGAAATTGTGCCTAATATACTATTTCCAGAATGTTTAGTGTTACAGGAGCGTCCAATTTATCAACGTCAAATGTTCAAGTTGAGTGATAAACGGCTAAAACGTTCTATCCTACCCTACCTAAAGTGAGACTGGTATTTGAAACCGTTTCACTATTGTTTCAAAGAATATTATTTACTTAGTGGTAAATATATAATAGATTTTTTAAACATGGCCACATGGCCGCAGCGATGTGATGATCATGAAATATAAAGACTTTCCAATTGAGAAAAATATCTGATACCTTACCAATAAACTTATAATATAAGGGCGCACGGTTGGCGCAGTGGTTGAGCGATTGACTGCTGCGCTGCGTGTCGCGGGTTCGATTCCCGCACGGAACAAATATTTGTATGATCTACAAATAGTTGTTCCGGCTCTGGGTGTTTGTGTATGTGAGTTTATATGTTTGTAAACGCACCCATACAGGAGAAATTCCTAGAGTGAGGCAATGATATAAAAAAAAAAACCTGTTTCCTAAAATATATATCAAGGCACAAAGACATCATAATATTCATTAACTTGACTTTATCACAATTTATTTCGGGTCGGGGCAACATAATTATCTAATTTATAGACATAGATAGCATTGAAAAAATAAGTAACTCCATACTCCAAAACAAAAAGGTGTGAGTTTTTCTAATGTGTGTCAAAATAATTAACATCAACCTGTAGTAACAAAACATCGTTTGTTTTTTTTTCTTAACAATGCTAACCATCATTCAACCATAGATGATCCGTTGACAGATGTAATCGAACGCCTTTCCAACAATCACTATAATTGACATCTTGATAAAGCAACACTGGCACTCACTCTGCATTAAAATCATCGGCCACTATTTAATAAAATGTAGTAGCTTAGTGTGTAAGACGCCTTAGACGTCGTCGCTGTCTCGAATGAGGATCCAACTAACTGTATTCGGACGAACGATAGTGAAAACGCGAGCCGTCTACACGTAAGTCCAGTCGTATTCTGCTACTGAACAAGATAAGGAGGAATTTATTTAATGGAGTGGCTGGACCATGACTGTGGGCCGTGTATTGAGGAAAAGTTTGATGAATAAATAGAAGTACCTGTAGTGTTTTTGGTAACATCAATATTTAAGTATTTGGTTAGCATAATGAATTAATAAGGTTAAAGATGTTTTACTTAGATAAAATAAAAAAAGGTAAAATAACTACAGTATAAAAGTAGTACTGTGAAATGGTGTTAATTATAATTAGCATTAGCATTCCATGATTTGCCTCAACCAAATTGTAAAATATTTGCTTAACCTTTAAGTAATTAAAGGACAAAACTAACTTCATTGTTCTATCACTTAAGTACAGTTGCCACTAAACGGCACACATCGCATCAGATCGGAACGGATTTTACAATCTTTAAACGAAATCCAATCGTGTACACAGTAGTCTTTATTCTCAAGCCGCTCAACCTGACAGCAACTTGATCGCGACACGCGTTTGGTGCCAATAGCATGTTGCGACGCGCGGTGCGCTTCGTTCGGGTGCCGTCGCATCCGATAGAATCCTTGCGTCTGCAGTAGCCTGGCCGGGCGGCGGGCGGCGGCACCACTCATTCTTGAGAATGCACATTTGACGGCACTCATACAATCATGAATTTAGAAGAAAAACTGATTTGTTTGCTGCAAAAGCATACCATTGAAGATGCAGGCGCAGATATGGATACTTACGAAAGCGACGGAAGCCGTACCGTATCCGTTCGTATATTTTCCGATCCGATGAGATGCGTGCCGTTTGGTAGAAATTGTACTTTAATGAAATCGAAACTCCAACATACAAAAAACAACATACATCCCACATTTTATAACCCAACACAATTTAAATTAATCTTCGCTTATCGTGAATCGCCAACACATAATCGCGGTGTGTGCAGCCTACCTAACCCGATGTCGTTGCCTCGGCTTCAAGCTAACTGTACTGGCCAACGATAGTGAAAACGTCGGTCGTTCGCTTACTCCACTTCGCAGCTCACTCAGATGCGGTATAATTCAACGGTTTACTGTTTGCATTGTTGTGCGGTACGGCATTTTTGGGTGTTCTGTTAGAATTTTTTATGTTGGTTGGGAAAGATAGAAAGAAAATATAAAAAAAAACTATTATCCTACTGTCTTTATTGTTTTGTTTCCGTGTATCTCTATTTGCCGTCATTTCATTGGACTATTGAAATTTCATTTTTTCTATTATATCATGATTCACACAAATCATACATCGTTTCTTCGAAAGAATTCTCTTCAAAATTGGAATATGTCTCCATTCCACCTTCTAAACCTTATGTAATATCAAAAACCATCACTGCAGTAAAGCTTGGATCTTCACCAACTATGACTCTTTCATAAGCTACATTATTATCATTAGTTATTCCCAATCTTCATCTTATTGAACTAAAAGCACTAAACCAGCTACTTCTTTGCTGTCATAATAAACCATAAATCTCCCGTACAATTAATCAAAATACAAACCCAATAACATCTCAACAATGGACACGCCCGAACCCCCGCGAGTAGCGTAAAATTAAACGATGCTATTCACTGAGATCTCCTCAGATACGTAAACTAGCTTGACTCTAGACTCTAGTTCTTAGTGTATTTATGCTAGTTAGCGCTATAATAGCTCGCTCATTACACCTGCACTTTGCCGATACGCTAATGCTTGGAGATGTTGAGTAAACTGTTGTGGAGTAATGCGCTATTGTGTTTGGTTTATCGTCGTTTTTCTGGGTTTAGTGGTGTGTTATCTTTGCTTGTCTGATTTTATTTCATTCATGGTTCTTAATAAGGGATAGTGTGATTAGATTTTGGAGAAATATTTTTTATTTTGATGATAGGATTGCGTTATTGTTGTAGTTTGTATTTAAATTAATCAGTGTGTTCTAGAAGTGGTCCAACTTTAGATACTTCTAGAAAATTAAATGTTATTAAACGTAAATTATAATACTTATTAAGAATAAACATGTACAAACAAAGCGCGTTAATGTAAAGCCAGTATAATATTTTCGATTTTCGAAATTTACGGTTTCCCATACATTCACCCTGTATGTGTTCTAACCTGGAATCTGTACAGCTGTTCGTTTCGCATTAAGGCCGTGACGAACGGCCTGATTCTGTAAGAGTGATTCTTGGGAACCGACGCATTGCAGCCAGCGCCTGCCACTTTTGGTATGGCCGGCGGCATCATCGTATATGGCCTCGCTATGGAGTATTTTATTACTTCTGGTAGGACTGATGAATGTTTGGCTATCAGTGAATTTGATTTTGTTTATGAAGTGGGCAGATTCAGTCGAATTAGCCACGATGAGTTGTTGGTTAACTCTCATTTTGATTTTCTTTATGACTTCCGTCGTTATTCTTTTTTGTGTGTAAAACGGCACTGTAATAATAATATAGTAAATAGTCGTAGACGTTTTAATTTTATTGGTAAACTAGGTCACTTTGCTTTAAGTGACCATAATCTATTCATAGGCAATTCGATCATGTACAAAACAATATATTACCCAAGCAAATCCAAATATCACCTCTGACGATTTAAACGTTTCTACTTGAAATCAAATGCCCATTTTAAAGTGCCCTTTCAGCTCTGGCCATTAAGCTGTCCCAAGACTAAAGCTCATAATCCCGGCTTCCAAATCAAATGTCTGTAAGGATCGAAGTCTAAATGGATTAATTTAATAGCAGGCGAAGTTAAAATGGATTCCGCTTGAATCAAATGGACCATGAAAACATCTCCGGGTAACATTGAATGTTAAGATGGGTGGATTATTTTTGGATTGGTTTCTTTAATTGTGTTCGTTCTATTTGAAGATGTTTCGAATTCAGATGATGCTAATATTGAAACGAAATAAATTCATTTTAATATTTTTTTCTCTAGGTTGTTGTTGCGTTCGTAAATGTATAGTTTAAATCATCATAATCATCTCCTTGTCCATTTCCCATGATATTTGGGGTCTACGCAACACAATTTCTTCTTTCATTTTCATTCTTCTTTCGTCTACCCTCGTTATTTTCCTTATGTTATTTCTCTCACAAACTATCAGTCCTTCAGTTCTCAGTTCTTTTGGCCTTTCCCCTCTCTGCTAAATCATAATTCTTTCAGTCAGATACCTTATGTATAACATTTATCTAAAACAGTTCGAGCTGAACGAAAACTCCGACCACGACTGACCTCTGCGAATCGTAATCGAAACATTTGAAGCATAATAAAACATAACAATTCTGTGCTATCACGACGATGTGACTCACGAGAACATAGAGGGGACGTACTCGCACAAGTTAAACTATTTGCTATTAAGTCTAGATCCATCAGTACTGCTGAAAGTCACGTTCAACAATTACGTATTGAGATTAAAGTTCAGTGTACGGTTAAAGCCGTGTGGCCTAAGTCTGAAGGCTAGGAATATATTAAAAGATTATGTAGGGTATATTGGCGGCATATGCGCATTAATAATTATGAAATTGTAGACTGTTAATCTAGAATGTAAAAATATAGGAAATTAGTAGTATTGATCAAATAGCTTTAATAAAGAGACCTACCAGATACCATGGTTAAGTTTTATGTCATTCAATAGAAAACTAAACTAATTAATTCTTCGAATCCTTTTCCCCGACCAAGAATTCATTAACCAAGTCTTCATATAAAACTGTTATGTTCGTATGGGTAAGATTAAATGGTTAACATTCAAGGTATCACCGTTTACCTGGATGACTGCATGATTGTCTCTAAAAAAATGGCTTCCTCGGCGTTCGACCCTTTTCGAGTATTATGTCCGAATTAAATTCCGAAACGTGATTCCATGTACCGTTCACGAAAGCGAATTGTGGAAAGGACTGTGTACATTGGTCGATTGGTTTTTGCTACCCAATTGAGTAGCTGAATTTATTTTGCTGTTGTATCGGTAGTAATTTATATGTAGAATTTAGAGCTATGTGCAGGATTAATTTAGATTGGGTGTTTGTTAGGCTATGTCAATGTTTGGTTTATGCTCGGATGCTGGTAGATTTGATTTTATGATGAAAAACAAACATGTAAGTATTGGTTTTCAGTAATAGGTTATTTCGCGTGTTATACTTTGAAGCCTTTAGGGACACAGGTTGATGAATTTAGCTATTCTAAAAAAGGGGTTTTTGAATTAGTTGGCGTTTATAAACACGGCACGCCTTTATAAACATAATTTGCAATTACAGTTTACACAGATTACCGATTCAATTAAAATTATTTGCTTCAAAATAACTTAGCGATGGCATTCTATTGAGCACTTATTTAAAAGCTTATTGGAAGCAGTTTCAGTCATATTTTATGGATAATCATCCATAAAATATCACAATGTTAAAACATTACGCTTTTTAGGACTCAATTTAGTATAACAGAAGTATTCGACAGTATTTATTTCGAAATAATCTTGTTCGCGAAATAGCCGATATCAAAATAGTCATTTTATTAACCGGAACTAATGCTCAAATTAAAAATAGTTGCAACGGTCTCTCAAGCTTGGAATATACTTTCCAATTTATTGATGGTAACAAGGTCGCGAGGTAGACCAATAAAAATTTGACAATTCGAACTGCTCACAAAATATATGGTTTGAAATCCTGTAGGAGAAGCGAAGATTTTATACTTGAACGCTTTCAAAATTGAATCCTCCAATAGTTGGGATTGGGTGCAATATTGTGCTGGAATTTATCATAACAGAGAATTTTAGTTTGGAAAAGCAAAATTCACGCTGCAAACCTGAACACTGAAAATACATTCAAAATGTATCCATCGTGCGAAGTATATTTTGGCGTTTATACTGCACATAGAAGAATATTCATCACAAGATATTAGCGAATATGTCTATAACTTCTCCATAAATTTCCATTGGCGTTGAGTACCGAGATTGTTGATAGGAATACCAACGTGTCATGCTTTGCATAATCTACCCACACGTCTGAATGTTTGAGAATTTCAGACAAGACTGACACTTCAGCACCTATTATGCCAATATTCAGGCATATTCAATACTTCCACGTTGTTGAGTATCTTACAATGTTTTGATTTGTGTCAATCGTCAGATGTGTTGCCTCATTTCCTTAGGGAATTGAAGTTTAGTCTGGTTTTGCGTTTGATCTTCCTTTATCTCTTCGTTAATTCTCTATATTATCAAAATTATCACTTTGTGGTCATCTTCATATTACGTCATTTTAAATGAAATAGGTTCCTTATCTACACGGCCCCTTTTGTTCGCCATAAAACCATTTTAATACATCTGCAAAAAATCACAATATAAAATAAAAATTGCGCATTCAGCCAGTGCGTATCCGCTTTATCGCACTATAAACGTCGATAAAGTTTTATTTTATCTCTGCATTGGTCATATTCCCTGCTTTTTACGACACTTAAATTAAACTTGTCGAAATGTTTAAGGCCTTATTCGGTTTGACTTGAACGAGTAAAACGTTTACCAGCTCAATACGTGTTTATTTTAGTATGTGATTCTGTTCCGTTCAGTTTTATAGTCAACGATTAAATTCTTCTTTCTCGGTTTTCGTAAAGGTTAGCTTAGGTTAGGCTTTAGAGATTTATGTTCTTGACTTTTCTTTAAGTGCCTTTTACATTGTTTGTTTCATCACCCTTTTGCTTTAATCAAAATTCAGGATCGGTGCAATAAAGCTTTTATCTATCTTCCATTAAAAATTTCTTATCAGTCATTATCTCAGTATTAACTGCTTTTCGTTGAATCAGAAAACTAATCAACGTTTCAGTAGAACTAGTTTTAGTATAAGTATTGAGTTCTTTATACTACGCTGTTTGTTTTGCTAAGCTCACGGACACAGTTTTGATATTAATTGAAATTTGGTCAGTAAACTTTAAAACCTTCAAAATAAATTACAAGACTTAAATGAAACTTACTGAAAGTAATTGCCACTGGTAAAGTCGAGGGCAACTACCTAGGAACGAAGAAGCAGAAATCCTATACGCTGGTCAGACCAAATCCGAACCTCGCTGAACGTTTAATTCCAGAAGCCGTGCATTTTGCTGAAAGTAGAAGCAAGTGGAGAAACATAACAAGGGAGAAAGTTTGGAAACCACGATGCGGTCACAACCCTCAGCATTTCAGAAGGAGGAAAATAAATAACTGAAATGTACGCCACGGAGACATATCTACCTCTGCCGATTGTAACTGTTTCATGATGTAATCATATTTTTTAACCGTCATCATACCATGATGTCATCGGACATTTCATTCCTAACGATTTGATCACCGTTACTGTAATTTTAAACTGACAGTACAATGTACCTTGTTATACTTTTGTTGGGAATACCCTGGTGAAAAAAGATGGTCATAATGTTCACTAAATGTTTGGCTATACGAGGTTGTTTACAATTTGGCAGTGTTATAGGAATATTGTCGAATTTTTCGGTTTGCAAGTCATCATAATTAATTTAATTGATATCTTTGTATTAATTGAGGCAATTATGAAGGTACTTGGTAAAGTAATTGCAGTGATTTTCATTAATTATATATTATATAAAACTGCATTACCACTCACTGACTGACTGACTCATTGACATAATTGTTCTCCCTGATGGTGAAGGGGGAGGTGGGTATATTTTGACAGATTCGTAAACAAGTAACTCCCGTGAGTATGGGAAAAGTGCCAAACCTCCCCTTTTCCCCCCCCCTCCTCCCCCCCTCTATCGTTTCTCGGAAACTAAGGTACCCGTATTTTTTGTTTTTTACGGATTCGTTTAGAGGAGGCTCGGAAAAGTAAAGACCACTTTTCAAAAATGACCCCCTCGCCCCCCTTCTCCCCCCCTTTAAGCGGATCTCGGAAGTGGAGAGACTTGGAACATTTCTTTTTTCAGATTCATATAAAGGGGCAATGCTATAGTCACAAACAAACCATTTTTCAAAGTTGACCCCCTTGCCCCCCTTCTCCCCCCCTCCCCCCCGTTTTGGCGAATCTTTTTTTTTCAGTTTTTTTTACGGATTCGTTTAGAGGAGGCTCGGAAAAGTAAAAACCATTTTTCAAAGTTGACCCCCTCGCCCCCCTTCTCCCCCCCTTTAATCGGATCTCGGAAGTTGAGAGACTTGGAACATTTCTATTTTCAGATTCATATAAAGAAGCAATGCTATAGTCACAAACGAACCAGTTTTCAAAGTGACCCCCTTGCCCCCCTTCTCCCCCCTCCCCCCCTCCCCCGGTTTGGCGAATCTTTTTTTTGTTTTTTTTACGGATTCAGCGTAGGGATCCCGAACGAAGGTTGAGTGGGTGAAGCGAAACTCAGTGCCTGGCGACGACAAGCAAACATTAGGGTTATGTTTTTTGGAACAAAGTTTAGGGTAGGTGTAGGGTAGGTGTAGGGTAGGTGTAGGGTAGGTGTAGGGTAGGTGTAGGGTAGGTGTAGGGTAGGTGTAGGGTAGGTGTAGGGTAGGTGTAGGGTAGGTGTAGGGTAGGTGTAGGGTAGGTGTAGGGTAGGTGTAGGGTAGGTGTAGGGTAGGTGTAGGGTAGGTGTAGGGTAGGTGTAGGGTAGGTGTAGGGTAGGTGTAGGGTAGGTGTAGGGTAGGTGTAGGGTAGGTGTAGGGTAGGTGTAGGGTAGGTGTAGGGTAGGTGTAGGGTAGGTGTAGGGTAGGTGTAGGGTAGGTGTAGGGTAGGTGTAGGGTAGGTGTAGGGTAGGTGTAGGGTAGGTGTAGGGTAGGTGTAGGGTAGGTGTAGGGTAGGTGTAGGGTAGGTGTAGGGTAGGTGTAGGGTAGGTGTAGGGTAGGTGTAGGGTAGGTGTAGGGTAGGTGTAGGGTAGGTGTAGGGTAGGTGTAGGGTAGGTGTAGGGTAGGTGTAGGGTAGGTGTAGGGTAGGTGTAGGGTAGGTGTAGGGTAGGTGTAGGGTAGGTGTAGGGTAGGTGTAGGGTAGGTGTAGGGTAGGTGTAGGGTAGGTGTAGGGTAGGTGTAGGGTAGGTGTAGGGTAGGTGTAGGGTAGGTGTAGGGTAGGTGTAGGGTAGGTGTAGGGTAGGTGTAGGGTAGGTGTAGGGTAGGTTAAGGAATACTTCTCAAAAACACGACAAAGCCGCGAGCTGCTTGCAGCTCGCGCACCAAGCAAATACTAGTTATATTATAAATCTAATTTAGTCCATTTCAATCTATCAACGCACATTTAAAACTAACTAGAGGACCAGTATCTTGGCTACGTCGAGATATCGTAAGTTGCCTAGGATATTTTTTAAAGACTTTTATGTGTTATAATAAAATTTTGTGATCTTATCTTGGAAACAAATTCATTTCTTAAATTATTTTCGTTTCCAAATTGGCACTAAAAGTCAAAATTTCTCCTAAAAATCCATTAGGTTAATTGATAATTAAGAATTCATTAAAAATATAAATAGTTATCATTATCATATTAATGCTATGTTATATTATTAAGTGGAGCTCATTTTGTATCTGATATTCGATATTAATTAGTATATTTGCATGGAAAATGCGAAGTTAATTAACCGTTTATTAAATTGTTTGAAATATTGTAGGCTATCGAAAAAAAATGGGGTTATGGTCAACTTTATAATGTCAATCGGTAATTTCCGGACAGTATTTATTCTTTTGAATACCTACTACTGTTTTCATCTAAGATTCTGAAGCAATTTACTTTCGTGACTTAAAAAAAGAATAGTTTATTTATAACTTACTAACCCGCACTGGACTCGCGTGGTGGGTTACGGCCCCCACATAGAGATGAGGCCTATGTCCCAGCAGTTGGAACGTTAAAAGGCTGATGATTATGATTTATAACTTATACCTCTCGGTTCATGGTGTTCTCTTAATATTCTTTGTCAATTTTAACATTACTTAGAGCATTCTCATGGTTTTCTGTTACTTTTACAATTTGAGATTTAAATTCTACTTATGCCTGAAAAATCTATCTAACTTTGGTATTGAAGCAGGATTTGACACGTTTTTAACTTCACATTTTCAATTCAGAAACTGGCCTATCGTCAATATTCAGAATGATAAATATTTTCGCTTTTGCAGTACCTATACCTAAATAATTTAAAGCAAATACCTTGCCCATAGAGTCGTTAGAAATACCAGGCCAACATGAGTAAGTGAGTGTCTAAACATTGTCTCTCCCAGCCAAATACAAAGCTCCAAGAAGGATGTAAGATGTAAAACTCATCATTACTTACAAAATCTACAAAAACGGTAACCGTATCGCACCCCATTGTTTGCCAAAACTAACAATAGAAGTGTACAGATCATTTATTTCCGACTCAATTCAAAGTGCTATTCTTCACGGTACAACCACGAACTAATGTTAATACAATTACGTTAAAAGTTTCTCGCTGAAATACACCTTATTGCTTGAAAGGTATAGGTGAAAATGCTGTGTGAGTTTTCAACCATTGATCAAGTAACATAGCAAGGGTGTTGCATTTAATTGATATGCCTTGTTTTTTGTCGTCTTCTAAGTTTGTATTTTTTTTCTTTGGAACAAAATTAATCGATGCCCAAATATAAGATCAGATACGTTCCGTTAGCCATTATGTTCCGATTTACGGTATCGATACAATTGTTAATTTTTTTCATTTGATAGTGCACGTTTTTTGCAGATATGAAAAGTTAATTAAATTGTAGATTAGACTGAAATCATTTATCATTTTGATAACCGTTAACGAATTAATTCGAGGTGCAAAAAGCTTTTTGTAAGAGATTAGGAACCATTTTTTCGTACCAGTAGACATCTTCACTGGTAGCTCCTGTGTGGTAAATCTGACAAAGATAGATAGATAGATTTATTTATTTGCTTAGAATGTAGGTAAATAATACATTTAGGTCTTACAATATTTTGGATCCTTATACATTCTGCCTCATGGCATGCACAAATTTTAGTAAATTGTACTACTATAGATTATTCTATTTACTTAAAGCTAATTAATAATATAAGAACATTAAAAATTGAATAGTCTTGTCATTCAAGAAATCCGATACAGAGTAATAGCATTTAGAAACTAGTAATTTTTTAAGGTACTTTTTAGGGTTCCGTACCCAAAGGGTAAAAACGGGACCCTATTACTAAGACTTCGCGGTCCGTCTGTCTGTCTGTCTGTCTGTCCGTCTGTCACCAGGCTGTATCTCATGAACCGTGATAGCTACATAGTTGAAATTTTCGACAGACTTAGAATTTTTGAAAGACTAAAAACAGAATAAAATAAATATTTAAGTGCTCCCATACAACAAACGTGATTTTTTTGCCGTTTTTTGCGATAATGGTACGGAACCCTTCGTGCGCGAGTCCGACTCGCACTTGGCCGGTTTTTAAATATTCTTAAAGGTTGCTCTTTAACAATTTTTGGTATGTGGTTATAAATAAGAGGAGCCATGCACATAACACTCTTTCTCAATAATGCAGTTTTATATCCACTTATGCATAACTTATCTTCATATTGAGTTCTTAAGCTTGTAGTCCTGTTTCTAGTATAGTACAGTACTAATACAACCTACAATAGTACTATACTTATCTACTATAGCTTTTCCAAAGCACAATGGGCTTTCACTGCCTGTCTTTTCAGTCAAAGGATACCAAGAAGTTTTCCACTACATTCAAGTTGCGACCAAGCTTCTCGAAGTAATTGCTCTACAAATAAGCCTTGATTCCTTTATCCACCCTCTACACCCTTTTATCAGACCCAAATCTAATTCACGTCTTCAGCTTTCCAAAAAAACAAAACAACTTTACTTTACCTTTTTTGAGATACCAGTGCTATTCTGTAACCTGCCGGATGATTCTGATGATAAGGTGAAATGAGCTGTTGATCTAGGGATCTAGGGCATTAGTTGGAATGACAGCTCACTTTGATCTCACTGCACCTAAGCCGTCACGGTGAGATGTCTACAGAATCGACTGGCATTTATTCCACTTATAGATAGTGCTATTAGGTAAAAATCTAACCGTGAAAATTTTAATTAAGTCAGTTGTCAATCTCTATCATCATCTGCCTAGCCTTTTCCCAACTATATTGGGGTCCGCTTCCAGTCATACCGGATTCAGCTAAGTACCAGTGTTTTACATGGAGCGACTGCCTATCTGACCTCCACAACCCAGTAACTGGGTAACACGGTACCCCTTGGCAAGACTGGTGTCAGACCTCAAGCTTCTGACTACCCGTAACGACTGTCAAAGATCTTCAAATTACAGCCGGGACCAACGGTTTAACGTGCTTTCCGAGGCACGGAGGAAACTCGGTATGTTGAAATGGTCACCCATCCACGGACCGACCTCGTCAAGCGTTGCTTAACCTTGAAGATCGATCCGTGCGGCTGTTATTATTTAGCCACGAGCTCCTCAGTTGTCAATCTCTATCATCAGGTGAAATGACAGCATGCTGAGAAAGGAGCCTTTTTGGTCTCGCACGGGGTTATTTATTTTTATTTTTATGGTTCCGTACCCAAAGGGTAAAAACGGGTCACTAAGACTCCGTGGTCCGTCTGTCTGTCTGTCCGTTGGTCACCAGGCTGTATCTCATGAACCGTTATTGCCGCTATAACACCAAATACTAATAATAGAATAAAATAAATATATAAGTGGGGCTCCCATACAACAAACGTGTTTTTTTGCCGTTTTTTTGTGATAATGGTACGGAACCCTTCGTGGGCGAGTCCGACTTGCACTTGGCCGTTTTTTATTATTGTTTGTGTTTTGCTTATCTCGTGTCTCCTGTGCGGATCACATATTTTTTTTTCTTTCTTTTCTTTTTTTTTACACTTCACCTAAGGTTTAACGGCGAGATTTTAACAAAGTACAATGTCTGATGCTGTGGATTGAGTCACGTTGAGATTTTCAGAATAGAACGGCTGAAACACAATACGAAAATCTTGTCTCCCAAGTAATGTGAATAAGATAAATTAAATAAAACCCGTAAAAGCTTCAACCTCGAACTGGAAATTGGATCCCGAAGGAAAATAAGTCCTTCCATCTGCAATTACAGTAATCGAACAAAGGGAGAACTCATTACGTTTTAGAGGATATTCGCCCTTAAAGTATGCCAAGGCTTTTATTTAAAAGAAAATAACGCCTTGATTGAGTTTTTGATTTGTATGCAAATTTTGGGGGATGAAAATGTGGATTGTTCCTTTTTGATCCTACGAGTATAATCTTGTGTCATTAGAGGTTGGTTTCTTATTTGCTGTTATTTGGTTGAGGTGTTCTTTTGTTGGTAAAATATAGCAAAGATCAAAGCTAGGATAAGAAGTAGATTTTTTAGACTTAAGGAAACTTTAATTTTACAAGTCATCCTAGGAGGTTTTTATAATAATGCAGCGATAATCCGCACAATAAAGATTATATTAATATTATTATGAGGTGGTGCTGTATTGAGAGACATTATATCTTCGTAAACGTTTGTGTCAGTATGATAAAGGAGTGTAAATACTTACCCTATTTTCATTTACCTCAACACCCCACGCATAATTCTAAAACAAGTAAATGAACACTAAACTCAAGTTAACGCCACATTTTTCTCAGTCCCAACATTCCCAACCAAGACTAGATACAATATATTTTTCCCCGATCACCATAGCAACACCATAAATAAGCCAGCTCTTAGTCTTTAGAGGTTATTTATGCTGTCTTCCCCACGCCTCCCTAAGACCTGAATAATTGTAACCCCTAGGGCTATTTAATGCCTAGCCTTGGCGAATCACATTGATTAAGAATACAGATGCTGTACTGTCCTACAAGCCGTTTATTAAGCTTCAGTTTCCGCAAACTATTGCCCCTACTAAGGTTGTTAGGTTGTGAGAAATTATATGAATAACTGTGTATAAAGCAAAGTTCTTCCGAGAAAGGTAGAAACAATATACTTTTGCTGTTTGATTTGGAAATCTGAAGAAATGTTGAATACGAAATTGTTATAAATAGTTGATCTTGAAAATCCAGGCTTTATTGCAATACAAACAAGTAGTATTAAGTAACAATGCTATAGATACTTATAATTTTGTTGTTGAACCCGACTGATGCTGCAATTAACGTGGACACCTAATGAGCCTAAAATATTTCAAGAGTTATTAGAGGTATAAATATTCATGAATTATTAAAAGTTTATTAATTTGGGCAAGTAATACAACAGATCTATCAGCTTCTCATGATTAACCACTTTTGTATTTGAGTCAAACCGTGATCTGCTTATTCTACTTCTTGTTGATTTTCTGTTAGTATCAATTTATTACGATCTCGAACACAAATCACTCGAGTTCCGAATCGATATCTCATAGTATGATCCCGTAAGAGTATGCTGCGCGTCCTTGGTATTCAACGGTATCCAGGATCTTAATAGCTACTGGTTTTGACGCATTAAAATTATGAGCGCGGCCTGCTAAGAAATAGCTGAAGCAGTTCACTGGTCATGTTACCTTCAGGGTTACTACTTGAGATGCCAATGAAAATTTATTAAAATGTTTGAAAATCATGTTACGCAGTTCAACTTTAGTGTGGTCTTTATCAGGACTTTTTCCAGAGTCTCACAGCCAAGTGACATTCTGTTAACAAAAGCAATATGGTTGTTACCTGAATATTGGACACGTATTGATTGCTTTATCAAATAAATAAAAATTGACAAAGATAAAGCGCATCAAAGTGGGGCATTCAGGAGCGGGGCTTGTGACGTCACTTTGTCAGTAAAAGTGTACCACGGCGTGACTTCGCACGATATTTCAACGCACAATCGTCGTCATTTTTGGTTAACGTGACAAAAGATATTATTTGGTAATACGTGTCTAATATTTTTAGGTACCTAATCTACCTGATGGACTAAATAGATATTTCTTTCATCATCTCTATTGTCAAAAAGTGAAAAATTACACCATCAGGTGTTAAATCCCAAACATTTTAGCATTTCGACAATGCTATAGCCGATAAGCTGTTACTCTATTTAGAGTAACAGGGCTGAAATCATGGAGTTTTTTGCTCATTATTTGTTTTGTAGATATATGCACTGTGGACAACTTCTCAAAATGTGCGTTTACTATAAAGATAGCCACTTTTATCCGTCACATAGATATTATTTTCAACTTTTCTAAGGCGCAAAATGTTTCTAGAAAACCCAGACTAAGAAGAGTTTACGGGATAATTTTATACCCTGTCGAATAAATCGGCTAAATTGGATTTACTGCCAATTAACTTTATTCTCCTACAAAATCACTAACTTTTACTAAGATGCGATAAGCAAACAACTTAATGGACATCTATTAGTTACAGAAAACTCTATTTTCTTTCACAAGTCTTTTGGTTCCAAAGGTGAAATCTTAATATTATTCTTCTCTTCTACCTTTTCTATTTGTAACTGCTGTATTTTTCCATAATGGCTTCTTACAATTTTGAAAGCAGCTTCTTCATACTCATCAGCTTCATTTCCATCTACTTCATTATCATCATCATTTCAGCCGAAAGCAGCTTATTCAGCTTTAATATCATTCATGCCCACATACTTATCAGCCCTATCCCTGTGCGCTTGCAAGGTGTCGTAAACAGTTATTTTAAGTGTTATTATAACAATTAGCCATTTTATTGGCCGTACACGTATTTTGATAATTACCCAGCTTCAGTTACTTCTAATTTTAATGAGGCTATATCTGTTTTACTATAATATTCCATATACCCTTTGAATTTTGATTATTGTTGAACAACAGATGTAGCAGAATACATAGTAACCGTTATAAGGTTTACTCCTGCTCCTGCCCTGACTTGTAATATTTTTGGCATCACAAAGGTTGCTTTTGAATTTATCGGTATTACTCCTTAGATCGTCATCATCGTTCCCCAGAACTTCATCGTCAGCAGGATCTCGTTATATATTTTTGAAGTGAAAAACTTCTTTAGATGTGTTGGGTGATTTTTGGTAGGAGCAAAACTTATGGGTTCGCTTCAGCGACATTTGACGTGTGACAGAATACCAGTTCAAAGTTTTCCTTACTGTCGGCAGTCTCCATGACTGCCAATTATTTACTTATTTAAGTTTTGTCAGCTATGACTGATAGCGTACGTAATCATAACTTTTCTTCCTGCACTAAATATTAATATTCTTGTACATGTTGTTTATGTACATGGCGATATGCCAGTAAACAATACCAGTAACTCCAGTCGTTACTATAATTCTTCGGCACAAAAGTTTTGGCTCGTAATGTTCCGATCCATTACACTTGGCCATTTTCTTTGGTTTTATTTCCCTCAGTAATTAATTATTGCTCTTAAAGATGTAGTAACTTAGCCGTTAATGTATTGGACGGTATCGTGATATATTTGCCCGTAAAAAGGAGGCCGTATCGATTTCTGAAGACTTACTGCGTAATATATCTGGCATGATACAAAAACTTAATTTAAAATACTACTGGAGATGTCAGGAAATGTCCAGAAATCTTTTAAACTTTGTCTTGAACGCTATGTGGTTGGTAGGTCAATTATATCTACAGACAAGATTCTGATAACTCACCCATAAATTGAGAAGCTACTAGCAAATACTGTAGCGAATTTGCTAGTTATACGACTACCTTCTAAATAGAAGAAAACAAGTCATTCCCATTTCATGTAATATAAAACTGGTCGTCAATCCAATCAGATCTGAATGCCTTAAACAAATCTACTTTATTATATATATCTATGTATCACTTCTAAAACTTCAACCCCTTCATACAGTCTGATTACCCTCCTTAAAACTTTCGTAACAAGCTCCACTCACTGAGTTACATAAGTTACAAGAAGTTAACTCATTTGTTCAAACAATAGGAAGATATCATACAGTTCCTTGTCAACAACAATGTGGGGAAGCTATTCACTTTGTGCCGATACTGTGTAAGCATATAAGTGGAGTAGGATTGGTCAGTTGCCATGATGATTCTGTTACGAGGATTCAGTAGTCATGTAATTTATACAGACAATGGTCTTCATGTTATGCAGTCTCTAAGCGGTTCCTGGGAATAACGTTACATAAGGTCTTCACTGTCCGAAAGGGTTGTTCTTAATAATGCCATCGAAGACATTTGTGGAAAAGAAAACATAAATGACGTTGAACATTTGTGAATCAAACGACTTTTAGGCAACAAAGCAATCGTATAGTTATTTTACAAGCTTTGGTCAAACTTGTGAAGTGTGTCCTTAAAACACGAAAGACAATAAAGAAAAAGCTTAAATCTCCAGACGAGGAAAACCCTAAAGATAAACAAACTAACACACAATTTAAAAATACCACAACAGCCATTAACAAAGAATATAGGACAGACGTATACGGATGAGTTTTCAGACATATTACATGACAAAATGCTGTGAAGGTAACAAAAACCTCTCTCCATTGTCCCGGTCTTTTACCTTCATAATGATACATAAATAAATGAACACAGAAAAGTTTCAAAAGGTTTACATCACACCCTATTGTTGGTAAAAACAAAAGAGGGCTAAGAAAATAAAATGTTATTAGGGTCAGTATAAACAGATCACGGTCTAGTTTGCCACAAAATTTCAGAATATGTAACACGAAAATTACGAAATTTAGGATTTGGTTGTAATATTACGAAATGTGAGGATTCGGTAAGAGTTTCAGAAAATTATGTAGGATATGAAATGTTTTTTGATTATGATGACAGACATTGTTCTGCTGATGTTGATGTAGAAATAAATAGCGCACACAATAAAAAGTAAATTACTATCATTCTGTACGATTCTAATTTGATTTCTTTTATTGTTGTCTTTTGTTATGTTAACGAAGTACTTTATTTTGCTTTGTGGGTTATCATTAGATGTTGAAAGATCGGCTTTATTATATTAGGAAAATGAATAGAAGTCTGCCTGTAGTAGGTATTATCCACTGGTACTCAGATTATTTGTTCCCTAAATGATTCCAGTTCTGAAAATGAGAATCATTGTTTTATATATGAATTTAGTAATCTTGACCTAGTCGTCAATCTTATAACAAAAATATACCTTTTGTAACGATGGAGCTACGAACTAGGTAAAAAAAAAACATTTAAGGTTACACTAGTCGATTTTTCTTCCAAGGAAGAAGAAGAAGGAAAATTGTAAAATGGCCTCCATACAGGGATAGATTAGAATTTGATTTTGAAAATATACATTTAGTCGTTTTTTCATGACATCTAGACTACCAAAGGTCTGTTTATATAATTTCGCGCGCTCGTTTTCGTCCTAAATCATCATCCATTTCGATACAAATTGAAAACAAAAGTGCTAATTCGTCGAACTAGCTTCTTACAGCTCATCACAGCATCTATCCCTATCGTACGTGTTGTCGGGTGAGATAGCATGCATTTTAACCTAGCGCACAAAATAGTTCGTGCCGTCGACTAGTGGAACCTTAAGAAGGATTCCTATCCAACAAAAAAAAAGGTGTTACACTTTCCTTCTTGAAATAAATCTATTCACAAGTACGGTACTTAATTATTGTACTTAATTACTATGAGAAATCTCCATTCAGAGAAACGTTAAGCACTAAATGCACTATATAAAGCACACTAGTTTTCTTCTAATTAAAAGCGCAGGCGCAAATAGGCCAGTAATTTAACCAAGTTGTTTAATTAAGAACTGGTACTACTTAGTTCTAATGGTGTAATTGCTGCCCTCCAGTGCTGATCGCCTAGATTAAGGGATCTTAAGACGTTTGTGCATGTATTACAGGTAGATTCAAAGTTAATGGCGGCTCGGAACTCTCTACTGGCAGCAGCAAATTTATGTGACAGTGGAGTAGAGCACTGCGAAAAATGCAGTTCACAGCCGCCATAGATTTACTTATTATATTATATTTAATCTACCTATACCTGGGCCAATCTACTTTAAGAGAATTAATTTGGAAGTACTGAAAACCGAATGCGTTACCGATGAAGAACCACTTTGTTACCATAATTTATGTTATCTACTTATTTAATAAATTGATTAGTTTTTAATTTATATGAAAATAGTTTAATCAAATAAATGAATTAATTATTGTGCACTAAAAATGTTTGAAAGTCACAATTTTAATCGAAAAATTATCACTCTCATCATAAAGGGACAGGTTTTTGTAGAATGGCCACTTACTTTGTTACAGTACAGTACAACTATTTTCTTAATGTCTCTCGGCAAACTTCGTGTTTCGTCATTCGTCGGGTTTCTATCAATTGCCCTTTGCACTCGGTGCAGATCAGACGCTTTCAATCAACTAGGAAGAATATAGACTTGTTAATACTCTTTTAAATTAATGTAATCTTCTATTTTCTTCTTCTATATATAAAAGAGAAAGTATGTATGTATGTTCCTTATAGACTCCGAAACGGCTGGACCGATTTTAATGAAAATCTTTAGATTGACCCAGTAGATAATCCTGTAAAGTTTGGTGGCGATCGGAGAATATTTTTTTTTAACTTTGAACGCGGCCGAAGCCGCGGGCAGAAGCTATTTTATTATAAAAATGGGAGAAAAGTTGCTGCGGTTAAAAAGGAAAATAGTTTTACAGCTCTATATAATACAAACGGAAATCAAAACAAAACAACAAGAAAGTACTTAGTTCTGAATTCAAATTATTATTCACGATAAATCTAATCATTGATGGACATGGAAATTAGCATGCGTTTTTTTTATTTTTTTTATTTGTGATGGGTTTGCTCTTGACTCTAGAGTAGGTCATAGGTGACAGAACTCTGTCTCTGTCACCTATGACCTACTCTGACGATGGAGTGAGCTTACCCAGAAGAAGAAGTTTGTATTCTGAAATGCGATCATTGTCAAGGGGCATTAAGAAAATAGTTGTACTGTAAACTGTTAGACATGTACTCTCATGGTATAATTAGAAAATTGGTAATGGAAACTTGTCAAAAACTTTCAGATGGTAATCAGCAAGTTTAAAAAAAAAATGATTTTTCTTTTTTATCTGTTGGTTGATCGGGATGCAGCGAGATAAAATGACCACCTTGAAGTTGATAATTATCTCGAATACGATTATACCTACTTAACTTCTTCTTTTGAAACAGCGCTTGTCTGGTGTAATTTTAAGTCATCATCATCATCAGCCTTTTAACGTTCCCACTGCTGGGACATAGGCCTCCTCTCTGTATAGAGGGAATGAGCCATAATACACCACGCGTGCCCAGTGCGGGTTCGTGGATGTCACATGTCTTTGAATTTTTGTTCTAGGATATGCCAGTTTCCTCACGATGTTTTCCTTTACCGTTTTTAGAGCAATGGTGATGAAATAATTTACACAAAGTAAATGCGCCTGCCTGGGTACGAAACCACGACCTACGATACGTAAGTTGGGGCCGTTACCAGTGGCCAAGTGGCTAGGCACTGCTCTCTCTAATTTTAAGTATTCAGGACCAAAGTAATCAAACTGTCTCGATGCAAAATTAAATCAGACCCAAAATCAGTAATGAAAGCAAAGCCTGTTTTGACAAACCTTTTCTCCCTGGGTTCAATCAATACTAATCAAGTAATCGGTTCATTAGCCCTCTGTTGTTCAAATTAAAAGGAAAAGTAAACCAGCTTTCCCACATTATTATTCAAGTACAACCAAAAAAAAGTTGTCCCCTGAGTTTGAACAACCTTCAGCCTACATTATTCAGACCCATTCATGCGCCCTCATGAATATTCAACAGCCAACGTCCCAAGACAATCGACTTTTCCGAATCATTCAGAATTCATTGCCGTCAACCTTCGATGATGTAACTCGACATTGATTTACTCGCGTCAATGGACGTGCAAGCTCGAAGCAATACAAGTCACGTAACCGTTTGAAAGGGAAAGTTTGAGTCCAAAGGGAATCAACGGTTATTCCTCTCGTGTTCATTCATAAATCAAGCGCGACAGGGGACGAGACTTGCCTTAATTGACAGCCTTATTTTCAAACGCATTTTGAACTTTAAACTGTAATAGCAAAGTCTATTTTCGTAATTTAATTTTACAGGATTTCAAAAGTTTACTAAAATGTCCAACGGTTTCGGAAAGGTAGACGCTTATTGAAGCTGTCTGGGAGATGAGATATTTAATATTTCATCGTATTTTTGGCTGGTCTGAGATAAAACATATTTTGCTATTCCCTGTGAAGCCTTTGTAAAAGTTATATAATAATAATAATAATAATAAATCTTTATTCAGAAATTAGTAAAGGTAAAAACACAGTTTCAATCTTAGATAACTAATGTAGGTATAATAATGTAAGATGCCTGTACTATGTAATCCTGTATCACAGGCTGTAGGAGCTCTAAAAATATGCTTATCGTAGGACAACAGAATTTAAACAATATTTAACATAAGAAGTCTAATAATAGTAGCAAGATTGTATAACTTTGAAAATTAATTTTAATTTACTTAAAACTATAAACATAGAACTAAATTACTAGGTCATAATTACTTAATGTCTTATTTACCTATATTGCAAAAAAGTGCACTTTGATTACACCATATAAAGATTGGGAAATAATTGGTAAGCACAATTGAAAATTAAACAGAGACACTTAATTTTTGTAGCTAACGACTAATGTGCTTATATATGGACATGATAAGGCCATTTTCCTGGTGTTTTCCTTGCGATGAAGTTCATGATAAAAGCTCCTCTGACCCAACATTTTACGTGACCTTTCGATTTATGTTTTTAGATGTTACTTAGGTTTCTTTGTGGTTGATATTTTCTTTTTCTATGAACATATTAAATTTATTTTTTACCCACGACGGCAACGGAACGGAGACAGTATATGCGTTTGGGGTGAGAGGATGTTGGTGCAAATTAATGTTGCCATTTTTCTTCAAAACTACTAGTCCGATTTAGATGCAGTTTTCAGTTATGGGTTCGGATTTGATTGGTGCATGTTCTTAGATAGGTGTTACGGTAACAACTCACCAGGAGGCGCTGCAAAAACATTGTTTGTGCAAATCCATGTTGCAATTTTTCTCCAAAACTACTAGTCCGATTTTGATGCAGTTTTCAGTTATGGGTTCGAGTTTGATTGGTGCATGTTCTTATATAGGTGTTACGGTGACTACTCACCAGGGGGTGCTGCAGGAAACTTTGTTTGTGTAAATCCATGTTGCAATTTTTCTCCGAAACTAGTAGTCCGATTTTATATAAATCCGATTTAATATCTGAAAAAGGATATGATAATTTAAAAACTATCCCGGGGGCTTCCATCACTATTTTAAATTTCATCGTAAATAAAAATAAGTATCATCATCAACTTCTCAAGGTATCCACTGTTAGTAGTGTCGGGGCACGGCGGACCCATTAAGGGAGTAAGTGTAGCGCTAAAAAATCTCCAATTGTTCCCGTTACTATAAAACTGCAAAACTACTTGATTTAAGGTTACACTAGTCGACGGCACGAAATATTTTGTGCGCGGAGTTAAAATGAATTTTATATCAACCGACAACACGTGCGGATGAGATAGTTGCCGTGATGAGCAGTAGGAAGCTAGTTCGCGTACGAAGACACACTTTTGCAAATTTGTAGCGAAATGGATAAGGATTCCCTCACAGAGAGGAGGCCTGTGTCCCAGCAGTGGGAACATTAATAGGCTGATGATGTGATGTGATGATGTGGATAATGATTTAGGACGAAACCGAGCACGCGATATTTTATAAACAGACCTTTGGGATATCCAGACGGATATCATGAAAAAAAACGACTAAACATATCTGTTCAAAATTTAATTATTTGGATTGTTGAACTACTAATCTATCCCTGTATGGAGGCCGTTTTGCAATTTTCCGTCTTCTTATGGTATTTATTTGCGCCCAAAAATGCGTTAAAATTAGTGTTCGCTTCCATACAGGGCTAGATAATGATGAGACATATTGATATCACATTTTATTTTGAACGTACATCGACAAACAGTGGAATAATCCCTATACTACGTTTGTATGGAAAAAATTTCGACTAGTGTAACCTTAAACAAAGCAGAGCACGGGATTTTCGGGATTAAAAATAGCCTATGTCACTCAGGAATAATGTAGCTTCCTATTGGTGATTTTTTTTTTAAATCGGTCCAGTAGTTTCGTAGCCTATTCGGTACAAACAAACAAAAAAATCTTTCCTCTTTATAATATTATATTATTATTAGTATAGATATGTAATATCAATTATTAATCTGTAAGTAGTTCTTCTTTGAGTCACTTTTAAAGTAACAGCGCGGCATACAAAAATATTTTTTTTGTGTGCCGCGTTAAAAGATTATTCATTCTTTATCACCCGGATGAGGGACATACAATCCCGCAAATTTGTCAGTAGAATGGAGTAGTCTATACCAAAAGTGTGTGGTTTTGAAATTATAATGATAAAATATCTGCCAATTATTTTGGATGCCCTATTTCATGCGGTAAGTTGTCTGGTTTAAAATAAGTGTTAACAGAACTTTCAGATTGCATTTCAAGTTTGCATCAAATCTCATTTCAGATCATACCTTTCTTGATTAGTTTGCTTGTAAACGAGTCGTAAATAATCAGATCTCTAAATAAATTGGACTTGGCTGACGGCAAAGTTTCCTTTGCCTTAATTAGTAATGAGATAAGCAACACCTGTGATTGTAGCGGCTGTATTTGTTTGTGGGTGTGTTTGTCTTTTTGTTTGTGTTTTGTTAGGCTGTGGATGTGAAGGATGTTGCTAGATTTGTTGTGTTTTTGAACCTTAAATGGGACCTCGAGTTTTGAGTTTGATTAACCATTTTTTATTCTTAGGTATTAGTTAGCAAAAGTAGATTTCAGCTGCTTGTTGGCAAAAAAGTGACGTATAAAGTGAATAAAATAAATTATTTGAATTAATAGGTCTTAACTTTTTGGATTACTGTTTTATACAACTGCATTACAAAATTTCTAACTTCTTAAATGTTATTTCATATTGTTTTTTTTATTATTTTAACGTTTTCCAAAAGGGGAGATAATCTGAAGTTTCGCTCGTCTTCTCGTATTCAGTATTTTTTAATCATCCTCCAATTATCGGCAAAAATCCGCATCAAAAACCGTTATCCATAATGCTATTGCATACAAATTCAAATATTGACTCATAAAGCTAAGCCTCGGCTCCTGTCTACTCCAGAGAGAAAATCACCGTGAGGATAAGTAAATATGATTGTAAGCTGAGCACACACTTTCACCGGGAGTCGCGTGCGCCGATCGCATCGATGAAGTTCTACAGAACAAGCTTGATGATAGGGACCAAGTTAAGAGCGATTAGCTAGATTATTAATTTAATTATGTGAGAACCATGTTCCTGTTTATCAAATGAATGAATTTACCTGCTAGTGCTTGTATTACTTTATAAGTATTCGTAGAATAGTTGTGTTAGTCTGGGTACATCATTCTCACGTATTTCATATACTTAATGTGTGTATATAATTAATGTATAATGGTGTTACAATATTTACATAAATACTTCTTGTCCGTTCTTCTCCATAAAAAGCTACCTTGCCGAATGGACGGTAGGATCAATTATTATTACTTTTAAATTTAAATTTTTGACGTTCAAAAGTGCCGCTTTATAGCCTTATTGAAATAAATAATTTGGCTTTGACTTTGAATTTAAACAAAATAGTTTCTGCCTCTACTCTTTGGTGCTTGGAAAAGTGAAAAGGCGTGTCTCAAAAGATTTTTTTTAAACACAAACATGCATACAACTCGGGTCAACACAAACTTAAGTGATTCATATAAATGCAATTTCTGTCTTTTGTCCAATCTCGATTTGAAGAAAAATTCTGGCCGTAAGCATATTTTATTCTGATTTCATCGAGTGTGCCTAGGTCCAAAAAATTACAATATTTTTAGGCTACAATAAATCATTTTCTAAACGAGTTCCTTCTATATCTCGAACCACACGTTTACAAACCGGTAGCCAACTCTGTGCACTAACTCACAATATATTACTTGCAATTTATCGCCACTAGAAAATTATTTCGCGATGAAAATCCAGGGTCTAACAAAATACGACTTGAGGTCTTTGTACTAAACCAGGGTTTGAAGGAGTACCTGTACCTTGTACCTGTTCCACTGACATATTTATCGTTATTGGTACATAATACTGTGGAAAATCTGATACTGAGGACACCTAAGTTTATTGGTTGGGATTTATTGATATAAGTGCGTCGATTGGAGGATTTGAGTTACAAGACAAGATGTCCTGTGATACAAGATGTGAGGTAGTGTTTCTGTTGTGTTCTTGTGACGTCACTGAATTATGTCTAAGATCTCTTAGCTGGGCCTGTCGTGAGTTTACCAGTTGACAATAATATCTAAGGCTTTGCGCAAACTGGTCAGTCTAGTGCTGTATGAAAACTTAAAAAAAAAACTGTTTGCTCTGGTTTGTGTGCAGTCGCAACACAGATAGTTTATTAATTAATAATTTACCCCCTTGCTCTGCGCAAACATTTAAATTGTGCAGACTCAGCCAGATCCAGTAACGTTCGCTTGAAAACTTTATTTCGGTTTGCATTGCATGGAAAGGGAAACTTTGGACTCGTCATTAAATAACCTACAACAAGCTTCTAAATACGGACAATTACACCATCTTTGCAGCAGTTTTCCTTCAGAACAACACTACAAAGTAATTTCAGTTTAAGCTATAAACATCTGATGCTGAATACCGCTCCCGAGCTAGCGTTCATTTTTCATGAGCTCTTCATTTCGCAGCGAGCTAGCGGCCTTCCACTTCAAAGATACCTCTTTTTTAATGGGAACGGCTAAAAATAAAAACGTTATTGTTGAGAGTAGGCAAGATGTGCTGGTTTTGTATCCTATATTCGTGGTTTTGATGACGATGAGAATACGTATACAAAACGAAGCTTTTTGCGAGTCTGTTTTCTTTACCCCTTTTAACACAACATCTTTTAACTTCGTTTTCGTAAAGTAAAAACAAATTATTCTCTCAAAATTCTTCGTCAAAACAAAATTATCACGTTCTACCCATCGACTCGTAAGTTTACAGCATTTTACAGAATTTAACGCCAACATACAGATCCGCTCTGAATGTGAGCTGCATTCAATCCGAATTTCGATTTACTTAAGTATTCTCGGACCGTATATTTACTTGCACTCAGATTCAACGCTTTCAAGCGCTGCGATGGTAAATAGACGGGAATTTTTCCATCACAAATATTCAATTTAAACCTACATTTTTCACGAAAATGGTGGGATGTGCCGGATAAACTCAGGAACGAAATTATACTCTAAATGCGACAGCAGCTCTGTTCGTCTGTTCGTTACCTTGTCACGTCTTGGCGGCTGAACAGTTTAGGATTAAACTCGGCACTCGGATAGACCAAGCCCTGGATTATAACATAGGATACCTTTTATCCTGGGAAAAGGTTCACTTGGGATAATTTCAGAATTTTAAATGGTTAAAGACGCTAGGAGAATCTGGTGGTCAATATGATTCTCTGGTACATTCCACTGCTGGGCTAAGGTCCGCTGTGACTGCTAGCTATATCAGTCCAGAGCTAATTTGGCCCATTGTTTTAAGCTCATCTTGCCATCTTCTGCGTGGTCTGCCGTTACGCCTATTTACTGATTTCACATAGTTCCATTATATTGCAATCGAATCGACGGCACAACTGACCTTCATCAAGGAAGGCTTTTCCCCTTCATAATTACCACCTCACAATGGTATGGGCGGGTACCAAGGGCAAAAATCTTGACAGTTACAACAGCATATTCCTACCCCAGAATTGAACTTAGATTTCAAGAACTTAAACTGCTCTAGGTAGGTCACTAGAACACAGGGTGAATGAATACCATTCTCGAGTAGGCGTTTATTTCATGAGCTCTTCATTTCGCCCGGGGCGTCCGGCCTTATGTTTCAATGGCAGTTTTTTAAATGGGATCCCTAAGAATAGAATTGCTGTTATTTACAGCTCTGTAGATGCAGTAGTGTTAAATAGAGGATGATTCTCGATTTATGTGTTTCCTTAAGAGGGTTTGGTTATTACTATCACAACTTTTTCTTTTAATTGCAGAATTTTAAAATGATTCGTTTTGTATGCCACCGGTTAGGTAGTAAGCCCGCTGTGCTGCTGCAATCTATACATGTTAGTTATAATCGTACAACCCTTTTTTTGTTTTCGGGTGGAGACCACCAAAAAACATCTGGGCTTTTGGGGAAAAGACCAGGGAGTGTGGGCTTTTTACCACACTAAAACCCGGTGATCACCATCAGCACGTAGAACCCCGTAACATCTTAAAAACCACCCCGGGACCCCCTCTATCTCCCTCTCCTGAGCCCCGCTATGCATGGCAGCACGTGATCACTGTGACACCTTCTTTCCTAGAGTCACTTGGTGGATGGACAGAGTCCCCAATCTGAGCGCCCGTGACCACTTGCTTATAATGCAGGCGGGGTTTTTGGCGTTTTAGGAATCGGGGCTGTTGCCTCCCCGATGCCTTCTTCGCCGAGTAGGATCGACCTAACTCAATATAATATATGTTGTTCAAATCAGGGTAGCATATCTTCTTTTTCTTTACATGTTTATAGTTGCTTCAAATTAATTTACGAGTATCTTCCTTGACAGTGCATCCATAAAAAAATTATTACTTGCCTACATTTTTGAAGTACTGAATTGTCCCAGCAGTGGGAACAATAATAGGCTGATGATGATGATGATGACATTTCTTCATGAGTTTGCAACAGTTGGACAGTGAGCTTAATCCACCTGCTTATAAGTACGAAAGCCAATGAAATATAAATATAACATAAATAAATATCTTAGATATTAAAATTAAAATTTTAAAGAATATTAGTGGGTAGTTATCGCCACCAATTAGAGTAATGGTCATAATATCTTATAAAACGTAATTTAAGTTATAAATAGTAAAAATCTGTTCTATAACAATATGCATTAAATAGAATTCCACTCCAATGAACTAATACCACGTCCAAACGTAACAAGAGCTGTACTTAGCGAGTTCTAAGCTAACTATAAATTACCCCCTCGCAGGTAGAGTAGCGACAAGCTGTTAGACCATTACAAATTAACATTATAACGACCATTATAGCTTGAGGATAGTCAGGGGATTAATCTGTTTGACTTAGCGAATCATCTACTTGAAGAATTAATGACATGTGTTCTATAGTGGAAACATGTCCATTGTATCACTCATGTCAAATTATGTCATCATCATCTGCCTAGCCTTTTTCCCAACTATATTGGGGTCGGCTTCCAGTCTTACCGGATTCAGCTAAGTACCAGTGTTTTACATGGAGCGACTGCCTATCTGATCTCCACAACCCAGTAACTGGGTAACACGGTACCCCTTGGCAAGACTGGTGTCAGATCTCAAGCTTTTGACTACCTGTAACGACTGTTAAAGATCTTCAAATGACAGCCGGGACCAACGGCTTAACGTGCTTGCCGAGGCACGGAGGAAACTCGGTATGTTGACATGGTCATCCATCCACTGACCGACCACGTCAAGCGTTGCTTAACCTTGATGATCGACCCGTGCGGCTGTTATCGTGCTCTCATGTCAAATTATGTATATATTATATTTTATTGTGTTACCCACGTCCGTGTGTCACTAGCGGGGTGCCAACGGAAAACCAGCGCTGGGTGTCTGACGCCCAGCAAATGCTGAGTTGGTAACTCTTTCGGTGTGGGCACGTTCAGCGCAATCTGTCTTTGTACTTCTGTTTTGTATTTTACTCCATGTTTATTGCTGTTGTGTTGTGCCTGTGTCGAATAAATATTTTCTATTCTATTCATTTTTCTTTCACGTGGTTGAAATATAACCATATTATGACAACTTCTGGTGTTTTGTGAATTCACCTAAGAAACATGGGTCTTCATAGGTTTGCAACAGTTGGACTCTGAGCTTAATCCTCCTGCTTATAAGTACGAAAGCTAATGCGTTAAAAACTTAGGCTGTTTTAGATATTTGTTAATCAATTATATACCTCAACGACTGAACCTCTTCAGCCGTTGAGGTGTATAGGACAAAAAGGGTAATTAGGACGTAATACTTTTCCTTGAGATTATTGCCGACATTCGCTCAAGCGAAGTCGCCGGCAATTTATAGCTAGTAAACGATAAGATTCAAATGGTAGTAGCAATAACTATTTACTGATAGACGGGAAAATAGTCAAAACGGTGAAGGAAAACATCGTGAGGAAACCGGCATGTCCTAGAACCAAAAATTCGAAGACATGTGACATCCACCAACCCGCACTGGGCCCGCGTGGTGGATTACGGCCCATTCCCTCTCACAGTGAGGAGGCCTGTGTCCCAGCAGTGGGAACATTAATAGGCTGATGATGTGATGTGTGTGTGGGAAAATAGTACCGTCCACTCTCTCTAATTCTTTGTTTGTTTGCCCTTAACCCCATCAGTTCTATGTTAAAGACTGTAAAAGAAGTATACATTTTCATTCTTTCTTTCTATCGTTGATTAGAAATTCAATGACTGCGCAATGAATAATATTATAACAAGTAGTTAACACGATTTCTGATTTGCTGCTACAGATAGGTACAGAACTATGGTTTTCTATTGTCTGTGTCTAAAATAGCATTAGTTTTCAATACTTGTGATATTACAACAAAATCAACGAGTATCACGTACGCGAGCCTGTTATTTCTTCTTGAAAATAACTATCTTTAACAATGATAGGTTGCCACTGTATAAGTGTTACAGTAGTTCAACTAACTAATAAATCTGACATTTGTTCCTCTTTCCACAATAAAACCGACGAAACATGAAAACGAAACAGTTTTACATGTCGATCATAATTAAATCAACTTTAGGCATGGTATACATTGAGAATGGTTGTTGTAATAATTAGTTGGTGGTTCAATGCCTGTTGCGCCAATCAATCACTGCGTGAGATTTGTACAACATAACCGCAGTTAATGATATCAAACTGTTTATTGATCACACCTTCATTCCCTGAATGAACCCGGATTAATCCTTATAATTTGCCTGTTCAATCGCCTCCTCCATTTTTTTTTTACACCCGACGCGGACGCCACAATACTTCATCGCAAAGCGGATCATAACAATAAATACCTTTTCCTCATATGTTTCTTCACTTTATAGCGGGAACAAAGACACATGTTGATTTAGAAAAGAAAGAAAACATAGCAATCATCTTACTGTTTGTTATTCTGAAAGAGTTTTCCTTGTGACTTGTGAGCCATAAGTCAAGGAGGATTATTACTGGAACAGGCGGGAAGCTAACATACTGGCATTTATATACACTGTTTTTTTGGCTAGAAGTGTCGGAAATCTTGGAGCTTTGGTCGTATGCTTTGCATGATATTTATTACCTATTCCCTTTTTTAGGGTTCCGTAGTAAACAAGGAACCCTTACAGTTTCGCCATGTCCGTCTGTCCGTCCGCGGCTTAGCTCAGATACTCTTAGTACTAGAAAGCTATAATTTGGAATGGATGTACATATTAATCACGTCGACAAAGTGGTAATACCATGATAAAACTTGTGTTTCGGGTGCCTCGTGTACGTAAAGTGGCGATGTTTTTTTATTTTTTCTCGTCCATTCCATACTGTAGGGTATCGTTGGAAAGGCTTTTTCGATTCAGTGATCCGTTTGCGTAAAATTAAGCTTTAAAGGGCAAATTTTTGTTAAAATCAAGTGTCCACCAGCTAAATGGTTGCTTTTGGATGTGTGAAAAATTCACGGCAGTAGTATATATAACGAAATTAAAAGGAAATCTATCACAGCTAATTAGGCTTTACAAGTTTACGAGTAATATTCAACCAACTTATTAAAAGAAAATGGAAACGTAAAACAATAATGCTGTATGGGGACAACAGTTTTCGAATGGCAAAATAAATTTTCTCCCTTATTTAGAGCAATGTTCGTTAGGTGCTTTCATTGATTATGAACGTAACGTAATGTTATCATATTTTGGTGAATGTAGCTGTTTATGCGGAACACTCTGTGCGCGAGTCAGACTCGCACTTGGGCCGTTTTTTTTTTGTTTTACGAGTTTTTACGAAAATCTTTTGAAAATAGATACCAAAATCTTTTTTTAGAAATGCTTTGTTTTGAGTAGTACAAGTTTCTTCGATACTGCGCATTATTTTTTAATGCATTGTTTGACCAACCAGGTATGTTTTTCTGGACATTTACCAAGAATTAGTTGTCCATACTATAATACATTATCACACTAATATTATAAGGGCGAAAGATAGTGAGTGTGTGTGTTTGTATGCTTGTTACTTCTACACGCTCAAACGGCTAAACCAATTTTGATAAAATTTGGTAAGGAGGTAGCTAACGCCCTGGATTATCACATAGGACTTTTTATCCCGGGAATATGTTCCCTCGGGCTAATTTTCGACCTTCAGATCAAAGCGAAAACAATTCTGTCTGTCTATTTGTTACGTTTCACGCCTAAATCGTGAAACCAATTTTGATTAATTTTGGAGTAGAGATAATGTAGATCGGACCTTGGAGAAAGTATATAGAATACTTTTTATATCAGGAAAACGTTTCCTTGGGATAATTTACGGCATACACCCGGCGAAGCCACTGGCACCAGCTAGTATGAAACAATTTGCATCCATTTCAAAGACCGAACCAACTTGCCATACTGCAAATCAATCTCCACCATAACGCTACATAGATGGATCAAATTGCGCCTTCGGCAAACCATTTGTAGACCACCACTAGCAAATTTATTGGCACTACCCCCCTCCCCTCGGTATATGATTTACAACAATGGGTGTAGCAGAAACGTGCCAGCGACTTGCAGATTAGATTGTCCATACTTCAGCAGGCAATAAATAGAATCTTTCTCGAAATGGAAAATAGGCATTGCATTTAGTTAGGTGATTTTAACGGTAAGTGTTATGTTTAGCGCGTTAGTTACTGAACGGTATTGTTCTTTGTTGTTTTTAGCTGAGTTTAAAATAGCGGGGTTTCTGTGCTGATGTAAAGTTGAGTTGAGGCATGTTGGTATTTAAGGCGCCTCACAGTAGATCGAAACTCGTCTTTCATAGACATAGAATCTTGAATTATTAAAGCTCAATTTTTTTGCTTGGGACGAGTTCTGTTAATCATTGTTATACTATAAAATGGGATGTGCGACAATTGTGAGCACAAATAGGCAAGATATTTTTTTTTTTTGAAAAGTTTGTATGGGACTAACATATAAAATGTCAATATCTCCGTAATCACAAGTTTGGCCGTTATATCCTTGCACACGTATATAGTACTAATTATTTATGATTTTTTGATATACTTTGTTTTGCGGCACCACTTGCGATTTTTTTTTTTAAAATCGTCAAAGTTATTAATTTTTTTTTATATTGATGTCTGTTTGTAATGCTAAAATATGCGATTATTAGTTCTAGTTTAGGGTATTTTATAAATCCTAATGCAAAACTTTCTAAGAAATCACAAAAGACTGTTAACCAAAACCATTTTCACGTCTGAATACAACTTGCATGGTAATAATAAATTATCTTTTGAATCTAATCTAGTCCTATTCTTGGAGGACCAGCGATTGCCAGTGATCTGTCTAGCATTACTGCCTCTTTGCACACTTCTAATATACAAAAACCTTCCTCGTTTCTCACTATTTCTATTGGCGAAAACTTTGTTTTATATCGTGTAGTAATAGTGAAGAATTACATTTATTTGGCACAGTCGAAACACTACTCGAATGTGTCAAATAAATGTAATTCTTTCTATCTTTCTTCTTCGTGTCGGTGATTCGTTATAGATGTCCACCAGAATCCAGCTTCAGTGGCACACAGGTGTTGGTGTTTATGAACAAGAAGCAATAGAAGATGTGGCATCGTCTGTGTTCAAGCTATTGAGGTATCCAATGTCCAACTATGGAATTGATTGCAACGTCTTTTTAATTGACTTTTCAAAATGGAGGAGGTTCTCTGTTCGACTTTGTTTTTTTATGTATACAGTTTTTTTTTTTTTTTCGTTTGTCGCAAATTGGTCTCTTAAATTTGGTGAAGAACTTCGGAGATATACAACAGAACTCTTCAATAAATGATAGCAATTCTCTCGGGATTGCTACAATAGCATGTATAACATTTCATAACATAACATCACGTCAGTACGCTCTAAAGGGGTACGCAGATGTAAACAGTTCACCTTGGTACATTCTCATTTTACCGCTGATGTTCAAGTTTCATGATATTCGTGTAATGTATTCTAGCATTATAGGTACCTTACTATTATAGAACTTGCCTATTAGGTACCACAACTAAAAAGTGAAAAATACAAAAACTTTTTAGAAAAAATACAGTGTCAAAAAATCACTTATTTACAAAAAAAAATACAACCGACTTCCAAATAAAAACACAAAAAATTTAAAACTTCTTTTTTGGCAGTCGATATCAAAAAACGAAGAATAGCAAACAGGACTTCCGAAAAAGAAGCTATTTTTCACTTTTTAGTGTTTGTATATGGAAGTCGGTTGTATTTTTTTGTAAATAAGTGATTTTATGACACTCGACACCTTTGATTCTTAGCCCAAGCGTGTGATGCTTTGACAAAAGACAAAGATATTTTATTTCAAGTAGGCCACCAAGCGGCACTTTTGAACGTTACATTTTACAAATAATAATAGTTGATTCTACCGTGCATTCGGAAAGTAGCTTGTAATGGAGAAGAATGCACAAGAAACTCCATACTTAATCTTTAAAAAAAAAACTTTTTACAATATTTAGGTACATAAGTACATACCTTGATGAATGAAATTGAGTTTATACAATACAAATATATTTATACAGTCTTCAGAAGGTCCAACAATAATTCAAAACAATAATGTTCTGCATATCACTTGATTTGTTTATCCTTTCATATGTGTGTTTTCTCGGACTATTTTGGGAAACCCATTGACCCTATTTCCTAAATTGTAAGGGGCGCCTATTTGCGTCGAATTGGATCGGTTCACTTTAGTGTTCGCCCTTTTTATTTTGGGCTTCGGGTCTAACCTTGTTTTTCCTGGTCAATTAATCTTCTGTTGTCGAGTTAATTGATAAAACATTTTATTTTTCCTGAAATTCATGCAGCTGTTGTTTTTATGTTCATGGAAAACCCTTTTTGGGTTGTGTATTCAAATTGCGATTAATGATTGTACAATGGATTGATTTATTATGATGGATTATGGGTACAGCAGCGTATAAATATACTTAACAGCATAAAATCACGTATTTCCCGAAAGGGTTAAGTAGAGAGGTCTTGGAGAGGATGGGTTAACAATAAATGCACCTCTGCTCTAGCGTATAAATATTTCACGGTAATTTTTTTAATTCATAGCTTATTTCACCACTTATGAATATGTTTAAATCTTTTACCTCCTCCTCTGAAATCCTTTGATTCTAACTAACCACAAAACTCTCATGACATAAATATTTGATATTTAATGAAATTCTTCAAATCTCGAAAATTCCGGTATCGCGGTATTACTCTTAGGTCAATGCCAATGCGTTAAAAAAACCGGTATTGCGAGCCCTAGATCTTTTCTTGGTTTATGGATTCTTGCAGCATGTTACTCCACTGCACCGACAACATCATACCTTCCTTTCTTCACACAAATTAAAAACATATTTTTTCTGCTCCCCAGGTTACCAAATGTCACGCAAATCGTGCGTGGCGGGTGGAGCGCGAGGCGCGTGCATGTGGGTCCAGGAGTGCAACCGCGTGGGCGGCACGCATGCTGGCGTGTGCGTCGACGGCTTCATGTTCGGGTCTTGCTGTCGGCTGCCCGACAAGCCAGTGGTTGTGGAAGGTGAGATTCATCCTTAACTTACTCAATATTTGGTCATGTTCTTCTTTGAAAGGCATCTGGTGAACAATGCTTTCACAAAGTATACCGATATCCAGGTGTGTTACTTATCAATGTGATGACACTTTGGGGAAACTTGTCCAGCTGTCGAATGTCCGTGAATGATGATTTTCCGCTATTTGTAAGCATGTGCTGTGTGTTGACTAGCGGTATGCGATTTTAGCCAAGCTGACTGCTAAGGTTGTGCTGGCATGACCTTCAAAGGTTAGACACTGAAAAATTTCTGCCAGTTTGCCATTCGTTTATATTGCCATCCATTTTCTCTGGCAAAGCACTGCTAGTCTAGAATTGTTTTGATGTTATTGCATCAATGTTAACTTGATCCAACTAACGCCACCTAATGTTTACAGTGAGAACCAAAATTAACCTTTCTTTCATTGATTTTTCAGAACCCGCGCCACCAGTCACAGTCACTGAGAAGATTTACACAACGCCATCTAGCACGGCTCGCACTACAACTCAACCGCCAGAGACATCAACACAAACAATCTCGCGGCCGAACTGGCAAACTCAGCGGCCGTCGTTCATGACCAAACCAATAGATGGCGCCCCGACGTCATACAGCTACCGGCCGCCAGAAATAAACTTACCTTCATTAGGAAATTTAGATTCAAGTAGCGAACAAAATAGTGATATAGTTAATAAAATACCTTATAACAGTGTAAATAAATACCAAAATGTAAATAGGCCGAACAGTGAAGCGGAAACTAGTCCCCACAATAAGATTTCGTCTAGTCTTAGCATATTATCTGGAGCACGGCCTATGGCTGTGTCGGAGCAGCATTCGGAGAACAGCATCAACTCAGGTGGGTGCCTTATTTATTTTGAAACTTGCTGTAGCTTTTCTGTAATGACGGTGCTGCCATCTATCCTCTGAATATGTAACTTTGAGATCGGAATGCCTTGATGGCTTGGTATAACAGATTACTGTACACTGTTTAACTATTAGTAAGCCCTAGAAGTATTAACATTGTAAGTAGACCTAAATTCAGTAAGATGGCAGTATCTCTAATAAACATCAACATCACGCTTCTATTTTACAAAGAGAGACTAGTTACCTACACTGAGTAAACCCTAGTACAGTCGAAATAAATATGAGTGATTTTCGATTTCTCTATCAACCGTTACTGAAACCGTAGACTAAATAAACCTTTCTTTTACTTAGTTATTTGAATAAGAAAGAATACGATGAATGGATAGAAAATATTTATGTTGTAACATTTTTCAGTGTAAATAAATGTTTTCGTACTTTGTTAATTTCTTTCATTTATTCGACACAGACAAAACACAACAGCAACAATCACAAATAAACACAGAAAAATAAAAATAAGCCATTCTAAGACTTTATTTTCATAATTTCCAGGCCAATACAACTCTCGGCCGAGCAATCTGAACACGATCCACTGGCAGGCCACGACGGAGCCCTCCTTCATCACGAAGCCTCGACCTTCGTGGGAGAAGCCATCAGGGAAGCCTAAGCCAACCAAGAAGTTTACCACAACGACGACAAAGCCACACAAGAACTATATCAAGCCAAAGGATCCGGCGATGAATATGATTAACAGGACTGAGCAGTCTACTTCAGCGCCAATTCAGACGACAGCTGCTACCAATACTGTTGGTAAGTGCTTTAGGCCTAGCAAAATGACATGTATTTATTAGAACTTCATGCACCATAAAGTTACATAGGCGGACCTAATGCCTCAGGCCTTCTCTATCGGTCAAGCAATGGTGGTTGAAAGATAACATGACAGGTGCATACAAATCTATACTTATATATAATATTATAAAGAGGAAAGATCTTTTTGTTTGTTTGTTTGTACCGAATAGGCTCCGAAACTACTGGACCGATTTGAAATATTCTTTCACCAATAGAAAGCTATATTATTGAGTGACCTAGGCTATTATTTAATCCCAAAAATGGGTCCTGTGGTCCACGGGAGCGAAGCCACGGGCAACAGCTAGTTATAAATAATATATAAATAAATCATATGAAATTGATCGTTATTGCCAATAATATCTCACTTTGTCTAGTTACCCTGTCCGAGCCAGTTTAATTAAGTTCAAGTCAAGAGTGAATAGGTTACTTCTAGGTAAGCGTGCTTCACCGTCGACCACATCACGTGGTCAAGCGTAAGCCTAATTTAACTAAAAGAAAAAACAATTGCATCTACGTATAAACTGTTGATAAGAGTTTCAATGACAAACGAAAACATACAACATTGCTACGAGTTAAAATAAGATTCTCGACAAAACGAAGGAAGGATAAAAATAAGTAGTTTAATACAATCTGTTTGAGCTATCACATACCTCTCAGTATCCAAACAGGCATATATTTGTTGTTTGTCAGTTTTCCTTTCATAACTTACAGCTATTGAACTGTTATTATGATAACTAATGCATAACCACTTCAACCCTTACTTAATCTGCTACACCTATTAGATTCCCATCGTAGCATTAAAATCCGCTTAACCTCTCCCCCAGAATTAAAATCACCAAATGAAAATTACATAGACTCGACCCAAATACAGTTCCCGCTCACAAATCTTCCTGCCCGTTAAGAACCCTTACATTAAATGCATTATTATAAGAGCCATTAAATGGAGTTGGAACTTTTTATGGGTTTCCACAGTTTCCAACGTAATTTACCTCCGTTTGCGATACCTTTTCGTAATGCATTCAGATCATTCTATCTGAGGTTCTGGAGTAATCTCGACCCCGTTTGCACTCAATGTGCAGAGCAATGTGTGTAACTTCAGCATTTTGCATTTAAATTGACATCATAATTTATGTTTTTATCGTGAAAGTAACTGCGTAACTAAAGTGTTTGCGCTTTTCCAATGGCAATACCATTATTGTCGTATTTAACTTTTTAGGTGCAAGATTCGATTCAAAGTTTGGTTAGTGTGTTTTGTTTAAATCTGGAACAGATATATACAAACAAATCGATATTTTCCTGCTTGATAACTGAGAAAAGGCTCACCATAGTAAAATCTTTATAATACTCAGAAGATCGTAATTATCGGTGAACTCTGGGATTTTTTTGCTGTAATTTTGTTACCTTTTTCCTAAGTGCTACCTTTAATAAAGTTTTTAATTTGAAATTGAATTTAAATATACCATACATAAATTATATGGTTTATGTTACTCATTTTACTTCTGCCGTAAAACGAATCTGCCATAACAAGAATCTGTCCTAAACCGAATAAGCCGTCCCGCTGCCGACGATCAGCGAGTAGCGAGTAATGCTTGTTGAAACTAAAAACGAGTTGGCGAGCAGCGAGAAGCGAGTGTGTAGGTCCGATAGTTTTGTCGCTCCACTATAAGAGAGCGTTCTAGTGTAACGGGAGATTACTCACACCACTCGTTCAGGACGGCCGCCCTATAGGTAGAAATGACCGCTGGGTGGTCTTTTGGCGTGAGTTCTGACCGCCAAGAGAGCAAGCGAGTATCGCCGCGCGAGCATAACTTTGATAGCTCTTATCGATGCGACAAACTTGTGGTGAGAGAGTACTCGTCGGCAATGTGAACAGCCAGCAATCAACTATTACTATACGTGTCTCTTTTATCTCTATTATCTTATATCTTTTAAACGTTTCTTCAGCGATAAAATAGTCGATAGCTAATCCCTTACTCATCGGCGGTGGGACAAGTGCCTAAGTAAGCTAAGTCGTTGGTAGAAGTTTGACAGTCGTCACAGGTTGTCAGAAACCAGAAACTCTGACAATTCGTTTATAGTGCCCGGCACGTAAGTTGGCAAGGTTTTAGCGTAGTGTTCTCCCATATTACGCGAACTGACCAACCACCATATAGAGCGAACGGAACGTGGACGCGATACGATTGATCAGTCGATCCTTGTGCCAACCAATCGCGCGCTCGGAACAGTCCGAAACGTTCCCCGCGCTCCGCTTCACTACCAAAGATACCTAAAAAACGACTTCTGCGCATCTAACGATTCCTGCCAACTTACGTGCCGGAGATTACAATTACCTTAGGGTATCATTTTAGTTTACAAAGTTTATCTTTAATTCTGAATTCCGTAGGCAAAATGCACGCTCTATATACAATACTTTTATTTTTTCAGAATGTGGTCTCACAGCAATGTGGCCACGTCCGGAGTCGAGGATCATGGGCGGCAAAGACTCCGCCTTCGGTCGGTGGCCATGGCAGGTGTCAGTCAGAAGAACCTCTTACTTCGGCTTCTCTTCAACGCACAGGTGTGGTGGAGCAATCATCAATGAGGGCTGGATTGCAACGGCTGGGCATTGTGTTGATGAGTAAGTAATTTTTGATAAAGACTTTTTTTCGTAGGATATTGTGTAAAAAAATTCTTAGAGATACATCAGCCATGACAGTTGAGTTACTTGGTATCCGAAAAAGTACAAGTCCAAGTTAAAGGGATGAGATGAGCGTCCTGATGTAGCAATGCAATATAAATTATATCGATACGCGATATCGCCGGATATTGCGTAGGTTCAAATAAATCTCACTAGACGGCGCGATATACACCGAATTGTTATTGAATTGTATGTAAAATTAACATTTTCTGGCATTGAACATAAAAATTGTATGTTCCACAAAATTATGGAATATTGGGCTCTTAATTCACATTTCAAAGATTATTTGAACGGATCATTTAAAATTGATGGCAATAGATGGCGCGGTTTTTAATTTCTGAGGCATTTCACGAGATTGTTCAAATTTGTATTGTTACCCATTTTGGTGTAAAGAAACTGTAAAAACGTGCAAAAAAAATAGTATAAACCAAATCGTCACTGTATTTAAAGAAAACAATATTCACGAACCGAGTAAACCCTTTTACTTGCAAGTCGCTGCTAGCACCATCTATCAATCGCCGTGGAACGGAACCAAACGCGGTCGATGTTCAAAAAATAATCATGTTAATCAGAAGAAAAACTATAGTTACGTCGGCACGGTTTCTTTGTATGGGATGAGGCATCTGCTGTTTGCTATTATTATTTTATCTTTGCGTAGGTATATATATTTTCTGAAAAAAAATAAAGTGCTAACCGGTCGAATTGCATCGCGTGGTGTCCACTAAACGAATTTGCCTATCAGTGTGATATAAATCAAATCTCAACGAGCCATCAGGAAAGACGCTACGTCAAAACAAGCCTCCTAACAAGAACGAACAAGTTCATAAAAGGCTGTGAAAGTTTTGCCAAGCTATCTGAAACCGTCGAGTTCCTTGTAATGTATAGGTATCGCTAGTGCAAAGGCCAGACAGGAGCGACGTGACAAGTTTTCATAGAAATTGTTCTACGTTTAAGAACAAAACAATTTTATGAAAACTTTTAGAAACGCCTAGCCCTGCCGTACACGGCGTCGTATCGTAAGCGTATCGTAATACGCGCATAGGACGAGAGCAATACGAGCACTTAAGGGTACACTAGTCGACGAACTATTTTGTGCGCGGGGTTAAAATGCATTTTATATCAACCGACAACACGTGCGTAAGATATAGATGCTGTGATGAGCAGTAGGAAGCTAGTTCGCGTACGAATACACACTTTTGCAAATTTGTAGCGAAATGGATAATGATTTAGGACGAAACCGAGCGCGTGAAATTTTATAAACAAACCTTTGGCAGTCTAGATATCATGAAAAATCTACTAAATCTATATGTTCAAAATAAATTTATTTGCATTGTTAAACTACTAATTTATCCCTGTATGGAGGCCGTTTTGCAATTTTCTGTCTTCTTATGATATTTATTAACGCCCAAAAATGCGTCAAAATTAGTGTCGAAATGTGGAACTTTCGACGCTCATAACTTTCAAATATTTTAATTTTTTACTTTTTTGCTTCCATACAGGGCTAGATAATGATGAGACAAACTGATATCACTTTTTATTTTGAACGTACATCGTCAAACAGTGGAATAATCCCTGGACTACGTTTGTATGGAAGAATTTTCGACTAGTGTAACCTTAAATGTTTAAACAAAAAAAAAGTCCGCATACGAATCGGTGCTGCAGCAAAACGTATGAGATTTTTATTGTTATTACGATAGTCGTAGCGTACTGGCGTAAAAAAGCAAGAATATATTTTCTATGAAATGTAATAAATTTTAGCCCATCCGCACACGGTTCGTAAGCGTAATTGTCTCGTAAGCGTAGTCGTCTCGTAAGCGTAGTCGTTTCGTAAGCGTAGTCGTCTCGTAAGCGTAGTCGTCTCGTAAGCGTAGTCGTCTCGTAAGCGTATAGTCATGACGCAACGAGTACGAGACCTGCGTCGTCGCTTAGACGTATCGTTTTGTAAGCGAAATTTCATTAGTTGAAATCATGGCGTCACTGGAACCAGATGTTTTCAATGGATTTATTGATGATCTTACTTTTAATTCAAACGAAGAAGTAAAATTTGAATCACAATATTTGAAACTGATTCATTTAGGATTAAACACTATTTTTAATTTACTATTAGATGGCAAACCACTAAATGTGGTCACGTACTCGATGCGTCACGACGATACGCTTACGAGACGACTACGCTTACGATCCATGTGCGGAGGGGCTTAGCTGCCCTTTGCATCGCTGTCGTAATGTCACATCTATCCTTTAGGCATTAATTGCAGTTGGTAGTTCTAGTGAATCGTCATCAGCAAAAACCCATGTATCAGTTACATTACAACCATCTTAAGGCCGTACCCTGACCAAAAAATCAGCATGCGATATGAGCATTCCTATTGGCCTAGCGGCACTGGTGGCGCATGAATTACGGTAGTGAATACGCCCAGATTTTAGAATCAAATCTTTATAAAATCGAATATTGGTCTTCTGAAAAAAATAAAACTTACAAAATGTTCGTTATCAAATTGTCTATCCATTAGTGTTAGTATAAAAAATAATTAATGAATACTTTACGAGGAGATGCATGTTATTAATAATTATTTCACATTTTTATAGTTTTGTTGGAAGGAGATTAGTGACACATATACATCTTTAAAAAAAAAAGTTTACTACAATTTTAGAATCAACATTATGTAGAAATTTAATGTATTTTTATTAATTGATATTTCTCTTTAAGTAAAGAGTAGATAGCTCTTAAAAACTGCACAAAATTCGACTAGCGCGGCGTTTTGCTAGGGGACGCGCCTTAAACTATATTTTGGTTTACATTATGATGAATCGTGCACTCTAGCAAAAAGATTGTCACACACGTAAACATACTCCATAAATTAACTACAATTTCAAACACATCTTCTCTACCAGACTTGATTCTATCAACTACTTTGCATTTCCACTGCAACACGCATCCCAAAACAGTGCTAGAGAATATTTCCGCTCGTGCTCTGCGAACAAATACTTTCATTATTTCGAAAGTGTGCACTGGTTCTGTGTTTTGATAAAACAGTCAGGTTTTAAAGAAAACCGTATGAAATTTGGACTGGCAAAATACTCCAGCTTTTACATAGTAATATGGTAAGAAAATATGGTTTAATTTAAGTTGCTGTCATCATCTGCCTAGCCTTTTCTCAACTATATTGGGGTCAGCTTCCAGTCTTACCGGATTCAGCTAAGTACCAGTGTTTTACATGGAGCGACTGCCTATCTGACCTCCACAACCCAGTAACTGGGTAACACGGTACCCTTTGGCAAGACTGGTGTCAGATCTCAAGCTTCTGACTACCCGTAACGACTGTCGAAGATCTTCAAATAACAGCCGGGACCAACGGCTTAACGTGCTTTCCGAGGCACGGAGGAAACTCGGTATGTTGTCACCCATCCACGGACCGACCTCGTCAAGCGTTGCTTAGCCTTGATGATCGACCCGTGCGGCTGTTATTATTTAGCCACGAGCTCCTCGTTTTATTTAAATTGCTGTGTTTAATAAAATATTTTAAAACGATGTTTATTGTTATCTTTTTATTCCCTTTGTTGTGCAAAGGCCTCGCTCCCCAAGTCCTTCAAGGAGTTATTCTTATAAGCATTTTCAGCCCTCTTAGCTTTCCACTCCTCTTGTTGTTTTGCTTTTTCCGACCAATCTTAAAACCATATAAAACAATTTTCATTAGACGAAGGAACTCTGCCCTAATTCAACCGTAACGAATAATTACTTATTTTAATTACTTAATTCAACCACAACAGGTTCACCGCTAAACATCAGATTTTCCTTTTAAAGTAACTTACCGTAAATACTTCACAAAACTGCCGACTTAAAAAGGCTAGCCATCTTGAAACAAAATGCCCACAATTTCGCAATTCGCATTCCACCCTCCGTTTTATCGTGAAAAAAGTCTTAAACATCTTAAGTCGTCCTGAGAAATGTTTTATCAGAATCCATCTAGTAATCCGAAGATTAACGCATTCATACAGATAGACGGACGGTTCTTTTTCATTTATTTTTTTATATTTCCCATCTCTTAAGTAGATTACAGTAAAAACAAAGTAAAGGGAACAGTCTAAACACCGTAAAAAGGGAATTAAAAGCGAAGTATATTTAATGCCCGCTATCTTATATAAGGATAAGGTTTTACAAAATTTAAGGACTGCAACTTTATGTTCCACAACATAAATACAGTTTTTTTTACGACCGCGATTAACGGAGGGCGGTACCGTGGTTATTTATTTTAAGAACTGAAATTATCTGATCACAAACGAACTAAAAAAAACATAGCAATGCTGCATCCGCAATAGAACCACGGTTACCGACATAGCCCGAAGAATTGCCAAACTTGAGTGGCAGTGGGCAGGGCACATTGCTCGCAAAACGGATGGCCGATGGGGCCGAAAAGTTCTGGAATGGCGACTGCGAACCGGAAGACGATACGTTGGAAGGCCTCCCACTAGGTGGACCGATGACCTGGTTAAGGTTGTGGGAAGGCGCTGGATGCGAGACGCACGGGATCGGTCAATGTGGTGACGCCTGGGGGAGGCCTATGTCCAGCAGTGGACGTCTTTCGGCTGAAATGATGATGATGATGAACTTTATGTTCCACAACATAGATACAGTTTTATTACGACCGCGATAAATGGAGGGCGGTACCGTGGTCCTTTATTTTAAGAACTGAAATTATCTGATCACAAACGAACTAAAAAAAACCGTAGCAATGCTGCATCGCGCAAGCAGAGTTTTCAGCGCGATTTGAACAAAATTACAATTACATTGGTACATCAGTCCGACCACAACTTACAGACAGTTGCCTGGACTAGACACAACACCCGTCTGGCCGAAGGAACCTCCGTTTTCAAAGGATGTCGCGAGACTTTACACCCTATTCTGCATATCTCCATAAGTGTACGCGTCACATATTATTATGTGATTGCTTGCTCTTAGTTGACCAACCAATCATGATCTAGCTGACATGTCAGTTAAGAGATCAAAGGATAGATTTTCTGAAACCCCATCAGCTCACAGATTTGATTTTCTGTGAGAAACTGAGGGATGGTGTAGGTTATACCATATTTCTCAGTTTTGCCCTCAAACGAAATGCCGGTTAGCGTGAACTGAACGTGTGTTGGTTTTGCGGGCATTAAGGCGAACCGTCTGTTGGTCTAAGCGAGTTTTAATAGCTTCTACACACAATGGACGATGGAAGCCTTACTGAAATACGCTAAAAAAGTTTTCTAGTACTTTGAGATAAGTGCAGTCTCTGGGTTAAAAAGTATTATCTGTAATAAGAACTTTTCCGTGACATATTATGCCAATTACCAATTATAGCGAATTTGTCCAAGACACGACACTCAGTGTAATTAAGGCTTATGTATGTCAAGAGGAATGCCAGCAGTGTCTGTGAATATCAACTGCTCTTATCAAAGATTCATCAAAAAAACATGTTTCTTCCTTTTGATCTGAATTTGTACATGCAGTAAGCATTGTTAGATATTGATCTACCCCACTTTTTTTTTTTTTAAACTCCGATGACTTCTCCCGCTCTGGGTGAAGTGAGAGGGCATGTCAGACTTTTACTGACTAAAACCTTCCCGTGTTCCTTCAGTTGCTTGTGCCAGGGCCGCGGTAACTCTCTTTCAAATTTATCCGCGACCCAGACAGGCATCGGCCCTATCGGACCCCGTCACTTTTGCTGACATCTCTATGAGGCGCGCGTGGAACACTACGCGCCGTAAACTCGGGCTTGGTCCTTATCGGACGGCGAGCTACCCATTACTCTCCGTCCGCAAGCCCGCGACTACGGTGGCCGGGAATCGGCTCACGACTCTCGACGCCCGGGGCGTCTCCTGCGGTGCCTAGGGGCGTGAGGGTGTCTCCTTTGCGTCTCCCTCACGCGTTCCGCCTCCTCCTTTGCGAGCATTACTGCTTCGCAGAAGGAGGAGACAGCTTCCCACGCCCAAGCAGGGCAGATCTCCACCGTATGCTCCACCGTGTCCTCCGAGCGGTCCACACAATGGTGACACCCGGGCGTGATCTACCCCACCTACTGTTATCTACTTTTCCCTCCACATATACTTCACTAACCAAATGCTTTTTCTATTCCAGTCTTCTAACATCACAAATAAGGATCCGGGTTGGCGAATACGACTTCTCATCTGTATCAGAAGAATATCCTTTCGTCGAAAGCGGAGTAGCCAGAAAGGCTGTTCATCCAAAATACAACTTCTATACCTACGAATATGACTTGGCACTGGTGAAGTTGGAAGCTCCAGTGCAGTTTGCTCCTCATATTTCTCCTATATGTTTGCCGGCGTCTGATGATCTGTTGGTTGGGGAGAATGCTACGGTGACTGGATGGGGAAGGCTGTCCGAAGGTGGTGTATTGCCGTCGGTTCTGCAAGAGGTATTTATGGAACCCTAACTAACATACTATTATGATGTTTGAATATATATTAGGTGATTCTTGAGGAAAACATGTGTCAAGCATCATGTGATGATTATGAAAGATATATTTTTCCAAAAAAATCTAATTTTCTAAATGGAAGGCGGCGACCTTCTTTTCTTTGGCTCAGTTCTTTTGACGAGATTGGTTTCTTTAAGTTGTTATCTTTAAGAAAAACTCTATGCATAACTTCCAAACTTAACTTAACTTAACTTCCAACGCGGCAATGCTGCCAGCGTTCTGGGCACTTTTCCCCTTGACATCGATGTGGACGAATTTTTTGATGCACAATGAGCTCTTTTCCGTCTCCCTTTTCAATTTGTATATAGGTTTTTTTTTTTTTAGAATAATCAATTGTATATATGTTAATAAATACAATCTTGGTGAGATATTTATGCATAACTTTGATCAAATTATAAAACCCTTGTAGAACTACAACTGTTTATTCTAAATATATTGTCTTCTTCAGGTGCAAGTACCAATAGTATCGAACGAGCGATGTAAGTCAATGTTCCTGAGGGCTGGCAGGCACGAGTTCATTCCAGACATCTTCCTGTGTGCTGGTCACGAGAGGGGCGGTCACGACTCCTGTCAGGGAGACTCTGGAGGACCTTTGCAGGTAAACACTTTATCAGCTGCGGGTCTAACTTGAAATGACATTCATGACATTAAAATATGTTGATGAATGGCAGGTTGGAATTTATAAACTTTCCATGTAACACAGGAAGGACAGGCAGTCAAATAGTTTGAAAACACAAAAGGTATTTGTAATTCATACCGTCCCATCAAAAGTTTGCAACACCCTCATTAACCCATAGAAATCCCATAGAACACAGTAATAAAACAATTCCACACCCGCAAAATTACTAGTTAAATGTTGATTAACCCTTCCAACTTTCGCCATGTCCCTTAATTTCACCTACTTTGGGTCCTTTAAGGCTCACTACCGGGCAGAGTGGCTGCAGGGACACTGAAGCTATGAAAAGTCACGAAGTCGTTGAAAAAATTCCTGTCGTTTCTACACACGAACTGTGTACACTGCCACGGTGCAGAAAAAGAAAAAAAATATGTCCGCGCTAGACAAAATTCAAGCCTACGTCCGACAAAATTATTGTCGTGTGCATGATGAATTGGTCGTGTTCGACACAAGTTCTTGAGTAGGCCCAGTGAATTTTCTTAGCGTGTACAATCGGCTTAACCGTATTGAAATTCGCGGAAAAAAGGTACTAAGCACCCCGAAATCACGCACACGCACGTCACTTACGCATTCGAGTCAAAACACTATACTGCATTGCTGCGGCCACAGTATTCGAAGTGGTTCGAACAGAACACGTAAGCGAAGCGTGAAGAAGGTCTTAAGTTTTTTCCATGAATTGTCAGTGTCGACACTCTGTTCGGCAGTGAGCCTTTAGAGGGAACTATTGTTAGGAAATTTCCAACAATTTCAGTTACTAAAGCTTCGTAAGTATTATCAAATCTTGAGCGCTCAAAACTTCCATGAATATTATTACAGGTTTCCAGAAATAGTTTTATAGGAGTTTCGGAAACTCATTATACAAAATCTTTGGCAAACTTTACTTTGGTCTTCTGGAATCTTCGCTAAACATGTACAGGCTTAGAAATAAGTAATAATTAACGCCTTCTTCTCGAACATAATTTTGCGAACTTTGCGAGGAGACAAGAAAAGACTTTCTGACAAAGAGCTGCTAAAATTACACTGCAAAGTTTAAGTTTATGTCTGGAATAGTTTTCATAAAATTGATTCTAAGTAAAGAGACATTTATGCCCTAAACTTACGAATAATTGACTATCTTAATTCCTCTTATAAAATTTCCTCTTTCATTCCAGGTCAAAGGAAAAGACTCAAAGTATTTCCTAGCTGGAATCATCAGCTGGGGTATCGGATGCGGCGAAGCGAACTTACCCGGAGTTTGCACCAGGATATCAAAGTTCGTTCCTTGGATCTTGCAAACAGTCAACTCTTAAACCAAAGCACTTGCTTGCATAAGTGCTTGTCTAAACCCGAAGAAGAAGGTATTAAGGTGTTTGAATTAATTGACAAAGTGATGAACAGTGAAACAAAGACACGAAACGAATTAGTGACAAGTGCGGCATAAGTTACCTTCAAAAATGTTGATTGGATTCAACGTTTTCTGAGGCGTTTTATTACGAAATATCTCGCCAGGAGCTTGCAGAACTCGTGAAAGCGAGATTTTGCATCAACAACCGTTACCGGAGCTTCAAAATGGTGATATTTTTAAGCTTCACAATAAACGCCCTGATTACTGCTTTGAGGCTGTTGAACTTAAGCATGAGTATTTGTGACAGTGATCTTACTATCTTAGAATTTATTAAACTGGTGCTATTTTAAAACTCCATATTGGGTTTATTTCAGATAGGCATACCTATAGATGGGACAAAATTTGAGTCAAAATCTCATGACTAGAAGAAGTCATTTAAAATACTGCTTAGACAAGTTACACTGGAAGCAGATCTGAAAATAGCTGAGAAAAAGCCCGACCAACTTCTAACGATGATTTACAAAGTGCCCATATTATGATATAGAGTATTATGTGAAGTATGAGATATCTTTATTTAAAATTAAAAGCTCTTGGTTCCAATGAAATTTCTACCAGAATCGAATACACTTAGGCAAGCTAACGTTGCTAATTCGACGTACCGTGATGTGCCGTAAGCAAATTGGATTGGTAAACGTAACCGAGTTGCAGTCGAAATAGCTAACGTGCTTGGCTGCTTATTTGGCTTAAAAGCCAAAGGCAGTGTACAACCTGGCTACATGGTTATTATTCATAAGAAAATCTATGGCTAAAACGTGGTTTTGAAGCTCTCTAAACAAGTTATTCGATGTTAGCGATGCCGATGTGCAAAATACCGAAGAGATTGCTCTGTGATATTTCGATAGCGCTTGACAATCCCATACATTTTACAGTCGCTATTGCGCTTTCATTGGTAGAAGGTCATTTTTCTAGAGCCTCTGGACATAGATGCGACAAATGTTCTAATTCGCGTGTGATTACTATGATTGGATCATTAACAAACAATCATAGCAGTTAACACGCGATGGGCGATATTTCACACTAATTTAGGGTTGTCTTGAAAAGATCGCTTTTAGCGATAAGGCCGCCCATTGTGTCACCCAGTGCAATGTTTTCTTCGTCTATACTTTCTGTAACTTATATGGTGTACATAATAAAGAGTATTCTATTCTATTCTAATTTTGCATTTTATAATCTGGTGATTGGTTTATTATTTTATCATCAACATCTTATGAGTCAATTGAACAGTTTGCCCTTCCGTAAAATCATAATTTTTTTACACCATACGACATGATTCGTAAAGATTGTTCAACTCACCTGTGCGTGCGGTGCCATGTGTGCGTGCGTGTAATTATACTGCTTTAAGGCGATATATACACCCCAATGCCAACGCAGTACTGGCCGTGCGCCCGCTCGATGTACAATGTCAAAATATCAAAATTGAACCTCCTTTTGAACAGTTTTGTTTGCAAAATTGTATTTGATTTACATATGCTATGTTAGAAATACCAACCATATTTTTTTATGTGTAAAAATATTTTTAAACATCCTAGGCGTTTTGGAGGAGTTTCCAAAAGTTGCGAAAATTATCGTGTTGTTAATTATTTTTTTAAAGCAAAACTATTAGTTACACGTAAAAACCTTGTGTTCAAAATTATGTACATGAATCAGTAATAAATATATATTTTTTTCAAACCTTTTAACTTAGCCGTTACTAAGGAGTATGCTTTAGAAAGTTGCCGTTTTACGGCACTAAAGCGTATGTACGCCCTTAATTTGTGTGGCAGTGATGCAGCAGTCGTATCGTCCGAGCAACACGTGTGTTAAAGCGCGTGTGTGTACAAGCACACGCACACGTGGTGCCGCGCGCACAGATGTGTTGAACAATCTATAATGATTTGAAAGATAGTAAGACCACTAGTCACTATATACGACTACTATGCCTTATGCACTTGAAACAATTCTTTGTAAATACAAACTATTTTAAGATCATTTTTATCTTTACTAGATTAAAATACATCCTAAGGTATACTGTATGCTCAAACGTATTGTAAATATTTTTGTGTATGTATCTTGCCGTTTTTAGTTAAGGTTGTACTAATAATACAGTATTATTTACTTGTTTCCGGCATTTGCAGAGGAATCGCATATTTTGTAAATATTATCCGAATTTATTTTAGTTCCTTGGTAGGAAATTGATGTATTTTATGATGAGATGTTGAAGTAAGATTGACTTTATGTGCTTTAAGCCAAATTAAATTCAAGTACTCATACAGAATAAGTCATTTGGTAATTTCACAAAAATTAATACTTTATTTAAAGCTTTCGATTCGATTTTCGATTCGAAAATATTAATATTCGATAAGCTTTCGATTCGAAATTCGATTATATTTATTAATTCGTGTATTATACTAACCCCTCTAAATAGCATTTTAGTAAGTCTTCTTATTTTACCATCTGATTATAAAACACTTTCGAATTAAAAACTTTTATACGTATAATAGTAATAATTAATATATTTTTGTAAATTGATATTATAAATTAACTTGTTATATACAAAGGGGATGAATGTGAATATTACCAAATCGCGCATTGTTATACTGCATTTACTAAAATATCGACACCCTCCAGTGCTGTTTGTTTGATTTAGTTAACTATTGCGATTTTATTAAATGATAGTCTATGATGACGTTGATTGTTTCATAATAATATTATTGTTAATAATTATTAAAATATTGAGATATTTTTTTACTTCTCTCGTTTTATTTATCACTTCTTTTTAGGGTTCCTTAGTCTGGTGGTAAGTTCTGATGGCGAAGCTGCGGTGGTGAGCGTTAAACCATCTGCGTTGATAAGCTGGCGTGGGACCGCTGGAGCCAGCAAGCGCCGGAGTCGTGACAGAAACCATGCCTGCTGCATGTTGTAGGCTCGCTTGCAGGCTACATGTTGCATGCTCGCATACATGCTGCATGCTTACTTTTTGCTCATGCATGGTCTATGTTTGTTCGCATGCTTCTTACAGGGAAATAAATACCTCATATTTGACTACATTAAAATTGATAAAAGTACTATTTGGTAAGCTAGTTATTGTTCACTTGCCAAACATTTGTGAAGAGTTTATTTGCTAAGTAATAATTCGGCAAATTAAATTATGCGGAAAATTGTTTGGGAAGTGATAATTTGTAATTTTTTTTTGATGAAACATTGGTAACCCATTTTTCGGTAAAATTGGTTACCAATGTTTCATAAAAAAAAAAACAAATTGCAAAATGAATATATATATTCATTTATTTATTTATGTACACACAAGAGAAAAATAAATAATACAGATAGAGGTGCGCAAAGGTACTGCTTATTTCAAAAGAAATTTCTTCCAGCAGACCTGCGACAGGAAAGTTTGATGATAGACGAAGACACAGTGTGTAGAAGGAAATAAGGAAACTTAAAGTAGACTAACAAATATGTAACTTAAGGCCGTACCCTGACCAAAAAATCAGCATGAGATATGAGCATTCCTATCGGCCTAGCGGCACTGGTGGCGCATGAATTACGGTAGTGAATACGCCCAGATCATCAATCAATACATATAATAAATCTGTAGAAAAATATTTTTTGTACATCGAAAAAAAATCCAAAAAAAATAGCCAGGGTGTTAAAGGATAACCAACAGAACCCATTTCTAGCATTTTTGGCATTTTTGTCTGTTTGTCTGTTTGTCTGTTTATCTGTTTGTCTGTTTGTCTGTTTATTTGTGCACGCATCACGTGAAATGTACGAAACCAATGTAGATAACTTTTATACATAAAAATGGTGCGTATCTTGAAGAATTACTTAGTTTTTGTTTCATCGCAATCGGTTCACTCTATCAAAAGTTAGATGAATTTAAAGTGTTCAAGAAGTAAAATTATCACAGCTCACGCAATTCGGTTACTCGGACAGTTGAACTCGCTATTCGATAGATGGCGTTGTGCATTTAAAGTCATTATCTGAATCGCGGTGTTAAGATTTTACGCGAAAGAATGACCCTAGAAAAAAAAATTGGTATGTAGTATTTATATTTTTTAACCGACTTCCCAAAAAAGAGGAGTTTCTATGTTCGACATTATGTATGTTATTATTTTTTTTTTGTGTATGTTCAGTGTTCACCGATATCTCCGTCAGTTGTGGACCGATTTCAAAAAATCTTTTTTTTGTTTGAAAGAGTATGTTCCGAATTTGGTCCCATTTTAATTTGGTGTAGGACTGACGAAGCAATTCGAAGATATACAACAGAACTCTTCAATAAATAACGGCAAATCTCTCGGGATTGCTGCAATCGCATGTCTGTTTGTTGTTTATACCATTTCATAACATAACATCACGCCAGTACGCTCTTAAGGGGTACGCAGATCTCTCATTTCACCGGTTATGTTCAAGTTTCATGATATTAGGGTAATATATTCTGGCGTTATACGAGTAGGTAACTTACTAAACAACTTGCCTATTAGGTAGGTACAACTAAAAAGTGAAAAATAAAAAAAACTTTTTACAAAAAAATACTACCGACTTCCAAATAAAACTACAAAGTGAAAAATAACTTTATTTTTGGAAGTCGGTGTCCATAACGCAATAAATTGGTACCTACGAAAGACACCGACTTCCAAAAATAAAGTTATTTTTCACTTTGTAGTTTTATTTGGAAGTCGGTAGTATTTTTTTGTAAAAAGTTTTTTTGAGTATGTGGAGTAGGCAGGCAGGCTGGTAAGTATGGTAGGGTTGGCAGGCAGATGACGGGAGCGAAGCCGCGGGCACAGCTAGTTTTAGAATAAAATTTATAAAAAATCGAATATCGGTCTTTTGAAAAAAAAAACTTACAAAATGTTCGTTATCAAATTGTCTATCCAGTAGTGTTAGTATAAAAAATAAATAATGAATACTTTACGAGGAGATGCATGCTATCAATAATTATTTTACATTTTTATGGTTTTGTTGGAAGGAGATTAGTGACACATAAACATCTTTAAAAAAAAAAAGTGTACTACAATTTTAGAATCAACATTATGTAGAAATTTAATACATTTTTATTAATTGATATTTATTTTTAAATAAAGAGTAGATAGCTCTTAAAAACTGCACAAAATTCGACGGGCGCGGCGTTTTGCTCGGGGACGCACCTTAACTAATTATATATAATTAACACATATACCTTAACTAAATATGCAAATTGGTTTTACAATACTTACTTATACAATACTTAGTTAATCACAAGCAAAAATTTGCATGACTGATGATGATATGTGAGTCAATGACACAATATTAACAAATCACCCGGTTTTCCGTAGGTATGAAAAATTTGGTTGATCACCTGACTTGAATAGCAAGAAAAATGTAAATGTAAAATGTAATGTATGCAATGTTGTCCTTTTTAACCCAAAGGTTGACTGGTAGAGAATGCCTCGTGGCATTAAGTCCGCCTATGTACCACTATTGTACATGAAGTTTAAATAAATAAATAAATATAAATAAAAAAAAATCCTTTTAAACTATCTTTCTGTAAAATCCAGTTGAGTACCTCAAAGAATCCACAAACTAAGTCAACGTCGATAAATAAAGGGCAACCTGAATTGAATCCCCAGCGGTTGCCACAGAATAGGTTAGGTAGAAGGTATAGAAAGGCATCTCTTGAGTGGAAACCACGAACTGGTAAACGTAAGGTAGGACGCCCTCAGGCTAGGTGGAGCGACGATCGTAGCAGCTGGATGACAGTTGCCGAAAATCGAAGCAAATGGCGTGCACTTGGAGAGGCCTATGTCCAGCAGTGGACAGCTATAGGCTGATCATGATGATGATATAAAGTTAAATCAACAGAAGTAAAAAAAAATTAACACTTTTACAGAGTCTTTGGACAAAGTGAAATTCAATCAGCCATAAAGGTGGTCAAGAAGTCTAAAATATACGGGATTTCCGTTTTGAGTCATTTGGTATACGTGGTTTTTGAAATGAACTTAGGTAACTGATTTTGGTGTCAGTGAAATCTGTTGCTGGGCATCCTGATGGAGTTGTCTGGAGTAATTTTTAGCAGTACGCAACGGCTAATCGGTGTCGTAAATTTAGTCTTGCCCTGTGGCTTTATTCTTCTTCTTCTTTCGTGTCGATCAACTCAAACTATACAACCATTCAGATTTTGTCCGACCAGTATGCAGCCACTCGGACAGCTCTATCATTTGCCACGTTCAAATCCCGTAAGGTGCAGGTGGTCGGGCACGAAGGGCAGACAAGAAGGTGGCCCATATCTTGCGAAGGGGCCCCACATTGGCACTGTGTTTTGGATGGGTCTATAATATTCCATTTGGCCAGGTTGCTTTTGCAGCGGCCAACCTGGGTCCGCAATCGGTTTAGGGATTTCCAGATTGGCCACTGCGAATCTCGATCACAAAGGCTTTATTCTGACTTATAGAAACAGCTGTCTACGCATTACTTTTAGATGTCGCTGAGTGTACTAAGTCCTTTTCATCATCATCATCATTTCAGCCAAAAGACAACCACTGCTGGACATAGGCATCCCCCAAGCGACGTCACACTGATCGGTCCTGTGCGTTTCGCATCTACCGGACTCCCGCAACCTTAACCAGGCCAGGTTAAGTGTTATTACTAAATGGAATTTACAAAAAAAAAACAACATACCAGCGTGTGTGTTTTCACCTGTTATACAAAATAGGACAAGATGGTAAGAGGTGATTAAGGAAGTCAGCATGTACCGAGCGGTCCACACTGCCATCATCTGCCTAGCCTTTTTCCCAACTATATTGGGGTCGGCTTCCAGTTTTACCGGATTCAGCTAAGTACCAGTGTACTACATGGAGCGACTGCCTATCTGACCTCCACAGCCCAGTAACTGGGTAACACGGTACCCCTTGGCAAGACTGGCGTCAGATCTCAAGCTTCTGACTACCTGTAACGACTGTCAAATATCTTCAAATGACAGCCGGGACCAACGGCTTAACGTGCTTTCCGAGACACGGAGGAAACTCGGTATGTTGAAATGGTCACGCATCCACTGACTGACCTCGTCAAGCGTTGCTTAACCTTGATGATCGACCCGTGCGGCTGTTATTATTTAGCCACGAGCTCCTCCACACTGCCATAAGAAGACGAAAAGATGGCATAACTTTCCAACGCGTCGTATTTGGTCGCGATTGCTAGCAGTAGATGAAATACGAAGATGGAGCTGACCTTCTGTGCCTTATCTATGCAGTGCCGTGAGCGGTTGGCCCACAATTTACACCAGGGTCATTAGGAATCTTAAATTTGGGTCAGATTTTGATGCGAGAATGCGGTTGGGCCATCGTACAATCAACTGTGGAAGTCAGAAAGTAAAATGGGATAGCTCTGGATTTAAATTAAATGCCTTGGCACCGTGATATTTTACGGTGATTCAAGGGGATTATTATTTCGGCATTTCGCAGTGGTGGCCCAGTGATAACGGCCGCGATTTACAAGTTGTTGGTCGTGGATTCGAACCCACGCTTTACTTTGTGTTAATTATTTTGATTACTACTGCTCCTAAAACGGTAAAGGAAAACATAGTGAGGCAACTGGCCTATCCTAGAACCAAAAATTCGAAGACATGTGACATCCACCAACCCGCACTGGACCTGGATAACGGATCATTCCCTCTCACAGAGAGGAGGATTATATCCCAGCAGTGGGAACATTAAAAGGCAGATGATGATGATGACGATTATTTCGGCTGAATATATACGGTAGAAAAAGTATACACAGTACAACTATTTTCTTAATGTCTCTATCGGCAATCATCGCATTGCCGAATACAAACGAATGCTGATTTCCATGTCCATAAACTGTTAGATTTATCGTTTCTAACAATTTGAATTCAGATCTAAGTACATTATTGTTGTTTTGTTTTGATTACCGCGTGAAATATATAGAGCTGTAAAAATAGCAGCTTTAGCAGCTTTCCACCCATGTTTAAAATAAACTACCCATTTTTAAAAGAGTATTAACAACTCTATATACTTAAAAGTTGATTGAGAGTATCCGCAACCGAATTGCACATGCGATGTGGATTTCCGTCTGTGTGAATGGTCGATTGATATTGGTCAAACCCTTTACGTTGCCGTATTCACATCTATATACTAATAATATTATAATGAGGAAAGATTTTGTTTGTTTGTTTGTACCGAATAGGCTCCGAAACTACTGGACCGATTTGAAAAATTCTTTCACCAATAGAATGCTACATTATTCCTGAGTGACATAGGCTATTTTTTAATCCCGAAAATGCGTCCTGTGGGGTGGTCCACGGGAGCGAAGCCGCGGGCAACAGCTAGTACGCAAAAAGGCTGCCGGTCTGTACAAAGTGCAAAGGGCAACCGATATGAATCCGACGACTGACGCAACACAAAGTTTGCCGAGGGACATTAAGAAAATGTTTGTAATAGATTGTTGACAGATATAGATAAAATAAGAATTAAACTAATAAAAACAAACAGTTTAACCTCCAGTTTTTGGAAAGAAATTGTCGATGTCAGTTTGTTACCTTTTTTTGTCTAATAAATCGATGAACGCCGGCTGCACGCAAAAAAAGGATGACTCAATGTAACGTTACGTTCATTGTAACGTTATAATCGTAACGTTACAATGACGTTAATTTTATCGTTAAGCATGCAATCATTTCATCAATGTTTTGTTATGACGTCGTCTCGTTAAACTATTGTCCGTAAACCGACTTTACAGACAACCAATTTTTGTTTTAACACCTGTTCGGATTCGGATGAAATTGGCACGTGGGTAGACCATAGCATCTAGATTAGGACATTAGATACATTATATCCCTGGAGTTTGTTCCCTTGGGATGATTGCCGACTTCCACGCGGACGAACCCGCTGGCAGAAGCTAGTAATACCAAATAAAGCACTGATATTATTAAAATAAAAACTGGCCAAGTGCGATTCGGACTCGCGCACGAAGGGTTCCGCACCATTATCGCATAAAACGTCAAAAAAATCACGTTTGTTGTATGGGAGCACCCCTTAATTTATTTTATTTTAATTTAATAATTATTATTTTTTGAAGTGAATATACAACTAAATATTCTGTGAATATTTCAAACGTCTACCTGTTGCCGTTATTAATATCGAGCAAAAAACGGCAAAAAAATCACGTTTTTGTATGGGAGCCCCCCTTAAATATTAATTTTATTCTGTTTTTAGTATTTGTTGTTATAGCGGCAATAGAAATACATCATCTGTGAAAATTTCAACTGTCTAGCTATCACGGTTCATGAGATACAGCCTGGTGACAGACGGACAGACAGACAGACAGACGGACAGACAGACAGACGGATCGTGAAGTGTCAGTAATAGGGTCCCGTTTTTACCCTTTGGGTACGGAACCCTAAAAAGTACAGTAAAAATCATATAACATACTTTAGAGCCAGCACATCCTGAGATGTAACCTGCATGCAGGCACTGTACGTAGTAGTAATAAAACAGTAATGCCCTTTTAAAATCTGAAGTGCAGCTCTCAAAACCCGGGAGAGTGGCATCCGGAATATTCTTACAGTGTATAGCTACTATAAAATTTTGCATTATTTCTTCTTCAACCCATATCCGCCCAATGCTGAGTGGATTGGATGGTGGTTTAGGTCTGTCCCTTGCAACCTTTGCCTGTTACGTTGACCAGGATGTCTAGCTATCTTGTTTGTGGTATGCCTATGATCAGAGGCGGCTGTACTTTAAGTTCACTCGTGTGCTGAACTGCCAGATTTTAATAGGTTTAGAAATAAAATAAAAATGCTTAATAATATCTGATTAACGATCTATTCAATATTTACGATTTAAGCTCTTTGCTAAAGTAATAAGACGTATATTGCTGTAAAAAATATTCCCCGTGCGGTAGGCTAAAGCGCACGGCGAGAGTTCATACAATTCTACGAGAAACAAACAAAAACGCCTGGCGCGTGAGACAGAGATAATTCAATAGAAAATGTACGGCAAAATATGACCACTCTCGTGCGCCGTCCCAACGAACCGAAGATTACCGAGAGCGGGCGAGGTTTGACGAACGAAATTTATCTTCGGGTTGAGTACCAACATTACAAGTTGTACAACGACGTATCTAGATGGCGTTGGCGTCGAATTAGAAGTCGCTAGCGAGATGGTTTGCCGATTTACATAGGCTCCTGTGAATTTTAGTAAATCTAACGCAAATATCCAGTGAGACGGCAAAGTGCACTACTACTACTGTGATCCACTAGCTGCCACTGCCTATGATCCGATGGTAATTGCCGGATTTTCACTCCAATCCATTGCCTTTCTACCCTCTGATCTGGGACATATATAACCCGTAGACTTCTACTACTTTCACGCTACCACAAGGTGAAGTCGGTTACCTTTGTTCTTCTCCAATTCTTTATATTTCTGATTTCAAAAAATTATACAGGAAGGAAAGCTGATGGATACCATAAAAATAACTTTACAATGCATGTCCTCGAAAAGAGCGTTTTCCAAGCAGCCAAACTGTGCGGAAAGTGTCACTTTTTTTTACTAGTGCTTTTTACTTTCCTGTACTTTTTTAATTTTTAACTCCAACGTCAGCCCGCCGCATAGAGTTTTTATTATTTGAGAAAAGTTTTAAAATTAGTTAAGTACAGATTATCATTCATATAAAAAGTAAAACAAAACTAATACGTCATTTAAGGCGTTTTTAATTACTCTAGATTTAGATTTTGATCAATAAATTAATTTTAATTATTCATTAAATATGTTTGGCAGAATTAATATTTTGCTCGTGCCTTTTTGCGTTATGACGTGACAGCTATTGCACATGCGCAGTAGAACTATGAACTATTAGTTAATCTGTGGATATGCTGAGCGCCCTTGAATAAGCGCCATTTTATTAATTTCTTGCTTGGTTCAGATATATTTTTTTATTTCCTCGCACAATGCATAGTAAAATGTTGTATGATACACGTGCGTAAGATGATTTCCGACTCGTGTCGATTTATCCACTCACTCGCTTCGCTCGCTCGTGAATAAAAATGCCACTCATCGAAAATCACCTACTTCCCGCACTTGTAGCATAAATAACTATTCTCTAACTAATCTTAATATTAATATCTCTCATTTTTACTTAAAAGAAAAATATGCGAAAAAGAAACTTAATGAGTTTTTTCATTAAAATTTCTTAAAGAAACTCGTTCTTTAATGATTTCATAGTTTGTTTATACCGCCCAGTTTTATGAATACAATTGTGGCAAAAACCTGGAGTTGAATATGTATTATTTAGTTATTAGATATTATTTGATTATCCCAGAGGATTTGGATAACAATAATGCTGAAATATTTATGGGTATTTTATTATTTATTATATTCTTCTTGGTATCAAACCGATTTGAAGGTAAGATTGTAACAATTTAGAATTCGGTTGGATTCATTGCTGCAACATAATTGCCATTTTTTTTTATAAAACGTTGCCCCACACTAGGAATTTCTTCCTGTATTGTGGGTGCGTTTTACAAACATATAAACTCACATACATAAGACACCCAGGGGGGTGACCATAAGCTCTTAGAGTGGTATCAATTTAAGATCGAGTAAGTGACAGATGTATACAAGTCAAATACATCTGTCCCTTAATCGATATCAAATTGATACCGGTCTAATAGCTTATGGTCACCCCCCAGATCCGAACAACTATCTGTAGGCCCGTATAAATATTTGTTCCGTGTGGGAATCGAACCCGCGACACGCAGCGCAGCAGCCGATCGCTCAACCACTGCGCCAACCGTGTCGTCATTATTTATTGTTTGTGTTTTGGTATTTTTTTTCTTTTCAGGAAATGACCTGATGTAGTCGTTATTATTGCTATTTAATTATTTTCACACTACCAAATTAATTTGCACTACAGAAGAAACATTAATTGAAATTCGCTTATAGTGAAACAGAATATGAAACAGAATAATTAAAACTGTGTTTTGATAAAACTTAAACACATTGTTCTACAAATTTCTCAAAAATACAGGTCCCGTCACGTAAAAAGAACGCTGAGCGACAGTGGAGGAGATGTATCTGCGCATGGGTATAGTCGCGTTCTAAAGTACATTGTTTTATAATCTAAGAGTATTTGTTTTATTGTAGAGTCATAATAGGTACTTACTAACTACTTAATACTTTGAGGCTGGATTTAAATTGATAATGTTTACTTAAGGATTATATTTTATTTCGATCGTGTTATTATAAATATCTTATCAGTATAAATTATCAACTGCTCCTTTCTCAACTTCTTACTTCATAAAACAATAAATACTTTTCATTACTCATACTCGGAAAGTAGGTCTGAAGTTGCTTGAGGAGCGGGTTGAAAGTAATACTTTTCAGCCCTAGGGAGAATCGCTTTCAACTGACAGCTGTAGTTAGTGACAGAACTAGTTCCTTTTCACATATCTATTGAACCATGTTCCAACTTTCTATACAACCACGAAGTAAAATTGAAATAACTTAAAGTTAAGTATTGATTAAAGAATATATATTTTTTAAATAACTTTATTATAATTTAGTTTCAACAATTTCTTTAAAATAACTTAGATTTGGGCAAAATATTTACCATTCTTTCAAGGATGAAAATAAAAAATAATGGCTGAATAGCAGGCCGGCCACAGAAAAAAAAAACAAACAAAATAGGTGGGAAAGCGGCAATCATTTTTTCTTTAGCTAATTCATGTTTTTATTTTTATTTCCTTGTATTTGTAATGAAAAGCACAGTGTTTACCTCGGGTTAAAGATTTAGACGGTTACTTTTACTAATAAATCATTTTTCTTTCCTTCATTTTAAAACCAGCATCTTCGTGCAAATAAAGTTGTGTGTGCGACTGTATTTTGGGAGCGAACGAAGCGTCATCTCCACGCGGGAAGCATGGCTCAACTGACGAACCAATAGCGTGCGCGCACAGAAACACTGGCGGAGCATTCCCCCGTCGCGACCCCTTCATACCACCAGTTTGATCGAAAAATCGCTCACTGCGCACATTCAAGGCCAGCGTTCTTTTTACGTGACGGGACCTGTAGTTTAATGAATTGAGAAACGATTTAAGGGATTCGTCGGAAAAGACAACACATCGGAAACAGTGGAAGGCTATGGGGACAACATTGCTCAGCGAGGAAAAATAAAATGTTTCTAATAAACAGTCTTTTACGTCTCTTGAACCCATTAACAATAAGTTGCTGTAAAACGGTCACAATGCATATTTTCATCTGTGAGTTTGATCAGAATTACACTCACAAATCTCTGTATATTATGGTTCGTTGGACTCAGAGTTCAGTCTGAATGTAATCAGAGTAATGCAGTCATTTAATATTGCTTCATGCTCTGAGCTTTGTAATGGGATTAAAAAAGTAAGATAGATATTTGGTAACACAACTATAGGATGGTAAGTGACTATCAGTTTGACAAATTAGGGGCTTTCAAAGAACAAGAAAACGGGAAAAACCGGCCAAGTGCGAGTCGGACTCGCGCACGAAGGGTTCCGTACCATTATCGCAAAAAAATCACGTTTGTTGTATGGGAGCCCCACTTAAATATTTTTTTAGCATTTGTTGTTATAGCAGCAACAGAAATAGATCAGCTGTGAAAATTTCAACTGTCTAGCTATCACGGTTCATGAGGTACAGCCTGGTGACAGACAGACAGACAGATGGACCGCGGAGTCTTAGTAATAGGGTCCCGTTTTTACCCTTTGGGTACGGAACCCTAAAAACGAAAAATAACAAAACAATGAAAGAAAGATAAAGAAGAAAGAAGAAGAATTAAAAAGAAGAAAAGTTTTTTTTTTTTTAAGAATTTAAATTGATAACATGACTTCTCTGTTTTCCTGACTTGTACTTACTAATTTTACTTATTTTATTTTTTATTAGACTGTATTGACTGGAACTTGACGAATTTGTAATCCCTTTTTATTAAAATTGACATTGTGTATTGCATTGCCTATTTCAAATTACTTACAGAATTTGATCTTGACATGGTAAATATGTATTTGATTTAATTGAATGTTTTAATGATTTATATTAATTGGGACTTTTTTTTTTATTAAAAACTTTGCCCCACACTAGGCATTTCTTCCTGTATCGTGGGTGCGTTTACAAACATATACACTCACATACACAAACGCCCAGAGCCGTAGCAACTATCTGTAGGTCATACAAATATTTGTTCCGAGCGGGAATCGAACCCGCGACACGCAGCGCAGCAGTCAATCGTTTAACCATTGCGCCAACCGTGCGCCCAAATTTATTATAGCTAAAACTGTTTGCATGCCTTACTTAAGGTAGTTAGTATAAATGATCATTACATTAAAACTTAACAGCTGTAACTTGTACCTACTTTCTGTGCAAATAAAGAACTATTCTATTCTAATATTAGTCGGGATCGCGATCAAGTGCTGGATCATCATTAATAAAAAAAAAAAACACGCATACCAGGTCATCGATTGCCATGTCCGAAGATTTGTTATTTTTACCTACACACTGGGCCTCTGTCCCTGCAGTGGGAACATATATACACAAGATGATTACACAGTAATCACTGTACCTACTACGGATACCTATATTTTTGACATAAACCCCGAAACCGAATTACAGCCCGAACTGTATACGTAAGTACTTTTATTTTCCGGGATCGAATCGTGTCCCCGAAAACCCCAAGGGATAACCCTGACACATTTCTCACTGACCGAACGAATTTTCTTTTCAGAAATTATTTATACCATAACGGTAAATCAATTCTATGAGTGGCTGTGATCCTCACTTTTTCTGAGTGGAAAAGTGTACGACTGAAAAACCATTTTCTAATGAAGGAAATGTTCATAAACTAAGACGTTTTTTTTTTTTTTATTTGTGATGGGTTTGCTCTTGACTCTAGTCTAGGTCAAAGGTGACAGAGACAGAGTCGACGATGGAGTGAGCTTACCCAGAAGAAGCCTGTTCACTCTAACTATGAAGAGATTCGGGTTGAATGCGTTCGGAAACACTGACGCAGGTAGTTCAGGTAGTTCAGTTCCATTCATTCGCTGTGCGCATTATGAAGGATGTTTGGAAGCGCTTGGTGCGAATTGGTGGAATGGCAACAAGGTAAGGATGATAACTAGCAGTGCGTCTAGATGTCCGATGGTAGAAGGGGGATGGCGGGATGAGGTCATGGAGTTCTTCAGCACACTTTATATGGAAGACTTACAGAATATAAAAAAAAGAAAAAAAAAGCTAATAACAAAAAATGCTTAAGTCTTTATAATAAAAATAAGGCCAATTACAAGTTGTCACTTATAGTAGATAAATATATAAAATTTACAGGCAAATGGTACTACAAACTAAGAATTTATATAATAAGCGCAGAAATAAACAAAAAAAAAAAATTGCCTATTAATTTCGTTGAAACTATACCAATAGGCGAGTATGGATTTTTCAAAAAAAATTCAAAACGGTGAAGGAAAACATCGTGAGGAAACCGGCATGTCCTAGAACCAAAAATTCGAAGACATGTGGCATCCACCAAACCCGTACTGGGCCCGCGTGGTGGATAATGGCCCATTCCCTCTCAAAGAAAGGAGGCCTGTGACCCAGCAGTGGAAACATTAATAGGCTGATGATGTGATGTGATGTGTGGATTTTTCTATTACGAACTTATCAGACAAATACTAATTGCCTGTGCTTATTACGACACGTATGTCTAAACAACTTAATATTTATACATCAGATATCAGATAAAATACAAACATTTAAAAAACCGGCCAAGTGCGAGTCGGACTCGCGCACGAAGGATTCCGTACCATTATTGCAAAAAAACTGCAAAAAAAACACGTTTGTTGTATGGGAGCCCGATGTAAATATTTATTTTATTCTGTTTTTATTATTTGTATTGTTATAGCGGCAACAGAAATACATCATCTGTGAAATTTCAACTTTCTAGCTATCACGGTTCATGAGATATAGTAATAGGGTCCCATCTTTTAGCCCAGGGTACGGAACCCTAAAAAGACAAGACGACGTCGTCTGGCGTAAGAAGTTAGCAGGAAAGAGTGCCTCACGGCTGCGCCATAAAGGCCCAGTATATCACTTCCACATAGGATAAGCCAATTAATTAGGCTGAGATCCGAGACTCCTGAGATTCTATTAGCAATTATGACTGTCGTAAATTCCAAAATATGTGCAATTGATGTGCTCTACCGAAATGTCTGGGTTTTTTGTCATTGGTTGACAGTCGTTCTCTAGGTCTTACTCATCATCTTCCTGCCCTTGTCCCATGTTACTTGGAGTCGGCGCAACACGTTTTCTTCTTCCATCCATACCGTCCTGTCCCTCGTCACGCCATCAGTTTTTTTTTGACTCCCTTTTCTTTCATATCACTCCTCACCAGTCCATCCATCTTTTCTTTGGCCGTCCCCTCCCTTTCCATCCATCCACATTTATATTCATCTCTTTTAGTAACGTGCTTTTCATCCCTCCTCATCACGTGACCATACCAGGACAAAAGGCTGCTCAACTTGTATCAAGCGCAAGTTCGATTGTGCATGGAGTACTGTTCTCATCTCTGGGACGGATCTACCAAATACCAGCTAGATGCACTAGAGTCGATTGAAAAGCGGGCCAAGAGACTCATCGGCAATGAGGCACTGGTCAAGTGAACATCGTCGCCGAGTTGCCAGTTTGTCGGTTTTTTATCGATTACATTTCGGGGAGTGTGCGATGGAATTGCATGACTTGATTCCGACCAGCCCGTTCCATCATCGGATTACCAGACGTACGGCGATGCGTCATCGGCACATGGTGGACATCCCACCCATACGCACAAAACGTTTTGGGGATACTTTTATTATGCGTACAGCTAAGGAGTGGAATTCCCTGCCGGAGTCTGTGTTTCCCGATAGCTACAATCTAGGGGTCTTTACGTCAAGAGTGAATGGGTTTTTTCTAGGCAAGCGTGTTTCACCGTCGACCACATCATCTCTTACCATCAGGTGAGACAGTGGTCAAGAGCAAGCCTAAAGAAAAAATAATAAAAAAATAACGG